>VXBI01007622.1:0-153657 GCA_013397375.1 Toxostoma redivivum
AAGGTAAAGATCATGGGTTCAGATAAATCAATTTACTGGGAGCAGCAATGTAATAAGAAAACAATCAGGGACAGCAACAATATTAATAGCAGAGTGTACAAGAGAGGCAAATGATTCATACCTGAATGTTCACCAGGTGGAAAACCAGGAACACATGGATCACAGCCATGCTGCCCTGACCAAGAAGAGACCCCTTTCCTGTCCCTGGAAAATGATGTGAGGTGTTATAGGATAACCTCTAAGTCCTAGCCATGCCCCTCCTGTCCACAGCAAAAATTAACCCTGTCCTAGCTGGAACCAACTATATCCAAGCTGGTATGGATACTTCTGCATTAACTTGCTAATTTAAAGAAGAAGCCTGAGGATTTCTTTAGGCATGTCACAGAAAAATCTGAACTCCACTTATGCCATTTTTTCATAGTCTTAAAACCAGGAGGAAATGTCTCAGCAATGCAGATTTGACACTTGTAGAAGGTCAAGGATTCCAACCTGCATCAGAAACAGTAGAAGCAAGGGAAAACACTTCAGCATGTATATAGTGCTGACCATGCTGTGTAAGCAGGTACTTTATAGCTGGAATTTTCACAAGGTTGTTGCAGAAGAGAGATGACATACAATGATTTATTAAAGAAGCATTCATGCCTTCAGTTTCCTCCCTCACCAATGAGGATATTTAAAATCCATTCAGTTCGCTAACTAGTGTTATATCTGAAGTGTCTTTACACTTTAATTCAGAATTACCCAGCCTACATATTAAAGTACTTATCCAACAAACAGACACTGGCTTCCCTGGGAGGTTGGTCTGAGTGAGGACTGTAATTTTCAGCAGAATATGGACCTTTGTATAAACCAGTTAAAAAAGATTTTATTCAATGTCATACTTCAGTAGATTTATGTAATTGGCCAGATAATACTGTTTTATATTAAAAAATATACAAATAAATTCAATTTCCTCGTGTGAGAAATAATGATCTTACCTCTTATTTAGCAGCACTGAAAGGCCACACAGTACTTTTTCTGAGAAGAGCCATGAGAATATAGTCTTAATGCTTAGTCTGTTCTTCAAGGCAAACGTGACCTACCTCCTAGATTTTGATAATATTTTATAACTTTGATGAAGGTTTCCCTGGTTTAATAACAGCAAGTAGCATTTCCTATTTTCAAGCATTGTGTATTCAAACTAGTGTTCAACATAATTAAAAACACTGTCTTGTCCTCAGAACCTGTTCTAATCAATTGTCAGAAGAGTGGTTTGAAATATTTACTGTGTTTAGGCAAATTTTTGAAAAGAGTGATATGTCAAAGTGAGAGAAAAAGCAGCAGTTTCATAGCACCATGGGATTAAGGAAATTAAACAAAAATATCTTAACATATCCTAACATCCTAGCTTCTTATGTTAGAAATAGCTGAGTGGAGAGAAAATGTCTCCTCCAAAATAGACAATAATTGCACATATGAATTAGAACACTTTTCCCTCAAGTAATTGATTTCCTCTAAAATAAACAAGGATATTTAAATATTTTTTCCTGAGGTTTTCAGACAGTTTCAAACAAGAAGGAGTGGAGTAAATCATTGGCACTGCTGTCTTCTGCTGCTGAATATTCTTATTAATGGGTACATGTATGAGTCAAAGAAACATGGGTGTATTTTCCATGGAAATATGAAGATTTTTACAAGTTAAATATGAACAGCAGAGAATGTGTGTTTACAAGTACCTGAAGAGCATGACAAAAGGTTGAAAGAATAGTCTGTTTGGAGAAAGAGAAGCCAGCTCCCGAGATACTGCCCTCAGGAGTAAGACTGATGGTTGTTAATATGAAGACCAGAAGACCTGTGCTCTGGTAAGGCCCCGGCAGAGATGTGTCATCAGCAGGAAATCCTGCATCATAATAGCAGAAGGACAGCAACAAGGCTGCAAGGCCTCTTATGCCATTCTTTTTCCTAGTAAACCTCATGAACAGACATATTCCTACCAGACAAGGCAAAAACATTCCTACCAGATAAGGGAAAAAACAGGGAAGGTTACTCCTCATTGTCCAAGATTCCTGAAGGTGCAAGCAGGTGGCATCCTTAAGCAAAAAATCATCCTCTAACAGCTGCTGCCTCCTAAAAAAATAGGAAATCTTGGTTCAAATATCAAGAACTAAAACATCTTGGTTGTGTATCAAGAACCATAATAAGTTTTGACTGAAAAGTTGGCATCTCTTGTCCTCTCTGTAACATTAATTATCTTTACTATAACATTTGCAACATGCATTTTATATTTCATGTACAGCAATGTGAATCAGCAAATCTGAGAAAATGAATGGACAAAATCAATTTACTCACAGATTTTGTACGCCAGTATTATATTTTGCCTCAGAGAGAGTTCTGAAGAAACTTCTTCACTGAATCTAGTTACACCTGTGTCTTGGTTTAGAGCAAATTTGGGAGGAAACTTCTGAATGGGGTCCCTCCAGGGAAAGGAAAAAAAAACCAATCCAAGCAATCCTTCCCTCAATCGGTTCGGGAAAAAAATTTCCTTGGAGAGAAGTGGAAAAAGAAACAGAACTGTTTATTCAACAGGCAACACACCTCCCAGCACAAAATTGAACAATACCAAACAGAAAAAAAACTTCTTGCCACTCTGAAGAGATGACAGGATCAGAAGAGTTCCTTCCGTGGGCTGCCCGGCTCACTCAGGCTGTTCTCAGTCCCTCCGGTGCTGGGAAATGCCACGGCCCAGGCCAGGCCTGGTGGGACACAGGTGTGAGCTCCTGGTGCTCTTTCTAAGTTTTCAGTCCAGAGCAGGTTCAAAACAGTTCCAGGAAAAAAAAGGAAAGGAGGAAAAAAAGCAATCCAGGGAGTTTCTCTGCCTCAGCTAGCCAGAAGAAGCCACCCAGAGCAAAGGAGAGCTCTCCCTCGCTGTCCACCGCAGACAACACAGTGCCAGCAGGAATGCGGGGGAGCTGGTGCAGTCTCTGATAACAAACTCTGCACTTCTTCTTTCCCCTTGCTTCACTCCTGGAACCAGTCTTAAAGTTGGAGAATTTAATATTCAACACCAACAGAACGGACGATTTGGGGATACAGGCATCATACAGTCACCCCAAGACAACCTGGGAACAGGCTTTTCTGATAAGTGGAGTCTCCTTCACAAAATATTTAGGACACAACCCAATGGGGTTCTGGGTTAAAGACCTTGCTTTTATGAGAGTGTGAACTGCACAATATCTGTAGACATGCTCCAGTCTTGACTTGACTGTGTTTTATTATTCATTCATATGATCTCATTTTGGCTTTTATTACAGAAGTTTTAGATTATTTTAGCGACATTCTATGGACATCATATTGGATAAAATACTTGGAATTGGTTAAAAGAATGAAATATAGATGGAGTTTGAGATGGGAGTTTTTGTGATGCTTTGGATAATGCTGAAGAACACGCTTTTGTTCTGGAAAATGCAAAGTTTTATTGAAATAACAAGAAATTTTTTTTAGTTTAGGCCTTCTGAGTCACATTCATATGAGAATGTTTTGATCTCACAGACCCTTAACCAGTGGTCTCACAAATCTGGCCACATAAAATACTCTTACAGACCCTAAATCTGTGCTAGAAGGCTCCTGTGAATTTTAATATATCTTATGCATTCTCTTTCCTGAGCATGGAAAGAATTAAGACAAAAAAGATGAGACTGATAGCAAAGCTTTCCCATGAGTATGATCAGGTGGTCACTGGTGTCACAAAAGTTAAAGACCCTCCAAGGATTGAATTCCCCCTTGTGCTAAAAGGAAGTAGCCAGAGGAAGTAGTAGAGTCATCAATGTAAAGGTACAATAACTCAGATACAGAAAACCAAGATGCCCTGGGCCCATTGGTAGTCTCTGAAATGAACTTGTTCCAGTTTATTTTCTCCTCACCATACTTTCCTATTGCTGCCTAAAAATATATACTTCTAAAACACAACCAAATGAAAGGCTCCCAGGGATAGGAGGTCTAGATACAAAGCTTGCAAATACCAATTTTCCACATGAATCATATTTTAAAATTACTTCAGAAAAGATTTCACACTTCTTAAATGCATTAACTATCACCCCATGCTATGTTCTGTAAAAAGCACAAGTGACATTATATATAATTATGCCTGTCAAGAAATTCTAGGCAAAACCACTCTACCAGAGTCTTTCATACAGAAGTTACAGCAGCCTCACTGCAATGTGCATTGGCCAAAGCTACTAAAGATTTGAGTTCTAATTACATGAGAGTGACATGGATATAAATCTCATTTCTCCAGTGCACCCCAGCATGGGGACTAGACCTGCCTACCAGATATGAAGATATTAACCACTCTTGCATGTTCATCACTTCTCTAGTAAGAAGCTGATATATTGTGATGGATGACTGTTCAAGAGTCATCTCAAAGGCTGTTTGTAATCAAGAACCTGGCAAAAAAGGCCAAAACAGTTTTCTGCAGAGCTGTACTGATCCATGATCAAGCTGAATAACAGGGAAAAAACCACCAGACTATCTTAAGTTACTTCTGTGAAGCTCCCTCTGCTCTGCACCTACATAAGGCATGAGGCAGCCTGTCATGCGACTTGTAGGTCCGTAATCTCAGTCAAGGGGGCTTTGAGTGTAGCAGCAGCCAGGCATATAAAGGGCAGTGTATGTAGTGCAGGTACTAGCAGATGTGTGATGACTTTCGTGCATTCACAGGTCACACTGCCATTGCAGGTATCAAAACCATGCAGCACAGCTGTATTACTCGCACCACAGTAAGGCTGCTATTTGCATCTACTGAAATAATCTGGCCACTAGTGCTGGCAGTTTTGCCTCCTGCTCCTTTGAGCATTAAAGATTAGTTTGCAAGGGAACATAAAAAGAGGCATGGACAAGTTCAGATGAAGTGTGTTCAAAGCTGTGAATAAATCTGTCAACACAGCATAGTGCTGCACTTGGTAGAGATACCTGCACTAACTCTGAAGCAATGTCATGCTACTGTAGCCCTACTCTTATGGAGAAATACTTCCAGCTTGCAATGCTAAGACATAACTAGAAAGCACTTTAACACTATCCCAGGTTTGTCTTCAATCATTCTGAGCTCACTCTTGCAGTGCAGAAGACTAATCTTGTTACCCTGCAGAATCTGAGCTTTAAAATAAGATGCTACAATGAAATAAGAAATCGAAACAGGTCAAAACTGCAATACTTCAACATGACTAAAGCATATTGCAAACACTTCACAGAGAAAATACAGCAAACTACATCAACTATAACTGATCAAAACAGAATTGGGCTCTTATCACTTTTTTTCCTCCTCAGTTAGAAATCACCTACTTTACCCATTCAAAAACATATTTACTAGAACACCAGAATTAGATTTCAAAATTTTGTGCTAAAAAGGAACCCGTTATTTAAGCTAGTCCGTACTTTTTCTTCAGCTATAAGTGTCTCCTTGAACACAGAAAAATTAGGTGCAATCCTTTCTGCTGTTCATTTACACCATTCAAAAGAAAATCTACATGAGGGTGTATAAACCCAGTTAATCAGATTTTTTTTTCTCAGAAATAACAACAGCAGAGGTTTCAATATTCGAGACAAAGCAATTAAGCAAGACATTCTAGAATGGAGGATCTGCCATAGCATGCTTTATATATAATTGTTTCTCCAATAACTGTTCTTACACACTAATTGCCAATCTCTAGCTATTTTATTTTAGTGTCATCTTACAGCAATATAATGTCTAACCTCCTCTATTTCCATTACAAATTTATAAGTACAATGCATAAATAAGAATAAATAGGTCCAAAATACCTTCCTTTTAGCGTTTTACAATGGTCTGGGCTTAAATCTAGCTAGTTATGTATTGAACTGTTTTTGGATACCTTGAACAGCAGCTCTAGCTTTTGAAACTTCTTTTGAAAGACTTTCACCTAAATACATGTGGACTCTGTACTTTATGAGTCGTAATGCTTACCATTTCTCTTTTATTTCTTCTTGGGACAACACAAAACATCTGATCAGTGTCATGACTGTAGAATGCCTTTATTTATTTGCCATTGCTCAGGTTTGACTACATAATAGGTTTCATTATAAGGCAACTCAAACTAATCCTGTTGAATACTTCTGAAGGTTACGGTGAAATTTTTGGGGAGCTGATTCAACTTTATTTATTTTCCTTTCAACCAAGATGCTACAGTTTGTGGGCACCGGTAGGCACAGAAATAAAGCAGTGAACGGGACACAGCTGAGAAAAGGACAAGTCAGGCATTTCTCCAATCACATCTGCCATGCCTAGAACCTATGGTAGAGCCTCATACTCCACAGGACTTCAACATGTTTAATAATTCTGTCAGACACTAGAAGTTTCATAGTACTTTTTAACAGAAGGAAACCCTTCATGTGCTCCTGGAAAGTTTGCAAATCCTGCATGGCTTCATGCTGAACAGATGAATTGTACATAGACTTCTGCAGGAGTTACTGCACATAAACCACACTGTGTTTTTCACTCTTATGAGGAACCACAGGAGATTTGTGGCCCTAATATTTTCATACAGAGAGCACTGGACCACTCAAAAATCCTATTCAAAATAAAGATGAGGGTAAACTTAGGTTTATAACATAATATTGTTTAACAGTTAGAAGTATACCTCTTTCAAAATCTGCTGTCCATTAACAAAAGCTACTTGTAGCAGCTGCAGCAGATTAAAAAAAGTAAAAGAAATACTTACGAAAGTCATTATTAACCACTGTTCAGTTTCAGTTTCTCTCTTCTAGATTAAAACAAATCCAAAAAACAAACAGAAGAGACAGTTACAAGCTGTTCCAGGAACTAAATATTCCCTTTTTTCTAGAACCTGACCTAATCACAGTTGCAAGAAGTTGCTTCTTTATTGATCCCAAAAATGCCTAATTCTTACATCAGCCTATGTAGTAAAATTATGTTTTATACTCTGAGTGATCTAAAGGAAAGTGTTGGGGGAGCAAGCCTAAAGAATCATCTTTGTTTCCAACAGCCACAGATGTGCAGATGAAATTTCAGTTAGCCAGGTATTTAATAAACAGCCTAATCTCTAGCTAGATTAAGCTGTTAATTTAAAAACAAAGAGAAAACATGTTAATGAAGAGTCAAAAAGGCATAGGAAACAAGGTAAACTATTGGGGATTAACTCCGATGGGTAGCTAAGCACCACACCACTCTAACTTCATTCCCTAACTCAGGCCCAGTGGGACAGCAGAAGAGAATGAAGAGTGAGAGAAACCTTATGGGTCAAGATAAGAATGGTTTAATGAGCAAATGAGACATGAAAGATCAAAGGAACAGCATAAGATGTAACAGGACTCACTCACCTCTTCCCATGGAGGAACTAATGCACACTCACACCATGAGCAAAATTCTCTAACCTACCCTTGTCCCAGTTTTACTGCTGAGCATGAGGTGACACAGCAGGATGAAGCTTTTTAGTCAGTTTGGGACATCTGCCTGGTTGCATGCCCTCCCAGCCTCTTGCCTACTCCCAATCTCTTCACTGGGCATGGTGGGAACAGGGCAGAGTTAAGAAGAAGAGAAGGCCTTGATGCTGTTCAAACACTGTTCAGCAGTACTTAGAACTGTGTTATCAGTGCCACATGAGAGGACAGCAGCTAAACAAAGCTATAATTTACTGCCCTGCCTCTTAGTTTGTCATTAACTTGCTCCCCACCAGAAAAGGATAAGATTTTATGCTTGTTGGTTTGGATTTTTTTCCTCCTTTCTACCCCCAATTTTAGGAATTAAAAAAAACTTCCATCAAAGTGCTTTAATCAGTGAAAAAAGTGATGTGATGTCTCAGCATGGAACCTGCCATACCCTGAAACTTCCATTTTATGTAAAGACATTTTGTACAAAAGCATCAAAGAGATCAATACATGGACCATTGTCAGATCTTGAAGCCAGTTCTGATGGCAACCAAACACGTGATGATAATAGATTTGAGAATCAGTCTCCTAATCATCCCTTGCAAGTGTGCTATGCTACTTGTACAAATTTGTGCTTTTGCTACATAATCTGATGCTCAGGTAAAAATGAAGTATGATGTTTTAAAGGCTGCAAATTTTTTATCATCCTATATTTATTTGATTTACTTCTGAGAAAAAATATTCTAGGTGCTTCAAGCCAACTTTATCCTTCTCCAAATACCCATATAATAACTTATGTATTTCACTGGATACACATATGCAGCTGTTATTTCTGGTATTACAAGGTCTATAATATGATATCAAGCCTGTTTCTCTGAACAGTCCCAAACCTTGCCTACTCTTAGAGAATGATCTCACTTTGGGCTAGTGCTCAGCATAGTCTTTCAAAGAGATAGCACCTGAAACCAATCATCTAGGTCTCATATGAGCAGAGGAGGGGAAGATATTGCAGGAAACTCATGGTCAGTCTGAAGCATAGATGAAAAACTCCCCTTTACCCAAGGAAAATATTAAGATCCTGCAGTCCTAGAAAAGACTTTAACTTACTTTCAGAGTCAAAGTAGGTAAGAGTTGTCTCAACTGATCCTAATCTTGCTCCTCGCTTTAAAGCCTGTCTTTCTCCAATCAGCCATGCATCAGTGGCAGAAATATGCCACTTCACTTGGCAATAGAGAGCTGTTGATTGATTGCTGTACAAACTGTGCTGATTTACATGATTTTACCATAGAGACTAAAGGTAATTTATTTTAGGTGGCTGGAAGGACATCGTATCCTTATAATATGCTCTGAAGTTTGCTTTACCTGTCTTCAAAAGAGGTTGAAATAATTTCATTTACATAGTTATTTTAAAATTGGGTCTCGGTTAGTTAAATCTCTCATTCTGACAAATTGCCAGGTGATTTCTGAAAATAGGTCATTTTGAAGACATACTGTTCTTTCAGTTCACTCCCTACAATGGCTTTTTCTAAACCAGAAAATATTGCTTAATTTTTCATTTCAAATCGTATTTGCTTCATTATCATAACTGATAAAAGAAAGGTCATTAAGCAAAATAATTTTCTTTAAGGAATATCTTTAAAAATGTATGAAATATACTTTACTGTCATTGGCTTTCAGTTGAAACTGACTAAAGTCTACAAAGGCTATGTTTACAAATGTGACAAATTCAAGTGAGAAGGGCAAGTGGGATTAACGAAAATTCATAATAATTCAGACTGTATACTTCCTTGCTTAATATTTTCCTGCTGTGCTCTTTTTGAACTTTCCATTATGCTTAATAGGATTTGTTTGGGATTTAGGATTAAAGGATTTATGGGCATTCTTACAGAGATCACCTGAATTTAGTGGTAGACCCCAGACATAAAACTAATTTCTGGTAGTGCATTAGGTTATGCCACATTTTAGAATATTGTCTCATGGAGCTTGTTTTCCAATTGTACTCAAACCTAAGCATTCTAACCTAGAAACTGTAAAGGAATCCTTCAAAAGATTCAATAAAATTTGATCATATGGACATACATATAGTCATAATTTTGCCCTAAAAATCTACTACACCAATGAAAGACAGTCCAATTGTGTCAAAGTTGGAGACATTAAATGACAAAGAGCTGAGTGCCAGGTGGGATACAATAAATGGCAGCAAGACAGCAGGTCTCCGCAGCTGACAGGCTGCCTGTCCATGGAAAGCAACTCCAAGGAAGAGATGACAATGACTGTGTCCAGAAAGACCCTGCTTTCAGAAATCTTGAGTTGTCTCTGTTCTTTTAATGAGTCCAGAGTCAGGAAAATTTTACTAGTTTTTAATGGGTCCCCTGGAAACAGGTGTAAGGACAGATGAACACCAAGACCTGCAGAATTGCAGCTGCCTGTCTCACCAAGACACAGGGGATTGGATGAAGCAGAATTACCAAAACCCTCCAGGACAAGATAAGAAGAATGGAAATATGGAATGTATTGAGTGCCAGCTGCAGTGAGAAGTGCTACAATTGGGATCAGTCTGTAAGCATGACAGTACCCTTCAACATCATGTGCCCAGTGCTATTCTCCAGAGTCATCACAGTCCAGTGATGCAATATGACAAGACATCTCACATGTATTTAAGCTTAATAACTGTACTGCTGGTGACAACAGAGCAGCATTCTGACTGCACAAATTACCACAGTCATCATTACACTCATTATAGTCTTATATTTAATGACAACTGAGTTCCTGCATATTGTGTGGGAGTTCATCAAATAATTTACCTTATGTTTATATGGAATACTTATCCCCCTCAGCAACTTAGGCAGAGAAAGTTAGGGAAAGGAAAGGACCCTGAACTGCTTTAGTTACAGTTATAAAGCAGTACTGAAATTTCCCTTGTTGCTCTATTAAGTGCAGGCTGCTGTGGCTCCTCAAGTTGTCAGAAGGCAAAAGAGGGAAGTGTAGAGTTAGCACCAAGAGGGCTCTGCATGGGGGAGCAAATACTGCAGCAGGTGGAAGTTCAACAGCACCTGAACTCCCAGAGGAGGAATACTTCCAGAAAACTTACCCCCCTTGTTGCCTTTACCCATGCTAGAGGGAAATCCAGGACAGTGATGCAGCATCACAGGCTGTTCATCCAGACACGCTTGCAAGGGGCAGGCATGACAAGCTAGTTGGGAAATACACCTGCAGAAAACACGCACAACTCCAGGCTGCCATTTTTTTCCAAGCCCTGCATAATCTGGAGTCACATCACTAATTAAATATAGAACTTTTCACTACAATATGAGTCACATTTGTCTTCCAGTTTCCCAGAGTTACAGCAGCTGAAAGGAAGGACAGCTTTTAAACCATGGTGAGATGACTTTGACTATCAGCACACCGTGCATTCTCTGAAAGACTAGCTCTGCTATTGTGCTCCTGTTTATTGAGATTATATGGCACTATTTAATTTTAAGAGCAATTGCAAATTTCTTGTTTTCTTTGAGTGCTCTCATACTTCAAGCCCTTATATGAACCTTAGGATGAAAGCATTTTCTTTTTAAAAGAGCCAGGCTTTGTACCACATGTTCAGGAAGGCTAATACGAAAACTTTCTGCCCCACCCTTATGTACATTTATTATTAGGTGACAGGCTTCCTTGTCCAAAGCTCTGCAATATTCTCTTATACAATGTGTTCTGTGAACCATAGAACATGGCAAGGTATTGAAGTGTAAAACTGCAGTTTTTGTCCTTGGAAGCCCAGCACAGCTGTATGGGCAGAACTTGCAACTTCCATCTTCAGACTAGTACAATTTTCTCTGCTTCCATATGAAGAGGTCTATCTGTGGCACATAGTACCACTAGTCACTGCTTGTGGTGGGCTGACCACTCAAGCAAAGCTACCCACTGCCGATTCACACCTCCGTAAAAGCCCAGAGACAATGCTGCAGTGTAACTCCAGAGTGCATGCAGAAGACCCACGTGGTAAGCTAGAGCAGTGGAAAATAGACCCAGCTGTATGTACACTTACAGCACAGCCTTAAGGACTGAATCCCCAGTCTGACTTAAATAGAAGCCACTGGGCCCATGGGCAGGTGTAGATTGTGGTCCTGTGTGAAGCCTGGTAAGGGCAACTAAGGATTATTAGCATTTTCAGGGGCCTGTCAACAGATTTGCTGATGTCTGTTCTTTCTGGAGAACTTGGCAATAAACACCAGAAACACATAGAAGGTTTCTTTGAGAAAGCTAGCAATGGCGATGCTATGGGACTTGCTCCCTGTGGGTAGGTCCTTTCTGCAGGGCTCATTTCAGTCCACTCATAGCTTTCTGAGTTGCTGCAAACACTGTGGTTTTACACTACTTGGCTCAAAGCTCCTCTCAGATGAGGCTTTTTACTCCCCTTTCCACCAAGCAATCCTTGCTTTTCCAAGCTCTTTGCTCTTTATCTTGCTGTACCCCACTGACCCTTCAGCTCCAATAGATAATTTTTATTATGATTTTGTCCTTGGGTACACAGATTTGTCACCTTTCCTCTACCTTTTTCTCTGACTCTATAAGAAACTTCACCTGTTTCTACCTGCATTTTCTACCTGCATTTCTATGAAGGTCCTCCTGGGTCCCCTTGTTGGGCTTTTTCTGGTTTGCTTTATGGAGGAATTCTGCTCTTTGGTCTCCACAAAATATTAAATATATTTTTTTGTCTTTGTGTCATTCAGGAAATCTGGGCTTATGTGTCCTTTCTGCCAGTTCTGTCCCAGCTGTCTCTATCTATATTGAGACTCCCTAGCCTTTGGCTAAACTTTGTGTTTGCAGAAAGAGAAGTGCCTTGTTTCCCTGCGGGGGAATGGCAAAGCCTCTAGTCCATCACACACAGCAGGCACAGTGACAGGGTGCCTTCTCCCTACTTACTGTTTTACTGTTTACAGTTTCACTGCCAAAGGTTAATGAACACATTGCTCCAGGTCTAGAAAATGACTCCTTCAGCAGTTTCAGCCCTTTCCCCCTTAAGCAATTTCCACAGGAGTTCTGAAACCAACATCCTCTTGACCGGTGCCATCCTCTTTAATCTTTGCCTAAATCTTGGACCATGATACTCCGACATTATTTCAGACTGTGTGGCAAGGCTTTCTTCACTATGCTATAAACTTCTAAGTTCTCTAAAAAGTATTGTCATCAACTCTTTGGGATTTTCTCTGCAGTAGGTAGTAGGTAATTATCCTTTTCCTGTTCTTAGCTCTGCACATCAACCAAAATTTTTTGCTGGCATTAAAAAAAAAGGTATTGATAAATTATTTTCTTTAATAAGTTGGAATAAATTGCAATATACATCTCAGTATTGAAGGCCCTTGCAAGAAAGCTTCTTAATAGGATTTCAATCAATATTTTGGGGATGCACACCAAAGCCTGATATATGAAGACACCAAACTGCTGAGTTCAGCTTAGTCCAGCCAAGAGTCTGGTATGACTGGGTACATACAAAACAGATTATTAGGAACCTAAATAGCTACTTCTATAAATAGGTGACTGTTTGTGACGATGTTAGCTTTAGGTAAGATGTTACTGCCTTCTTCAGCTGGAAATTGTTTCCTCAACAGAAAGCAGCTGATGGTTACTATGATCTTCTATTCTGCAGACTGATCAAGTTCATTTGAAAACTTTTCAGGGCTTATTGCACATTGTAATAGAAAAGGAGTTGTTGCTGTGCTTCAGCAGGAAGTAACTTCCATTAGGTGTGTAATAAGTTGTATATGTACTTTTGTCTGAGAGGTCAGGGAAGTGGACAGTCTATGATTAGTTAAATAAAATGGTGTGGATTGTTCACTTTTTGACTGGAAAATTAAATTCCACTGCTCTTGAATGTTAGGCACCAAAGGACTTTTGCATCTGGCTCTTACTCATAGTCCAAATTTCAGAATGTCATTGGGGAAAGGAGGCAGGTTTGAAGATGTAAGAATTTTCAGTCTTCTCATTGTGTTGGGTTGTACAGAAAACATCAAATGCATTTCATTGCAGAAGATATTAATGTAACTACATACTGTTAAAGTTGCTATTAAGCCTGAAGAAAAGGACATTATGTTTGTTTTATTTATTCTCACAGGGATAGGTTTCCTTCATAAACGTGTATGCCTTGTATATACTAAAATCTAAGGTACTTCATTTCATGAGTCATCTTCACCTTCATCCCTCCTAAAACTTCTCATTTAGAGACACATTCAATGCAAAAGAACTGAGCTGACTTGCTTCAATACTCTTTCAGATTAATGAGTGCTGCATGAATCTGAAGGCATATCTAATGACCACATGCAAGGAGTTGCAAGTAAACTCACCCATGCTTTTAGACAATTAGAAACCAGGAAAAATAGTTAGACAGCAGTGAGTGGGAGGTAATAGATTCCAAGCTTGTTTGCTCAGTCTCAGCAGCACACTGCCTATAACCATAGTACTCCCAAATGAATGTTTTGAGCACAAGCTGAACTTATGTGCATATGGAATACATTGGCACACAGAAATACCATAAAAGTGACTGTGCAATAGAAATATTAGAACTGTTTCAAAACAGTGAATAATATGAAAGCTGCAATTTATTGCAGTAGACACAAATCTTAAAGGCAAATCAAGTTTCATTACATCAAAGGAATGGGGATGAACTGAAAACCTTCTGTAAAGGAAAAAGGGGACAGCTAAGGCTACCCATTCCAGAAGACTAGCCCAGAGCCAACACATAATATTTCTAAATTGATAGTAGTGCCTCAAAATGTGTTCAACAGTTACATCTGCATCTCAGAAGTCTGCAGGTTCTTTTGTAGACCCCCTGACATGTCGTCCATGATAGGATGTTGCAATTTACAAATTATCCCATGTCTTTTGCATCTATGACTGTGCCATATTCAAGCTGCAAGTGCTGCTTTGAATTTGTCTGCTCAAGATGCAACCCAATATGATCCAAATGATGGATTCTAAATCTTGCAGATCTCCAGTGTCCCCTCCGGATTTCCTGTGTAGTTGCATTGCTGTTCACTATTTCCAGTTAGCTACATACAGCATGAATTGGGAATATCCCCTTCTTTGGGTGTCTGTCCACCTCCTATTCAGGCACACTGCTCCAATCCTGTCTGTGTTGTTTCTGTGACTGGAGTGCATGAATTTGAGGGCTCTTTTTCTGTTTGGCACAACTACTGTCCAGAAGCAGAACTGATGTATCACAAAGCCAGTGCTGTTCATGGACCTGCTGTCAATTGCACCTCACCAGATGTGAAGGCACTTTCTCTGCCAGAGCTCTCTCACTGCTCATGGAAGCAAGGCCATAATTCAAACCTGACAGGATGGGTGGATATGCCACACATGAGAGTAAAACAGCACCGTGTACAAAAAAGAGACATGTAGGTTAAGCAATAAAAGAACCTAAACGTAATTAAAACTGTGTCATTTGGAGGCTGAACCATGCCCTCCCTGAATGATTCCATGAATGTAGTTTCTGGTCATCCATTTTGCTTAATTTTTTTCTCTTCTCCTGCCAGCAAAATGCTGCCAGTTGCAGCATCAAAGCTGATAATCTCAAGTGATGGTTTCCAGAAAAGGTGTTTACCTTTTATCAGAACTGGTTGTTGTGTCTTCCTTTACTTTTCCAGGGAACCACAAAAGTTGGCTGGAGAGCTCTGCATGCCTAAGGCAGTAACCACTAGCATCATTCCTTCATTAGAGTCATGTCTCATTCTGGAACCCTTCATTGTGGAAATAGTGCTTTGAAATATAGGGCAAGCAACAGATGGGATCAGCCAGCACCTCGAAGGGGTGAGGGCCACAGGGCATCAGGCACTGTGGAGAGAAATCACTGCTGTAATTCTCCAGAGGTTTGCACTGTTAGTACAGGGACAGCAAACCTTCTGTGAGCAGTGTTAGAGCTGTTTGCTTGGCTTAAGATGACAGAACTGGATCACAAAGCTTGTTACAGACACAGAAAGCCCACATATCACAGCTATTGTACATGAATGTTTTGTCTTGGAATTCTCCTTTCAAACTTAACTACTAACTGGCCAGTTTATCTACAAAGCTGTGTCATACAGGTCTATTTATTGCTACTCTGGTGGTCTTCACATTGTTGATAATTAGATTCACTTAACAAATGCAGTTATGAAACACCCAGAGAGAATGATTTTTGTGGTAGGGAAAGACAAAAAGGGATATTAATTTCACAGAAATATTGTTAAATCCTAGTTATAGCTCCTTGAACCTCTTTCTCTTCATATTTAAAGTTTATAGTGTAGTACAAGGTACAGAGTTTCTTTTCATATTCCAGGTTTACAGCTGAACAAATACATATTAATATAGAAGCTGTAATGTATTCTGAGTTAAGCTGTCATAAAATCTAGGGTTTTCACATCATCACTTTTGAAGGTCAGTGCCACTGAGAAGAAGAAGCATCTGTACTGGATCACCATGAGCGTTTGTAATAGATTGCAATAAATACTGCAATATATTTCATTTTTATACGTTTTTGATGAAGAGGCAAAAGTGCATCTTCAACGGTAGCTTTTCAAAAATTGCTCATCTGTTTGGAACGGCTGTAAAAGAGATTGAAGCTAAACATTATTCATAGATACATTACAGCTCCTCACTGAGACCAGAGCTGAAATGAAAAGAGTTTTCCAATGATATTTCATTTGGAGTATTGATTTTTCTGAGCTTGTCCCGCAAAGCTACTGCATGAGTGTTCCAGACAAGTATAAGAAGATGCAGATTATTGTAGCTGGCTTTCTTTCCTAAGTTTGTTTTTCTTCTCCCAGCTGGGTTGTAAACATTTTGATAATTTTGGGCTCTAATTCTCCTAGAACACCTAACAAAGAGGGTGAAGACTGCTCATTTGCAGAAATTTTTTTAAAGCGAGAATATAATTTGCTTTTCAGAGAGTGCCTGAATCAATTCAGAAGAGGTGAGTGGAACACTTTTGCCCCTCACTTTTGCACAACTATGAAAAGTAACACTTTTTTTACTGGGAAATATTTGTCAATAGAATAGGTTGCTGGGTGCAGAAACCTGGAAAAGTCCAACCAATAGTTATAAACATGGCAATAGACTACTCCATCTGAGAAAATTTAGTCTGCTGAGAAATCTGACCCTGTTTTTTTATTTGCAGCAGATTCTCCAGTACTTAAGCTGCAGAATTTACTTTAGAGTTGCCTGAGGATTGGACTGTCTCTGAAACTCCCTTATGGTCTCGTCAAATCATCTCTTTAGGTCACCACAAGGCGCAGTGACAAAGGAGCAAGGGGACTGTACTGTATTTACTTCTTATGACAGTTTAACCTTGAGGAACTGAAGTCAGTCTGACTTCTGGCAACGTAGTGAACTCCTGGAGTAATGGAATGTCCTGCTTTTAATCTGTGTTCCCATGTGCCTGGGGGCTGCTGGTAAAAAAACAACTGCAGGTTTTCAGCACTTTCTAAAATGAAAAAGTCCATGGAAAGAAAAAGAAGAAAAAGAAGTCTGTGACTTCAAGTTAGGGCTTTGTCTGCAGGGCAGCAGGACACAGAGGGTGGTGTGAGTACCAGCAGGCTCCATGGGCATCTTCTACGTGCTCCACCTTGGTGCAGCTCACTGTACACTGCCAACAGGGAACTAGGGCATTCCCTGCTGGTTTGTGCCACCCCACTCTCTCTGCTGCCTTGCAAGGACTTACAAAAAGTTGTCATTTTCAGCTTTGCCTGTGCATTGCATTCCTTGAGGGCATTCATCTCCTCCTGATGCAGGCCATCAGCATATAAAGTTTCAGCCAGGTAGTGAATAGGCTGTATGGGGGAGGTGTCCTTCAGAGCAGCTCCTAGCCTGGCCCAAGAAACGGAATGTAATTGTCCTTTTTCTTTTTGGATGACAGACCACAGACAGTCGAGTCTCTAAAAGAAGCACTGTTTTTCCATTCCATAATGACTTATTTATTTCACTATACATTGGATTCTGCAAGAACTACAGAATATCAACACATTGCACATGTTCTAGAAGAAAATGCATTAACAATAACATGAAGTAGTTACGATTTTTTGAATTCACAGTCCTGTGGGATCCTTTATTAAAATGTGTCAGGTTGAACAGTGGATATTATATTTGGATCTGTCTTAGATGAATAAAATGAAAATGTCAAAAAAGCTGAAGTGAAGTACTGAAGTGGCTCCTCAAACATTTCACATTCTAATGTGAAAACTACATACACACACCAACCAACCACCCAGCCAACCAACCAACCAACCAACCAAATAAAAATTTCTAATAAAACTTGGAAGTTCAACCTTTTTTTGCTCCACATTGTAGGGTTTTCCAAACTCAAAGAATCTTATACCATGAATGTAAAAATTGTGACCAAGATCTTCAAGTATCTCAAATTTGGGGTGCCTGTATCACTATTAGAACTCTTGGATGGGATTTTTAAAAAAAAATCTCTTGAAAAAATGCTTATGTGAAAAAAACTTGTCGTGGAAAAATGGGGCTTTTAGCTAATTCTTTTCTCACAAACTGATTGATACAGGATGTGCTATTTTACCAAAACTGCATGTAAAAGAGTGGCAAAATAGCCAACTGACCCCAAACTTACATTTTGCTACAAACATATTATTTGTAATAATTACAACAAAGGTTTTTGAGCCTTGCTCATTTTATACCAGAGCCTACAACTTTAAAGGTATGTCACCCCCAAATTAATGTCTTGCTTCTGTGACTTTTCACAAAAACTTTGAAAGACATAGGCTTGAGCCCATGTAAAAAATGAAAAAATCATTTGAATTGATTAAAGACAGGATTTTTTTTTAATTTCATAAATTATATTTAATTTTAGGGGAAAAGGAAAAAGAAAACAAAAAGTCCGGAAGGGAAAAAAAATTAAAAAAAAATCCAACTCTGAGATAGATATTCTAATGGAAGGAACTTCTAAATTACCATTTAGTTGTGAGAAGTACGAGGAGCAATTTTTCTAGGTTGTTATTCACTTCATTTTTGCTTGAAACTGCATAGAAAGAGTAGGCATAAGTGGAGACAATAAGCAGGTAAATATTGAGCAGATTTATTTGAAAGTTTGTATCTTCTCCCACTGATGGCAGCAATAAAGCTTTCAGCAGTGTAAAACTCTCAAGAAACATTCCCTGAAACTATGGCCAAATGACTCTATTTTTCACTCAAAGTGTGTACCATGTGGGGGCCATAAACTGCCACAGGGTCACATTTAACAGGGGAACCAAGCTAAATAAAATAAGAACCAAGCAGGTAACTTAGTCTCCAGCCTTCCCCACCTCCCCACCCTAATATTAATCTTAGTGATTTGAAAACCGAGTTGGTTTTGCTTTATAAAAAAATAAATCACTTGCTTTGACAAGTGAATTTAGCTGGAGGCAAAATGAGATCTTTTGAATACTGTTTGTTGTTTCTGTCAAAAGTCCAAAGTCTAGGAATAATGGAGTTTAAGAGAGACACTTTCTTCTGAGATCTATAAGGAATAAATAGAGCATCTATTGAGTTCAAAGAACCAGAGAAAACATTCAAACATATGCAAGTGGTAGATGGAAGGTGGGAGCTTTTAATCTGTTAATGTCTGTAGACATGTTCTCGTTGTTATGCAGCTTCTGGATAGACTTGCACTCATGCCACAAAGACAGATTTGTTTTCTATTTTATTCTTTCCATGCAGTGACCACAGATGACTAATGACTTTTGAATTACATTTTTTTGATGCTTTACACTTGTTTCTGTTGCTGTGTGTGTTCAGACAGAGGAAACAGAATACCCTTAGATTCTGTATTTGGTTTTTCCTCCTTTCACCTTGACAGTCTTAGTATTGAAAAAAATAAATAAAGGAGTTTTTTTTATTTCCAGGACCAAGAAAAAGGCTTCTGAAGTACCTTAAGAAATTAGATTCAATACATCATTTATCCAGTTTTACTGAATATATTTTCAAAGCATATGGTGCAAAAAATAATGCAACATTTCAATGCAAGCTTTAGGAAAGCATAAAACTTTGGAGTCAGAATGTCAACATGTCTGAATCTCTGTTAGGGCCATAATTATTTAATTAAGATTACATGCTTCAAAGTGGCAAATTCTAAAATGTTGGACATTTTATTCTGAAAAGCCTTTGACTGGCCAATACTTCAGTTCTCTTACAGCTAAAAATCATTATCCTAAATGATCAAAAATAATCAAACCTTTGTTATCTTTTAAGAAACTGAAATGATCCTGTCCTTTCATATTGCTCCAAAAATTAAAAAAAAAAAACAAAAAAACCCAAACATGCAAAACATAGATAGCTCATGAAACCCCATTTCCTATTAATACAGGTTGTTGTTATAACATTATATATAATATAATATCATGTGCTCCTCATCTAAATATGTTTATTGTACATGGCATCAGCATGAATATCAATACAGCCTGAATGCCTGTGTTTCTGGGTTTTCGGGTTGTTAGTTAAGAAGACATTAAAATGTAGTAGGAGAAGTGCAGCCATTTCTTTGCCTTTCCTACTCAGTATTTTAATTTCATTTTCACACAATGCTGAAGATTTTTCTTAGATGGAGATGTCAACAAAATTTATAATTACCTTTCAGGAGAATTCAAGAACTACTGACAGGCCCAGAAGAATAATTGTTGCAGCAATGTGGATGGAGAGCAGAAAGAAGGCAGATTATGCCAGGTGATATTTTTCTTTGAGAAGACATTGGTTTTCTATAGACAACTGAAATGTGTTAGATCCAATTTGCATGAATTACAGAAAGGCATTCAGGGGAACTCCTGGAGTAAAGAAATTGGGAATTAGGAAATCTTTTGTAAGACGGGTTAAGAAGCTAAGGGGAGATGAGTGACAGTGTGGTAAGGAACTTTCACAGTAGAGGGGAGCTGTTAGGATAACATCTCAGGTCTCAGAAAAAGCTATGGTCAGCTTTTCTTTAATGACCTTTATGCAAGAAAAATACTTCTGACTCTAGTAATGAAGTGTGCACAAGTTGCAGACATCACCAGAAAGTACAAAGGGATGTAGAGACACTTTAGAAAAACAAGAGACATGAATCTGATGTGGCCTTTAAAGAAACAGCTAATATTTACCAGACAAAGTCATTTTAGCAAAGATGGATGGAATGAATACTTCCTTACAAAACCCTGTAAAGAGTTTATCTAGAATTCAAAACACAACTCTAATCACAAAGGTTCAAGAGAGATTAATTCAGTGTGGCTAATAGGACAGCAAAGAGAATAAAGAAACCATGCTGCAGTCAGAACAGAGGTGTCTGCCTTGCTGAGGGAGCAAAAATCTGCTCTGAAAGAGAATACACTTTGAGTTTCAGAGTTTTGAAAGTCTGGGCTATTCACTGTTCCTGTTTCAGGTGAATGTACATTGCCTTTTTTCCTCCAGGGTGGAGGAACTTACCCTCTGAAAGTGTATCTTAAAAATAATCAAAACAAAAATCAATCAACTCCTCCCTATGATTTTGTGAAGCACAAACAAGATCTTTCTGCCTGGTAAATACTTTCAGTAAGGCTGGTCTGCAAGGCCTATTTTACTGAGTCCATTTGTGTTCACAGTGCAGAACCACCTCATACAGACTTACAACAAGCAGAATACATTAGAAAAATACTCACAAATAAATATTTCATATGCTCCTTAATCAATGTTTTTCTTTCCTTTTCAAATCCAAGCAAATCTCACTTCATTGCAACTTGCTATCCAACACATTATGACATACATTCTCATTAAATTATTCCTTATTACAGTACTAATTCCTTGAAGTCTTCATCTATTTCATTCCTATCCTTGGAGAGAGCAAGGTTCTTTTTAATGAGCACCATAGATTTCTGACTCCTTAAATTTCTTGGTTATCTTTATTGAAATTTATTTTTCCACTGTTAGAATAATCCAACACTCTGACAGCATATATCTCATAATATTTTTAGCTAAATTTGCTGCAAAATTCACCCAGTAATATATCCAAAAATCAAAACCATACATTTTTCGTCTCTCACTTTTAGTAAGGGCTGTATACTTAAAGGTGTGTCTATTCATATACGTGTTCAAGTACAACAGTAGAGAGAGGATGGGGTTATTTTCTTTAAAGAAATACTTTCTCCATCCCCTGTCCTCATGTCTCTCTTCCATTGCATATATGCACATTTTCCTCCTCATTTCTTTTCTTTAATACATGAGGTTGTAGGCACTTTGCACAAGTCAGGGATAGTTTTCCTGATGTTTCATGTACCCACTATATGTTGAAAAAAAAATCCTTCTGCAAGAGCCAGGCTTCTGAAGCTGTCTCATGGAGTACCAAATGACAATGATGCATGGCAAATATGCCGTGAAATTAATTACAGATTGAAGGAAGTCAAGGGAGAAAAGTAGAAGACATAAAATCCACAGAATGCTTTCTAAAGAATCAATGGAATAAATATACCTGCTTGTGAGACAACTCCATGCATCATCTTGTCTTCTGAAAATATGCAAAACCATTTTCATTCCCCAGCCTTGAATTTTCTTTAATGAGTTAACAAGGAGTTCTGTTAAATGAGAGCTATTACACAAGCTAAAGACCTAAACAAGGTTTGTTTTTAAGTGATTCACTATCCATCATCTTACTATTCAAACTTCAGCTTTAGAAAATATCATAGGTAACATCTCTCATAAAGGAAAATTCTCGATTCCTGTCTTGCTCCTCTCATTACTGCTTCTAATGTGATTTGCAGTCTGTCAACCAAAGGTAACATAGGCAGGCACACACAATGGTTATGATTAACTGACTGCTGAATTATCCATTCCTTTGGCTCCATCTAGTCACTTGCAACATCTATTCCCAAAATGTGGCCGAAGATCAAATGGCTTCTGGTGGGCTTAGTTTTAGATCATCTGGATCTGTAATTGATAGTAGCCCATCTTAACCAACTGCAGGATCACATTGAACACTGTCCCAAACTGCTAAACAGACTCTTATTCATGTGGGAAAGACAGCACATTCTAGTGGAGACCTTAGAAAATACATCTTTATTACATCACAGAGTCATGCAACACTACTAAAGAAAGAAAGGATGCTGTGGCAGAAGGTACTGAATTACTTTTCATGACTTCAAGTTATTATATGCTTTTTGTGTGACTACAACAAATGATTAACCTCTCTATCCCCTTTTTGTAAAATAGGAATAAAACCATGTTTTCTTATTCACTTTTTGTCTTCTTTTTTTGCAGTGTGAGCTAGCAGGATATGAATTGCACCCTTTGAGTATACATAGAGCTGTGCACAGCAAGACTTTTCTGCACTGTGTCATCTGGTAACATTCAAAGAACTCTGAGGTTTTCAGAGCACCCTTGCTGCTTTGAAAAGGCTCCTGTCACATTCTAATTTCTAAACAATAGCATGATCCCACTCATTCTAACACTTGAAACTACTCCTGAAGAAGATGTGCAAGATTAAGCTTATGAAAAAAATGCTTGCATACACTTAGCATCATAGGATAGTTTGGGTTAGAAGGGACCTTAGAGATCTTCTAGTTCAAACCTCCCTGTCCTGGGCAAGGCCACCCTCCAGTGACACACACTATGTCAACCTCTTTCCTCACATGTGTCTCATAACCTCCCCTTAAGCTTTTCTAGCCATGGAGCCTTCCCAGCACCCTTTAACAAGGTGCTTACTCCATTTAATTTTCTGTAGGCTCAGCCATGAATGGCTATGTGGTTGCAGATTGCCTCAAATACCAGTATTCTTCCCCTCTTCTCAAAGAATATGTTCAAAGCTGCATTCAAGAAAAATTCTGTATTAGTTGCTTCTTCTTGATGCTCATATAGAAGAGATTCTTTGACAACCATCTGCTGCAAGAAAGTCCTTTTGTATCCTTCCTCTGGTCTCCTGAAGGAACCTCTGGAACTCTTCTCATCTTTAGCTCTTGAACTAACGCAGTACTGTGATTTCTTTTACCAAATTCTCTGCAGCTGCTTCTATTTCTACACTTATATTTTCAGAATTTACCTCTTACTCCTTCAGTTTCTTTCTGAACAGGAGTTATCTCCAGTCCCTCCTGCATGTAGGTGTTCCCACAGATGTACATGCTACATGATAATTTCCATTCCCCAAGTACACTTTTTGTTTCTTTTTCCTCTTTTTCTAACTTAGCTCTTTATACCAAGTGTCTAGCTCTAAGTTTTCTATCAAATCCTGTTTCAGTTTGTGACAGATCAAATTTAAAGGATGTTGCCCTGAAATTCAGAAATACCAAATTGGAATCTGATTTTTTTACAGCTTTTTAAAGCATTCTCCTGTCATTTTCTACAGCAGTATTCTTAACACTATTGAGCTTGGACACCCTGGACTTGAAGTAAAGTACTATTATCTTATTCTTCAGAAAACCATTTAATCTCATAACCACTGAATGTGATCTTTTAACTATCATAACAATATTTAATATGCCCAATTTAGTAAGAACTAAAATTTGATATCCAAAAGCCCTGGTTTTGTACTGATGCTACTTCTAGATAGAAAAAAAATTGTTCAGAAACTTGTTACTCTTATTTCATCAAAAGAACCTTTTGATACATCTTGGCTTGCTTTATTTAAACCCTCTTTCATACACATATATACTGCGAATTATTCTTTTGCTCTTTTCTTCAAACATTTCCTGTTTTAACACAACCAACTTTGCCCCAAAGCTTTTTTTGCTGCTAGCACACAAGACAGTGCACCAGGGTTTATATTATAAATCATAGATATTTCACTGTTATTTAAGCTGATGTTCCAGTTCTCATATACAATTCTTTGAATAAATTTCACACAGAGACCTCCTTTTACTTGTTGTCCAAAACTGCATCATTAGCTTAATTTTAGATGCATTCAGTCATGCTCTACCAACTTTTCTAGAAGATGTTTTTGCTTCTTCCAACTATAGTTTGTCTAAACACCAGACAGCTCTTAAACCTGATTTTTTTTCTGTATCCTGCACAATTTGTCATCCTGTTTCTTTTGAGGAAATTCCAATTCATTATTTAGACTTTCTTTTGAGTGTTTGATCTCTTGTTCCATTTCTGTATGCTCATAGGAGTTTTACAGCTTACTTATCCAATACATTAACTTTTCTGGTTCTCTCTCCTCAAAACATATGGCCTGTCTTGGTTGCCTTCCTCAGCCTGCCAAATCTTTGGTTTTTATGCAGAAAAAAAAATATTTCTGAGAATCCTTTTCTCGTTTTGGGACTCCTGGTTTCTGTTACAATTTGATCTCAAATTGGAAATTGCACAAGATATCTGGTCTTGCATGTTTGATATATGTTGTCAAATGTATTGGTATACATAAAAAGATTTTTGGTTTTTTTGGTTTCCTTTGTCAGATATCTTCAGAAATTTCTTCTTTTTTTTTCTTTCTTAGGATGGTATTTACTCTATATCTCCTTAGAACACTTCAGTACTTGCTCAGTTCCTGTTATCCTACTGGAGTCATCTACTGTCTTACAGGGCAGCTTCTATTGCCCTGCCCCACCTGACCTGTTTTAGTCAGAACAGAGGGATTTAGAACTTGGGACCATACACTAGGTGCCAAATTTCTTTAAATGTTAGTAAACCGCAGTTACATAATATTTCAAACTGGATTTTAACAGACATTTACAGTTCATTCTGTACACTGCCCTTTTAGCATTTTACCTTCAAACAGCATAACTAAATGCTTCATAAAAGGGAAAAGGTTATTTTCTGGGGGAAAAAAGTGTTCATTGTAATGCATAATCAAAGTTATTGTATTTAAAAATCATTAAGTACTTGTCACCAAATTTTAAATAACTTTTAAATATATGGAGATCTTTAAAGAGCTCATATATATATATATATTAGTGTTTCCACAGGTCTATTAAGTACTGGCTAAATTGAGATAAAAGCATTTAGCTTCCACTTATGAGAGGGTTAGAAATTGCAATTAAAAGAAAATCTCGGAGTGAAAAAAAATAATGTTTTTGATAAGACTGACATGAAGAATTGCAAAACCAAGCATGTATTTTCTGGAACACATTTTCTGGAACACAATTTCTGGAAATTTTCTCCCATATTTTCAAACTACTTTTAGTTAAAACATTTGCCTTCAGCTTCCTGCAGCCAGAACTTCAATGACTAGAAAATAACACAGGTCAGATTGTCAGTTGTGTATTCCATTCATGTAGCATTTTGAGTACATACCAAGTTCCTATACACAGCTGGAGTCCCTGTTTGCAAGAACCAAATGACAGTTTTTTAAAGGAGTTTAGCAGGGGAATAAAATGTCATAGTCTTCACATTACTTGTTACCTCCCTGCTTGAGAGGTCTCTTCTTTGCACCTCCTAATCTTTTAAATTTCCACATTCAACAGAATCTGGATCACAGTCTGAATTGTGTCAGGTCTTTTTCTGTTCAAGGTGCATCAAGCTTCATCCGAATTGCTTGCTGAAACAATCTAGACTTGTCTATTAATCTGCTTCAAATACATGGCCTGGAAATAGCTCTGAGGAAAGTGATCTATTAATGGTATCGATCCTTATTTGGCTTATTATATCATGGGTATTTTCCCCAGGTGGGTACTGCTTGCTCTACAGGACTTGTTAGCTCAAAATCCCACATGCCAGCATCAAACTTTGGAATGGAGCTCCCATAACATTTGCATTTTGAGATTCAATTCCATCCCCTGTTCTGATAGAAATGTATTTGGATTTAAGTCTTGCTCTTATTCTATAAAATTTCCATTAAAACAATAATTAATGTCAATTTTTCCTCCTACTTGCCCACTTGGGGACCCCTCCAGGGACTGCTCTAATTTACCCAAGCTGCTAATTCCTCCTAAAATACCTCAACCAATTAAAATATTTTAGATTACTTTTTTTTACCACTAGATATTTCCAAAAGGCACAAGCCAAATTTTGCTGTGTTTTGGGTCATGTTAAGTGTCTATATATTGTGATTTAAATGAAGAAAAGGCACAATTTCTTCAATCCAAGTAAGAGGAGCTATTACTGGTGAGAGGACCTATTTAGAGGAAACTATGGCCTGATTACCTGGACTTTGGATTTTAGCAGTTATTGAAATCTTCCTTTTTCTCCATCTACCTCATCAAACATTGATTAAACATTTCACATTGTATATTTTACTTTTTTGATAGCTTTTCTATTTCTTGCTCATAGATAGCAGCACACATAAGACTGTCTTTCTTAGAGCAAAAAGCATGAAGACACTTGCTGAAGAGGTTACAACCTTTCTTACTAGTCTTCTAATTATCAGTCTGATCAAGGAGCTCAGATGTATTTTTCATCCTATGTTACCATATTTTGTTTTAAATAAACTACTAGAAGTACACAATTCACTAGAAATAAATGGGTTTCTTTATTCTGATTTTTGCATTCAAAATTCTTCTATTTATTTATGGTAAAAAAAGGTAATATATAGGAAACAGTATTCTCATTATTTCCACCAAATTACTTTTTGCCTCCGCCCCATGGGAAAGGGATGCTTTTCTATTTTATTTGAATCACAGCAGAAGTTCAGATTATTGATTTCTGTATACATTTTGGCTCTGATGTGTACGTCTCACACTTTGAACTGCAAGGGATTTCTGTCAAACAGAAATCTGTTTCTTACATTTTTTTAACTACTTCACAATGCAAAAAGGCGTAAACATACTACAGTTTAATGATACATTACTATCATGATCTACATGTAGAAATGAAATAATAAAGGTGAAACTGATTCTATGTTCTAGAAATTTACCACCAATTAAAAACTCTAGTAAATGTTTATTTGTCCATTCTGTTATTTCCCAAATAAAGCTTTATAGAATTATACAACTTGACATTGCCTTCTTAAAAATAGACCTTTGTAGACATTTTGTACATGAAAATCTTGTATTATTTGAGGCATAGCATTCCCACTGAAATGTTGCAATAACCTTCGGTTTGCTGTTCTTACCTCCTGCTGTAGCAAGATAGCTTTTTGGGGCCCTGCTTATTTACGCAGAAAGCTTACTGTTAGAAGAAAAGCATATGAACAATCGAGCTGTCTGCAAAAAAGGAGGAATAAAAATGCTGAGACACGTGTTCTAGTTTGAAAATTGTAATTCATACATAATTTTAAAAGTTCTCATGAAGAATTATTGTCCTGGTTCTCGCCAGGTTAATTTTTTCATAATAGCCATGAGGGGCCATGATCAGGACTCTGTTGAGTCCTGATGTTGGTTCTACAGCCCCTCTTACCATTGCCAGAGGCAGGGGAAAGAGACTTTTCTGTGGAGAAGGGGCTCCTTCAGGTTGAGAAAACATAGCTGACTGAACAGTCTGGTATTTGTTTATTGTCAAGGGCTTTCTCTGTAATTAGTTTCTTCTTCTTACACCTTCTGTTATTAATATTTTTGTGGTTACTGTTCGTTTGCTTGTCTCCCCATTGTTTACAGTGAATTGTTCTTATCTCAGCCCATGATCTTTCCCTTCTGTGCCTCCAGCTGGAGGGCTGTGGAGAGGAAGGGGCAGGATGGTTTTCAGTGAGAACACTAAATTGTAGAACATTGTTTCTAAACAACGAACGATATAAATCTATACCCAAATATTTTCTTTTGCACAAAAGGCAAAGATAGTTTTACTCAGCTCTGACAGATAACTAGTAACACCAACAGTGCCACCTTTTCCTTAACTGGGTCTCAGAAGGGACAGATTTTCTCCTAGAAACATATTAACAACTTTCTCCAAAAGCAGTTGCCACTCAAAATATCTCATGCTTATTCTGAAAGTCCAATCCTAAAAAACAGTGTATGCGCCATATGTTTATGTCTAGTATCTACCAACAATTAAATACTGCTGTTGACTTGCATTTCCTACACAGATGTTTTTCCTGTTCTTCCTAGTGACTTTCAGTAAAACAAAATAGTCTTTTTTGAGAAGAGCTGAACTGTGAATTTCCCTAGCTGGGTAAACCTCTAGGGAGAACAGTGACATGCACCGTTATTCAGTTTGTCCTGGATGTTTTTCACTTTCCACATGGATGTGGTTTGGAGTGGAAAGGGTTATGATACAATGGATTCTATCTTAATGGGTCTTTCACAGAATCCTTAAGGTTGGAAAAGACCTGTAAGACCATGGAGTCTTACTGTTGATCATCAAGTCCAGTTCACATCCAACCTGCATGTGTATTCACCATGGCCATTCACCAAAGATTTCAAGATTCCACTGCTGGGCTTCTTGCCACACAACCAAAAGGCTGTCAACCAATTCAATATATATATTACAGACATATTAAGAGGAAATAGCTTGGAAACATCAAGCTCTCGATTTTCCCATCAGCCTCCTCAGATGATGATAACCTTCACCAATATACTCATAGGTACCACATTGGTATTCATAGTACATAAGTACATCAAAGAGAAAATAAAAAAATTATTATCTTCTTCCTTGCACTCCCATGAGCAATTTGGAAAGGAGAACAAAAAACCACAATTTGTGTCTAAAAGTAGCAAAGTCATTTAATAAAAACAGCTGCCCAGGGAGCCTAGAAACATTCCCCAGAGACTGGTTTACAAGACACTCTCCTAAATGCAGAAGGAAAAGGAAAAAAAATAAAAAGAGGAGGTAAATACAGAGCATGCACTCATTTCATCATACAAAGGGCTAGTAAAGGAAGTCAAAGATGCTTTGATGACCAATGAGGCTAAGAGTAAGTGGAGATAATGAGAATCAGAGTCTGTAGGAGCCTTAAAGAGCTAAGAGGGGCAGTTCAGTTTGTAACATCTTTAACAGAGGCACTTTCCCAACAATATGAGTGCCTGCTCTGACTTTACACTGTGCCAGGGCAGAGCATTTTTCTCAATGTTAAATTTTGTTGAATTTTATATGCTTTCCTTAAAAACATAGATTATGAACAGTTTGGGCTAGAAATAGTCTCTGAAAGGAGATTTGCCTATCTCTCAGTGCACAGTTATAATATAAAGCACATAAACTATTCTCTGATTAATCACATATGTTTGACATATAAGCTACTTTGTGCAATAAGCTTTATTCCAGCTATTTTAATCATTTGATTGCTTTGCTCCTTCACCATGGAAAGCATTGTTCCAAATTACATCAGTTTGTTGTATTTTATATCAGTCCCAATAGGCTATTTTGCAGTTCATAGAGCAAATACACATACTCACACTGTCATACACAGCTGGCTTCTTCATTTAACCAAACTGGCTTCACTGACTTCAGTGAAGACAATAGAATAAAGCCCAATTTATACATAAATATAAATATAAATATAATGTATCTATATACTGTAGATGGATTTTTTTTTAACAAAATCCAAATCTAGTTGGACTCTTTTTCTTAGTTTTTTAAATTATAAAGAAGAGAGAAATCTGGTATCTCCTACATTTTATAGCACAGTGCAAATGTTTGCTGGAGTATAAAAGTGTGTGGTAAGGGACATTAAAATATGGGACTACTGTCATTCAAATACAAGTGGTAAGTTAAAGGGCAATAAATAGGATATTAGGTCCATTACTGCAGACATTTTTGATAAGTATTATCTACTGGAACTAACTGCATTGTTAATAAAATAGATGATATTTTGGTAACAGTGTGTCAAGTGGGAACATGAACAATTTCTTTCTGAATGATTCATTATTTCACATCTTTTACTATCTAGGATTTCAGATGAGTGGGCAAATAAACAAGACAGAGAAAACTTTCTCTGCAGAACTGGAGACTAGAGATCACAGAGGCTCTAAAATAATCATTACAAAATGAAATCAGGCCCCAGGATACAGCAGCTGCAGCTAGAGGGCAGGTGGAAAGGAGAGAAGGGAAAAAAAACACAGACAGAAAGAGAAAGAAGGAACAACAGAACCCTAACACCTTTTGCAAAAGAAATGGTCATTTTCAGGTGTGCAGAAAAGCCTTCACTTCAGAGTGTCTATTGGGAAATGCAAACCTTGATGATAGCACAGTAACCATTAGTGGTTTTGAAAAGTGTATCCAAGATTATAACCAATTTTAAAATGTATGAGGGGTGACATATAGAAACTAAGTGTCAAGCCTAATGCCACTTCTGAGCAGGAAAAAGGGGATTCTTAGTATAGCGTGAGGCTGGCTGAAGCAGGTGTTGCTTTTTTCTGTACGAATCTTGTGGTTTTTGACAGCACTTGTGACCACAATGGCACATATATATATATATATCCTTTACCTCACTACTTTCAAAAGGAATGAGAGAAACAAACCCAAATGCTAGATCCTAGCCTTTAAGCTTGCCAGCATCACAGGGGGAGCAGAGAGAAAGTTTCTATTAGTGAAGAAGGCACAAAGTTTCAGCTAGCTGAACTTACAAAATTTTTTAGCAGCAACCTGTGGCATAATACTATGCATGGATCACAACTTATATTTTCATTTGTCTATCTGCAAAAGATTGATGAGAGTTGTCATCTGTAAAGAAGAAAAATTGTTCAGCTTCTGGATAAGTGTACAGCAAATCTTAAGATTTCCTGAGAAATTTATCATTTTTCTCACCATTTAAACTCATATATTTAATCCAAGAAATGAGCCACAGAAGATGCTAAAATCTCAAGCTAGGATAAGAAAAAGAAATGGCAATTTGTCTAATGACCCAGAAAAACTAAAAATTGCATATTTGTATTTTTTTAAAGATAAAAATACACAATAGTTATGAAATTTTTAAGAGATACTAAGACTCACATAGTTCTTAGAAAAGCAACTTTAAGACTGAGTTCAAGCTACAGCTAACATAAATTCTGTTACAAAACAGAGGAACAGCTACCTTATATTTGAAGAAGCCACAAAATTTGCTGTCTTTCACCCAGAGGTGTCAACACAGACATCTCTCATTCCCCATCTCCCTGTTGCCACCTTCCCTGGGGAATCTGCAAACAGAGATGGTGTCTCTTCCTTGCAGTGAGGCACATGGTCACCAGCATCTGACAGGCCTGTAGGTGGTTATCAGAGATAGGAAGGGAAACCCGCAGTAAACAAGGACAGACTGGATCCCTAAGCTGGAGGGTGAGTAGCATTCAGTAAAGCTGAGCAGGGACAAATGGATTCTTCTAGGGACACTTAAGAAAGGCAGACAGCGCTATGAACCAACATGTGGAGCTGGCTGATGCTCTGGGTCTGCAAGGCATGTGGGCATCTCATCCATCCTCATTGTAAACAGTCACCTCTGAATATGCAGCCACACAAAAATTCTGTATGGAGTAAATGGAAAACAACAGTCACCTTCAGCAGTAAAGTTATTTATTGAACTGTTTTATGCTTATTGATACATACTATTTTTCTGGGATCTTTACAACTCATCCTATGGCATAAAAAGTAAAAGAAGTATCCCTTCCTTCTTGACTTGAAAAATATTTTGGTTCTGTGTTTTATTCTAAGTAAATATCTGCTTAATCCAATCAGCCCTGGATGATTAAATCCATTTCAATAGGGTGAACATTTTTACAGATTTAAAAATAGGCTCTACCTGACACTCACAGGCACAATGTCTTAGGATATACTGTTTTCAAGAAGGTTGTTCAGTATCAGATGAATCTGTTATTAACCTATTGCTGTTTGCTATGTAGAAACATATGCTTTAACCACTTATGTCTCTATTATAGCTATATGCAAAGCTCCAAATTTTGAGATTAAATTTGTGTCTTTTAATAATAAGTTAAAAACAGTATGACTTTATATTTTTCGCATGCTAAAATGTGTAAACTGGCCGCACTGGAATGAGGGTCTGAAAAGAAATCTAGTCTTTATATATATATATATATATACACATATATATACATACCTATATATATATATATATACATACCTATATATATATATACACATATGATGTCAGGGACATGAGACATCTTTTTTATAAGAATTGTAAAATAGCATTTATTAGTGACTGGTATTGCATGACCTTTTGAAGTTGCTTTTATTAGTCGAAATATTAGGAACTATATCCAACACTGCTATGACAGAATCCGCAATCTTCTGCTGTCTCCAGACTAAAATCTTGAACAGACACTGACCTTCACAGGCCCTGGACAGAAAGCTCAGAGGTTCAGCTTACATGCCACAGAGCAAATAGCACAGGGAAAAAATGAGCTCCTAACATCTCTTACCAACTTCAAGGGTGGAATTTTAGTGCTCTGAGACCAGGTCACTTGTAGGTTTCTTGATCAGAGAATCATAAAATAAATTATAGAATGGTATGGGTTAGATTAAAGATTATCTCGTTCTAACCCCACTGCCATGGGGTTGCCAGGGACATCTCACACTAGACCAGGTTGATCAGGGTCCTTTTCAGCCTGGCCTTGAACACTTTCAGGGATGGGGCACCCACAACCTCTCTGGGCAGCCTGTTCCAGTGCCTCACCACCCTCATAGTAAAGAATTTCTCCCTAATACCCAATCTAAATCTACCCTCTGTTTCAAGCTATTCTCTCTTGTCCTATCACTGTATGCCCTTGTAAAACTCTCCATCTCCAACTCTCTTGTAGCTTCCTTAAGGTGCTGCAAGGCTGCTCTAAGGTTTCTCTGGAGCCTTCTCTTCCCCAGGCAGAAACAGCCCCAGCTCTCTCAGCCTGTGCTCATAAGAGAGTTGCTGCAGTCCTCTGAGCATCATCACAGCCCTAACCATTTGCTCAGCCTGTGTTTGTGCTGGTGCAGACCTTCCACTGACCCTGTTGAACTTCATTAGGTTTGCACGAGCCTACCTCTGAAGCCTGTCAAGGGCCACAAAAGGTACAGCAAAACAACAAAAGGTAGCTGACAAAATGCTGCAAAATACTTTCAAAGGTGGCTTTTCAGATTAGTTTTTTTTTTAATGAGAAGCGTAGGTGGCAACTCATTCATTTCTTGTCAGAATGAAGCAGCTTCTTCAATTGTTGCTAATTGTTTCCAGTGGTAAATGTCTGGTATTGCAAAGCACAGAAAATCTGGGATTGTAAAGAATTTTAAAGGAATTATTTTCCTACCTAAAATGACAGGAGGTGTAACATTATAGATATGTGATTTTTCTAATTAAAAAAAATAAAGCCAACAAACAATAGTGAGCAGGGCAAAACATTATCTACATATTTTAAGATTTTTGTTCTTATTGCTTGTCATAGAAGAGTAAGTCCTCAAAAGATGCATTCACCCTTTTTACCTACACTCAGACAAGCTGTCATTTAACATTAATGATCTGAAAAGTCCTGTTGCCTTTGCAGTGAATATTTCCCTTTCATTGCTCCTTGCTTACCTCTGATTGTAGCTAGCATTTTTGCCTATTTACATTCATAGTTATAGATCTCAAAAATGAGCGAGAGCAGAGCTGGACAACTCATGTAAGGCAGTCACAAGAACCACCATTTGTTGCTAATGGGAATGGACAAATAATTATTTGACATAATTGTCAATTCACAATTCAAAGGGACAATGAAATCAAGTGGAAGGAGTATGTGTCTATGGGAGTGTCTTCTACTAAATGGATTGCTTATAGGAGACTTTAAATTATCATAGTGCTTATTTTTCTACTGACTAACTGGAAATGACCATTGCTTGAAGATCATTCGTGTATGAGAGTATGTCATTCTGTGATGAAACTGGTTTAGAAAAATGACAGTTTGATTGAGTTGAGCCATTCAGTCTTAGAAATCTTACTGCTTAAAAATACAGTATTTTAAAATAGAACAATAGTTTTTTGATTCATTGAAATGCAATGCTTGAATTAAACTGATCTGAAGTGTACGTTTTTTTTTTTTGTTGTTCAAAATGCCTAAACTTAGCAACAAATATTCAAATTTTCAGTCAGTACTTACTGTGACAGAACAGCAATTACATGCATTACCTGACACATGTCAACAGGAGAAGATATTAGCACCTTCTAAAGTCAGGTTTGTTACTGTTAGTCAGACTCTAGCATGCTTACTTCTGAAGGACAAACTAGTGTTATCTTACTGCAAGTACACAAAGGTGATTTTGCTTGACAAAACACAAGTCAGCTTGCTGCAATCTTAACAAATTTGCATTTGATTGTTTTGCTGTTAATAAAATTCTTCATGATCATGTATTTAATATTTGGACATGTGAAAGTACAAGGCAAATGTGACAGTACTTTTAGGCAACTTTAAATCACATTAGTTCAAAGCCCTATGAATATTTTTTTTATAAGCTTATTTGAAAATCACCTCTTTTATTATACAGAAACAGTATTCTCTCTATTTACTGTTTCTTTAGGATAGGAAGCTTGATCTCAAGTGGGACCCTAGAGTTTTTTAAAACTAAATTTATATTGTTGAAAAATATTAAATAGCTAACTAGAGACAGGCTAGTTTTAAAAGCCATGTGAATGTAGAGCACTGATTTGTGGGTGTCATCTATTGTATTCTATCTTTCAAATCAACTTTGTCATCTCCTCTAAATTTACCTTACAAATTCATACAATTACCCACTTTGCTGCAGCAGTTAGCCAATACATCCTGGCCAAGTAGTTCCTCTTAAGCTGAAAAACAGAAGTCAGGTATATCATTTAGTGCAATCTTGTTTATTTACAGAAAATAAGCACAAAGTGCAGGTTCCTTGAGAAGAGTAGGATAAACAAACAGCGGGCAGCTCAGCATCTCAGCTAAACCTACATCTGCTGCTCAGTCAAAATTCACGGTTCAAGGAGTCTTGTTCCCTGTGTCCCCCAAAGATGATTATCTCATTTCCTTTCTGCATACTCCCCACCTCCAGCATCACCAGCATTCAAAATATCCTTGGTCTGTAAAGCCCTCAGTTCATTGCACTTAGCTGTGAAAGAAGCAGCTGCTACTTAGAATTCCTTGGTTTATTATTCTCCCTTTTATTTTTAGAAATTTTTCAAAAACCAGAACACATTGCCTTCCTTTTTGCTGGCTTGTAGGGGAAAGGGAATGCTTTTTTAAATATCTGTCAATGGTGTCTATCGATATTATTGTAGCAGTGTTTCTACTATGGTGGGCCTGGCTTTGCTCCACATTCTCTTCACAGCCTTTTTCGCTGCCTGCTGTTTTATCTGTAGTTCCTAGTTTGAAAATGACTTGAAATTAAGGACTAGATGTGATAGACATCTGCTCTATGTGATCTTTATTTTAATGGATTAGCATTACTTCCTATGCACTATTAACTACAGCAGCCAACCTATTAAAAAAAACCAAAACTTACTTACAGGAGAAGCAGAAAACAAAACTTGAAAGGCTTGTGAAACAATTAATCAAACAAACAAAAACCTCAAAAAGCCCAAAATAACAAAATCTTAAACCAACCAAAAAACTCTCACCTAAACCCCACTAAACCAAAATAAACACCCCCTCAACCTAATCCAAATGACCTATATTAGTTCTATTCATTCAAAGCATAAATCTGATGAGCCAGAGTCAGAAATTACAGCTAAAAAAAGCTTCAGATATGAAGTCTCCATTAAAAAAACCAGATAAGGTGTGAAGTAGGCAGACATGAGATGTGGAATATAACCAAATCAGAGCTGCAGATAACTGAGCTCTAGTGCAAAGATGGGCACAAAGCTAGAGTGCACAGACAAGGATACAGAACAAGCAGTAAGATAATTTAAAAATTGAAGTCTGGTGATGAAATGAGAAAAGATATGTGGTACCAGTAAAAGTGGATAAGGGAATGAAAATTTCAGAAAACAATGGAAGATGTATTCATAACCTGCAAGACTAAAAGCAGCAAAATCAGAATCACAAAACTCTTCGCTGGATTAGTAGAAGTATCTGTGACTATTGATGTAAGGTAACTCATGAAACCAGATAAGGACAAAATATTGAAAAGCAGGTGAGAAAGTAAAGAAAACATAATCAAGAGGAAACAAAATGATACAAGAAATTGATGGATTTGATGCCTTTTGAGAGATAAAACCTCTCTCATCTTCTCTAGGCTGAAATGCAATACACTTTTTTACTGTGAGAAACAAGGTGTTTTGGTTTAATTTAATTTTTCCAAAAAAATACCTTTGTTTAATTAGAATTTCCCGGCCAACGCACCAATAATGGCCATCCTTTTGATTTGCTTATTTAAATATACTCATTTTCTGTTGTGAGACAGAACCAGGAGGAGAAGCAAGGCAGGCCTAAAACTTAAAAGAATATAAAAAGAAATTTATTAACTGCACAAAGAAGGGGAGAAAAAAACCCCAACAAATTCAGAATAAGATTTTCAGACCACTCTTTCCTTCCCTCTCCCAACCTTCATAAGAACAAAACAAACATACAAAAAACTACTTCAGTAAGTTCCCAACTTAAATAGTCCTTCTTTCAGTTTACTTTGGAGAGAGAAGTTTTTTCTTGCAAGGCTTTAGGGATTTTTCCACAAGGAGGAAGAAAACAGTCCTCTCGTGGTTTTATTTTCACAATTTGCATCCACCTGGGAACTTGCAATCTTGGGACTCCTCCCAACTTCACAGCCTTCCCAGTGCTGTGCATGTGGGCCATGTCGGAATTATGGGGGATTATTTTTAAGAATGAAATGCTCTAAAGCAAAGATTTTCTTCATCTCTTTTCCCTCTGTTCATGCTTCATCCTCAGAAAACCGGGATCCCCTTCTTTCCTCGGGGCAAAGATTCTCAACATAGGTACTTTAGTCAAATGATCTATCAAATAGAACACTCCAATCTCCCATGTCTTTTTCTTTACAGTTTATAGGAATTTTCAGTGCGATATCAGTCCATCCCTACAACTTCACAAAAGGATTTTCAGCCAACTTTCACAGCATCTTTTCATTTTCCTTTCATCTAAAAACTTACCCTGAAGTCAGTGAAGCAAGAGCTATCTCCTTTTCCCCCTCTCATATTCAAAGGAAAGCCAGAGGTTCTGCAAATCTTATCTGAGCATAAAGAGTTAAAGTTTCACATAGCTACAAGAGTTGGGCCAGGCCCAGGCCGTGCTGGGTGAGGGGTGGCTGAGATCTCAGTCAGCCTTTCTGGGCTCAGCTGCAGCCCCACACTGCCCATGGCCACCCCTGCTCCCCAGACAGGGCCCGGCTGCCGCCCCCCAGGCCGTGCGGGGCTGGGTGGCCCTGGCCCCTCCAACGCTGCCCCGAGCCAGCAGCAGGAGCCGGGGCCCCCCCGAGCTGTGGGCCCATGAGGAAAGAATTCTTTCCTCCCTGGGCCATGGGGTCCCTTGGTTTGTAAACAGGGCCCAGGCGGCCTCCCACCCTCCTGGCCCCGACCCCTTGCATGAGAGGGAGCCCAGGCCAAGCCGGTGTCACCTGACCAGTCACCGGAAATCAAAGAGAACCTTTCTCCTGGGTAACCTCCTTCAAAATGTGTGTTCATGGATCAAACTATCTCTAATTGGCTGTCAATAACTAAACCAGCCCTCAATTGGTCCCAATCAACCCACAGAGGAAGCCCCCATGGAAAGAACTTCTCACTGAGCTTCTTCCCAGGTGAACCCAGCACACAGGGGCACATCATAGTTCCTGTTGTAGATTTTTTTTTGCGGAAAAAAAAAGAAAAGCCATGCATGAATTCCTGTAAATGGTACTTGCACGCCTGGTATCTGCAGCAGTTCCTCTAAGAGTTATAGTGAATACAAAAAAAAGTTATCAGAAAAAGAAGAAAATTTAATATGTCAATACTATTAACTTCTCTTCTGATTAGACAGATTGTTCCAGTCTTTCTTCTTATTATTTTACATAGTCTACAGCAGTGTGATTACTACTTTCCATTGCTGGGGATTTAAATAATCAAGGAAAGGAATATAGTTAAAAGTCAAGGAAGTATTTATGCAACTAAAAGCCTGAAACTGTCACAGGGGGCCCTGGGGCGGTCGGTGGAGTGCCTCGACCTTCTAGAGAAGCGTCCCAGGAAGGATGTCCTCCGGGCATGAGCACATCTTCCTTGCTCACTCCCAGGCAGACAATGATTACAGCTCTTTTGTGAGCTCTCCGCTTCAGCCCACACAGGAGGGAAGAGACAGAAGCTGCACGCATTGGTCCAAGGCAAACCTTTAATCTCCTTTCCTTGAAGAGCTCCACACACAAACAGGCTCAAGGGGACTGAGGGAGCAGGGTTTAAATAGGAAAGCCAGGGAGTGGGGTAGAGCAGCAAACAAATCATCTGAGGGCTCAGGGGAGGTACAAAGGAGGAAGGGCCAATGGGGTACAGGTAATTTACATGAAACAGGGAGGCATGCTGGGAGTAACCTTATTGTAACAATTACCAGCAGGAGTGCCTAAGGGCATAACCTCCAGGGGAGCAAAGCAGAGTCTTCTGCTGAGAAGCTTTCAGCCTTCACATGAAACCTTCTGCAAGTTGTTCATAGAATTGGTTTAGGTAGGATTTTGAATACATGAATTACCAATTTGCACAGGAAACACATACCTTATGTAGACATGGAGGCTCCCACACAAGTGCCAGTCTGTTAAAACTTGAATTCTGTTTTCTAGAAACATGTTTTTCATCTCAAAGAAAAATAAACATGCAGTAATAATTATATAATTTTCCTTCTTTTTAAATGGCATTTCTATAAAAGAAAATTTTGCTTTTTAATGCAAGAGATGAAGATGTCCTGTTACTGGCCAAATTACATCCTCTCACTCTTGACAAATTACAGGAAGCCCTTTTTTTTACCCATAGACAACTCACTAGTCTGACAGAGACCAAATAAAACAAAACAAAATTAAAGTAAAAAAAAAACAGACAAACAAACAAAAATTCAAGAAAAGGAACTCTGTCCTTACCAGAACTAATTCCAGTTGCTGAATGACTAAACATGAGAAGTGGTCTCAGTTGGAGAGAACAAGTAAAATTAAGGAAGGAAGGCACAGGGGCTTTTAAATAGAAGAAAATTCTTCAGGTATGTAGCCCAAAGATAGTATTAAATTTTGTTTCCAAAAAAAGAACATTTCCAGACTGTGAATGGCTCTTAGGTGTAGCAAGATGCCTGGAGGAAATAAAAACGTTTCGGTTTAAAGTCCTTTCCTGAAGAGAAGCATTTACCCTCAGCAATTAAGAATCAGCAGTAGACAACTATTGCTGTAATATCTTCGGGTAGTTTTATAACACACCCTGCAGAAAGGCCTTGATATGGTAAGATACTGAGATACGCAGTAACAGTGGTATGGCTTCACTATTATTGCAGCTGTAGAAGGAAACCTGTAAGAGTCTTCTCTTTCAATTTTGAGTTCCCATAGCTGGATACATTGTTTTGCAACCTTTCATACTGACAAACTAAAGGGAAGCTCTCTTCCTTAAGAAAGCAGCGGGACAATGTGGGCTGAGCTTTAGGTGAGACTGGATGAGACCCCATCTCATGTCGGTGGATCACAGGCAGAGCTCTGCATAGATCTACTGTTCAAACAGCCTGCCAAAGAAGAAAAAGGATCATAACATAATGTAAAAGCAGTAAGAAATTTCCTACGTGACTTGACACTGAAAGCACACAAGGGAGAAGAAAACAGATAAATGACACAAGTGAGATGTGTCACACACTTGCTTTGTCACATTTTTTCTGTTCTGTACCATCAACTTTGTACTTTTTTACTTTGTAAAAAGTAAGAGTACTCTGCTGGAAACCAGGTCTCCAGCATTCCCATGATTAGAGTTTAATGAATTTAGATCTTAATTTTTATTGAAAAATTTTGCTGGTTTACTTTAATAGAAGAGAACGGCTATGGACTCTGAACTTGCACTCACTGAGCCTATGTTTGGTTGTGCAAGAAGTTCCTCAGCTGTGAGGAATCACCCTGCAGTGAGGGTCTACAGGCAGAGCATGTGCCTGCCTTGTCATTCTCAGTGCATTTTCCTGCAAAATTACACAAATTGGCAGCTTAGACTGCACTGTGCTTTGCAGGACCTGGAAAACAAGCACACATTTCCTCCTGCTGGCTCTACTTTTGAGACAGTCATGTTGGAAAAACATAAGGGCTGGGCATAGAGAAAGATCCTCATCCTCAGCAACGTAAGTAACTGATGGAAAATCAGATCCTGGAAAACCCTGGGATTTTCTTCCACAAAACCCAGGGAAAAGAAAAAGAAGAACACAATCCTATGCTTACTTGGCAAGGGGTACCTTCAGTTGTAGTCTCTTAGATGAGAAAGCCTCAGAAGCCTTCCTTTGCTTGCAAAAAGCTATTAGCCTTTTCCTGGCAGCTACCACCTCTGGGGTAGAGGAAAGCTCACGCCTTTTGTACACGGCAGGCTCCAGCTCCAAAGACTTTAAAGATTTCAAAGTCCCTGAAGCTGAAGTGCAACAGTGCTATGATAGAAGCAACAGAAAAAACAAGGTGGCAAATTTTTAGATCTACCTTCTTTTCATTGTACAAGGCAAGAAAACAAAAAAACCCTTCAGAAACCTAAAACCTACTGTTCCCTATCAAACACTGTTTACATGCAGCAGGCAAAATGTTATCTGAATTGCTCAAAGGAAATCTGTTCCAAAGAACTTCAATCACCTACTTAAAAAAAAAACAAAAACAACCTGGCATTGCATGAAATGTCATTTGTTTCTTATTTTGTTTTTTGCACAAATCTCAGAACACATTTGATCCTTCTGATAAGCTGGAGATCCTGGATCTCTACAAATGCTGGAAAGTGTGTTTACATCCAAATTTTTATGCTTCTCAGCATGCTTTCCTGTGCCATGTGTTCTATGCTGACTTCTCTCCAAGTCTTTCTTCATTATTTTGATACAGAGTGGTTACTTAGAGTCAAAGCTTAACATGGTAGTTTTACATTTTTTTATTACTCTATGTCACTCAAGTGTGTGTACATTTATTTAAAGAAAGCAAGTAAAAGTTATTTAGCAAAGTAGTGTGTGCAGCCATTTACAGGAAAACTGCAAGACTAACAAAATAATAAAAGCAGATATTTTAATTTTAAAATTCCAACCTAAATGATGGTGTGCTGTAAGTTATCAAGCTCCAGTTTATCTTAATACAAAGTTTTCTGTGTCTGGGATGTAAAATTAAATTACGACTTCCCTTTCAGGGAAGAAACAACTGTATTAGAACTATCTGACTACAGGTCAGGTTTTGCAGCCATTACATTCTCTTTCTTCCTGTTTTTTTCCCCCAGATGAAATCTTTTTCCCCAGATGATGTCTTACATCAGTGACAATAGCAGCTTTCACTATTTCCAAATTTAGAAACGTATTCTGGATGGGATGGGCTATTGCACTTTGGCAAGACTTACTAATAAAGACGACTATTCTGAATAATCTGCTTCTATCTGCAAGGGATAAAACTAAGCTTCCTTTTGCTCAGTCTCTATAGATAACTGATCAGAGAATAAATAGATTGATGTTTAAGGAAGATTATTCTTAAGAAATCAACATCCTATGTTTCTCTATAGCTTTGTAGGTCCCCTGGTGACCATTCCATTTTGCTGGCACAGGTGTACAGCTCTGCCAGTTCATTTGCCTCCTGCCCCTGCTCCAGTGATAAGATTTTCTGCACAATATTCCACAGTGGAACTGGTGGTTGAGTCCTTTGTGCGAGTAGGTTTCACACACAAAACTTTTGGGCTGAAGATCTAGTATATTGGACTACTACACTGTGCAAGTTATTCAGCCACACCATCAGCAAATACTTTCTGTCAGACAGTGTTAAACATATCTCTTCCACCTGTCCTTGTTTTATTGCTTGAAATGTAGCAAAATCAGATGGTTGATCTTTTGAAACTTGAAAAATTAAGGGAATTTTGTGTACATCTGGATTTTCTCCATGATGGCCTGGCCATAGGGAATTGAGGTGGCCAAGAAGAATATTAGTGCTGTGCCATGATGGGAATGCTCTGACCACACTCCTAGAAGTGGCTTTGAGTCTATACATCGGTGCAAGGTTTGCCAGCAGGTGTACAGTCCTCTGGCTTTTTGGTCTGAGTCTAGATGGGTTACTGGTGAGCATGTGGCAGTTCAGGAAGGGGGTGAAAAAAATCCAAAAGTAGATTTATATTTGGCAGGAGTTGTGTCTTTCAGGGAAAAGACACAACCTTAGTCTGACACATACTGAACTTCTATATATGAAGCAGATTTCTGAGCTTTGCCTCATTATAGAGTCATAAATTATGTGATCCTTCAGCTACTGTACAGCACAAAGACAGTCACAGGATAGTAAACTGATAAAGGATCTGTAACAGTGGTTTTCTTCAGATTTTCAGATCAGCTTTCTAGGTTTCTCCCAACCACTGCTGTGCTGTCTGCAATTTCTGAATGTTCTCAGAAATGCCCCCAAGAAAAGTATCTGATAAAGGCATATTACTTTTATGTTCATTTATGGTTTTGTTGTGCTTTTTTTTTTCCTCCAAAGAAGTATCACTTTGCTCCCTGACATTCAATCCTGTGTTTCTGAACATCAAGAGTTGTACTTCAGCTTCCCAGCTTTGACAGATGAAAATGAAAGTGGAAGGTGACTGAGCAGGCAGGTGCAGTAACAAAAATGTAGCTCTACTTTCTCCTCTGGATGTGTTTTATTTCTCTATGGTTTTTGTATCCCTTCTTATATCTTTGTGCATTATTCTTTGTGCATCTGAAAAATTAGGGGGGAATTGTGATTGCTTACTGTCATCCCCAGGTTCTTAGTGGTAACTGTCAAATGTGGAACACATCAACTCTGCTGGAGGTGTATGAGCAAACCCTCTTTTCTATTCCCATTAGTTTCAGGTGACTTTTCCTCTCAAATTTCTCTTTGCTTCTGGCCCAGATATAGAGAGGGGCACATACAGAGCTAGACAAATCACTGTCTTTTTCTAGCTGTGATGCAGAAAGAGATCTCCTTGGTAAGAAATCTTTAGATTGTCTGTACTTCATTTGGAATAGCAGAATAAAAAGAAAATCAAATGCTGAAAAGTGTGAGAACTTCTAATGTCAGATACCCCAGACCCCCAAAAGCTTTCTACAAAAGTTGCTGATATATGAAGTCTACTTGACAAAGATTGCAAATTTCCCTCTTTGGGAAACTTCCACAGGATCCAAGACACAACATGTCAAAACCAAATAATTCTCTTCACTTTATGCTATCAGTTGCCACTCATGGAGCTGTAACACAAAACTGAATAGATTTTGTTTTTTAAGGTTTTTAGTGCTCCAGAAATTACTGCAGGATTTCTACCACAGGGTACTTCTGTGTTTATCTCACTGTCAGAAATTCCTGGTCACCAGCCCTCTGAACATTCCAGCTTCCATATGAACCTGTCAGGCTAATGAAGGCTGATAGCTACCAGCAGATGCTGCTAGGCTAAGAAAGACCTCGAATACCTGGGATAGTAATAGGTGTTCTAACCACCACAAAAAGCATTTTAGCCTTGTACAGAGTAGGATAAGTGAAACGACAGGAATAGTGCACAGAGCTTTGGAGACGGATGAATAGAAGCTGAGCCATGGGATCCATGGGTTTCTGGGGCTGAGGCTGCAATGCAGAAGTTTCACTTTTGGGTGAAAACTGAGCCAGCTTGCAGTGCTGGAAAAATAAACTACCTCTTGTTAATTTTTATTGAATTGAGGGAAGTAAAATTTGTATACATTCCTTAAAAAGAAGATCGCATGCAAGCAATACTTTACTACATCATGAGTTTCTCTTTCTAACAGAGAGAAGTCAGTGAGACTCTGCATATTGGCTTATCATTCATGCTAATGTGTTTCGGGTGGATTAAGAGTGTGCTCTGTAAAATCTCACTGTTATACTGTGTTATATTGTGTTTTCCACCTATTTTGACATAAAAAAGGTTTCACTGATGGCATTGACCCTAGTATAGTGAATCAAGACTACCAATAATGTCTGCTTTGATTAGCGTTTGCAGACTCTTAGAGCAATCCACAGACTTTCTAAATCTCTGTGACTGGGAGATAAAAACAAACAAGGTATGCTTGTGACTAAATATCTTTCCATGTCTATTTCAATATAATTTATTAACAACCTATTACTTCATAAATAGATTGGCAGAGGTATCTTGACCTGCTATTTACATTTTTAAATATGTATGTTTGTGTTTTAGCACAGCAATTAAAAAAAATATATTCCATTACAGAAATTTCTTAGAAAACTCTTGCCCAGCACACGGGAAGCAATACACATGTGTGAAGATGACCTCACATATCTTGGGGAAGTTGACATCACTGCATCATCCCAAAAGTAAAGGCAACAAAAGTTAATGATATTTATCTTCTGCCCTCACAGAGAAATATCACAGAAGACTGCAGAGATTACATATTGAGGGACAATTTCACCTATCACTGGGTGAAATTAATTCATCTCTATACTATATCTGTACTTTGCAATGCTCCCATTATATGCATTAATGGACCAATAAAACCTTTTTTGGTATGCTTTAACACTACAGAATATTTCTTCCTATAGTACATACCAACTGAGTAAAATGGTTCATGTTGCTGTATTTTTTTTGCTGTTTCCGATGTTTATTTTTATTTTTGGCACATTTCAATGTAATCTGCTCAGGCAGATATCTCCTCTTGTGAACATCTTGAAGATAACAACTTGGTTTGTTCATTCCATAAAATAGTCAGGTCACTAACTGCTGTGCATCCCTGATGATCATAAAGCATGTGATTTCTTACAAGTTATCTCTCAGACCATTTAAAAAGTAACACTGAGATTACTCTATAACATAGATTTGAACTTGATTTGCTATACCATTTCTTTAATCATTCCCTTGACAGAGAGGGATTTAAACATTTAGTTGTATCAATGGTCTATGCAGAAAAGTGGGAAATCATATTGACCTGACCCAGTTCTTAAGATATATGCTTTTTTTTAAAGTTTAAGCAGATGAACAATTTTTGTTTAAGTCAAAGTATCTATTCATGCCTGATTTTCAGCATGTGTTTGAAAAGCTTTCAATGGGAGTTCAGATACTTCTTTCAATATCAGCATCCCTGTCTGGTCTTGGATTATAAAACAACTAGAGACCAGCTCTTTGTGCTGAAGTTGTTTTTTGCTGCACTTACAGACTGTGAGAAACACTTTCACTGGCAAGGAGTCCATAGAAATCAGTGAGGTCAAGTGTTAGTCAACTTGAAACTCTCCAGTTGTCACTTTCAAAGCTTTCCAGGCTCAGTGAGAAAACTCAAACCCCTGCAGACTTTCAAGGGTGCAAGAGTAAATTTTCTTGAGATAAAACAATTGTATGACATAGGCTGGAAATATAAATGTAGCCCACTTCATAACTTTTAATGTCTTAAAAATATGCATTGAACATACTGAAAAAATCAAAGAGGAATATCTTTGCTTCCAATTTATGCCTTGTCAGCATTTAAGATAGCCAGTAGCGGGCTATAGTTGAGGAGAACTACAAGTTCTCAGTATCTGGAAGGTTTCAGGACATTTCACAAAATATTCTAAATTGGAAGGGACTCACAAAGATTATTGAATCCAGCTCTTAAGTGCATGATCCATATAAGGATTAAACCCACAACCTTGACATTATTAGCTCTGCACTCTAACCAGTCTCATTGGGCCTACACTAGGCATGAACTGATCCTTTTGCTTTTTATCTCTCTATGATCCTTTTGTTTTGTACTTCTCTCTTTGACATGTCTTGAAACTCCTTTAGTTGCCCCAATTAAATTAATGAATTTAATTTGCCCTTTTAATTACTGAATTTGATCCACTGTCCCTTAGTTCCCTTCACTAGGCCCTTCACAAAACAATATATAATTTAAAGTAGCATAGATTTATGATCTAATAATCTGTTAATCTCCTGATCTTTTTCTGGAATACTGTCACCTGGCAGGAAGATATGGACCATACACACCGATGTGTGTTCCTCTGGGAAAACAGTGCAGCCTCCAGTTAATCATGACAGTTTGTCTTCCAGAAGATTCTGTAAGCAGTGTGACCAGAACTGGATAGGAGAAAGCAGCCCTGATTCTTCCTTTCAACCATCCTCAGCCACCTCCCACTTTTCAGTTTTCTGACTTTTGTCTTTGTTGTAATTTCTGTGTTGTGAGCACAGAATCCTAGAGATGAGACAGCTTTGGTCTGAAAGGGTCTCCTCCTGCCCAAAGCAGGGACAGCTCAAAGATCAGACTAACTTTCCCAGGGCTCTTTCCAGATGACTCTTGTAAATTTGTAAGGATGGTGACTGTTCAGTGCCTCTTAGCATCATATTTCAGAGCTTAATTTTCTTGATAACAGCTTGCTTTCTCTATCATCTTTTGGGCATGTTATCAAAACCTTGGTGTACTTTTCTACCATGTCCTTTCTGTATCCATTGTACAGAAAGGAAATGTAGTCTGGACCTGAACCAGCTTCTGCTGTTACTGACACAGGTACCCAAAATATGTCTCAATTTGCTCCACATAATTTGTGAGCTTGATGTAGAAATGCTTTTGCTCCTTTTTCATTTAAAAATAATAAACCCCAAAATTTTAAAGCTGTAAAGATGCAAATTTAAAAAGACATATTGTTCTACATCTGTTGATGGACAAAAATATTTTTAAGCTTCAGCCAGCGGTCATTTAATCATCTTTTGTTAATAATTATCTTTTATTATTTCTAGACAGATTATCAGCTGTAGCAGAGAAGTGGAAAGAAGAGATAGCATCTTAGAGTCATGAGACGCATCAACATTTCCTAGGGAACATTTTGATAAAACTAGAAAGAAAAAGAAAACATCATTTTAATAATGGTGAGGATGACCTTAACATCTAGGATGCTAAGGCTATGTTAGTCTTTACTTCTTTCTATGGAGTAATATTTATTTCAGTGGTCATTTGAATTTTCATATAGAAATCGAATATCAGGACAATATAAGATGGATCAAGGACAGAATTTTTTTTAGGAGGTCATGTTTTAACATTTTCATCTCTGTTCAACAACTGACTACTGTAGTTATTTCCCTGAATTTTAACTAGTAACTGCATAATATACTATGGTATCAAAGTAATGAAGAAGCATTTTCAGTTAATCACTCACTGGAACTGTGTAGCTTCACAGTACACAAATTTATTTCAGTCTGACTGTAAAAAGGCAAATATATCAGAACATAACTTCAAAAGGATTTTTTAAAATACAGTAAGCCAGATTTTATCACTTTCAGTTACTGTAAGCAGCATCTTGAATGAAGGTGACAGGAAATGGCGATGTAGTCCAGCTATATTTACTAATTGTTTATCTGATTTCTGGCATCAGTCTTCACATTTCTCCCTTTTCTGTCAAGCTTTAATAATAAATTATTTTGAGGCATTTACTGGCATCTAACTTCATGTCTTTCAGTGTCACTCTCTGTTGTTTCAGTAATGCATTGTCCATCTAAATTACAGCGCTAATAGCAGTTGCTCAGAATCTCTTTTAACCACCAACAGTGGGTCTGGCAGAATAGCTTCTGGAGGTGTTTTATTGACAAAAAGGGGCATTTAACAGCTGTTTATCTTATTGACCCATGCCCCTCTTTTGCCCACAGAGCTCAGTGGAGGTCTCTTTTGGATGTTGTTATTATAGTGAATTTTTGAATTATTAAATAAATAATAAATCCAAAATATTCTAGGCAAGTGCCTGCATTCTCAACCTAACCAAAAATACTATTGCAACTTGTCGAACAAATCTTTGTCTCTCATGCTTTAGCACATCTATCTCATCTGGCATTGTTTCTGATTCTATGAGGTTGCAGGTACTCTTACAACTTTCTTGACTGGTGTGAATTTATTGTAGCCTTTTCTTTTTTCCTTTGGTGGGATTGATCTCAAGCCCTGGAACAAAAACCAGCAATGCCTCTCCCCTTAAAGACTGCAACATCAATTTACAAGGTCAAATGCATTATTTTTAGTAAATGTGCATGACAACTTGTTATTGGCTCAGAAAAATTATCCCCCTTTAGAAGACAAATACTACAAAAAAAATATGGGCACAAACTGTGTAAATTATTTGGCAGATTTCCACAAGCCTGTTGTTGAGTCTTAGAGAGGCTCCGGAATGGGGCTGCACCTCCCACTTCCCCTTGGCAGCATCCTGAGGCTGAGGACAAAGAGTAGGGAGGGGAGTGAGTTCCTGTGGCCCCCATGATATATATGGACACAGAATCAAACCCCAGGGAGCCCAGCTCACCTCTGCATGTGCCTCACAACAGGACCAGCTGCACCTGTGTTATTCCTGGCGTGCCTCTTTAGCCTCTTCCCGAAGATCTACTGACTCCAAAAGTTCTCCACAGAATCTAATCCATTAGAACTTATTTTCTGGGGTGTAACATAAATATCCCTTACAACAGTGTAGACTGTTCCCATTCATTACAGGAGGTGAAGTCACACATGCAAACTTCAATCCATAGAGGAAGATGAGATAATCTAATGACAACTCTTCTCAAGGTATATCCAAATGGCTACAAATATATCCATCAGCTATGTGCTCAAAGAATGTCTCTGATACTTTGTGCTCATTCTCTTCCTATTTCATAGAAGTGAATGATGTTCATCTATTTTCTCAAGGCTTTATAATCCCTGGGTAGCAACTCCAAAACTTTAAAACTGTATTTAGGAGATGAACTCTAAAAAATATCAGATAGCACATAGGATGAATGGTTCCTGTACAAAGATTAAAAAAAGACTGACAGTGTATTGAGCTTTTAAAATAAATAAAAATGTAAAACATAAGTCCAAATAAAAAAAAAAAACTATGTGTATGTAATTTTTGTTCCTACAGCTGCAATCAGCCGTTTTAGGTGGCCCAGAAAGCAGCTTTCTGCATCTTGTAGGGTCTATCTCTTATTGATTTTCAAACTTGAAGCTGCATGTGTGTGTACATAAATGCAGTTGTATGTAAAAACGGTTGGAAAAATCCTTTTTTCTTCCTTCTTCACAAGAAGAAAGTTTGCATAAAAAGTATTCAGAAAGTGAATCTGACAAATGTAGTATGTAAAGCTAGGAACCCTTTTACTCACACCCTATTTCATCCTTAAAGAATGAAGCATCACACTAGGGGAGCTTTATAGGAAGCAGTTTTTAGCTGGCATGATGTTTTACTATCTGGAAATCAATTTCAACCTTGGATAGTGGAGCTTACAATTTTTTTGTTGGCTGTTGATAGAGATAACTAGCAGGGACTGAAGGGACTCGTGCAAGTGGTTAATTTCAGGTTTTGCCATGATGTCCAACATCAATGGGAAGGTATTTTGCGTACACTAAGTCCTAGGAAGACCATACTGATTACCTTTTGCAAGGAGATAAGCCTCTTCCAGCCCAAAATGAATGGGCAACTGGTTCACCAGTCTCATTTATATATATGTGTACATATTTAAAGATTAAGTCTTGCAGCTTGCTGAGAATGCATGGAGTTGGACAAGTTTATTACTGTGGATTCATAGGCACAAGCTGAGTAGTTGGAATTTTTACATTTGCTCAACAATTCTGTTAAACCCACTTTATTCCCTAAAGCACACAGCATTTATTCTTTTTTTTTTTTCAGCAAAGTACAACTATTGATTATGAGATAGCATGTATACAAAGATCCTGCAATAAAACAAAAAGCCTGTCAGTTTAAGTTTACCAGAGGTTCAGTATAAGGAATTTTGGAGCCTTCATTAGTCGAACTCCACACACAGAGGTTAATTCAACTTAACCCCATTGACTAACTGAGTGCTAAATGGATTTAAGTTATGGTTCTATTACGTGCTTTCTTCTGTGGTGAATCCAGTGTAGGAAATCTCTGAACTCATACCTGTGTCTTTCATAGAAACAACTTCTCCCCATTTTTGGACTTCATTTTTCTGTTCCTTCATCTAAATAACAACTGCTGGGGAGACCACTGGATCACTGGGTTAGGAGTCACCCTGGAAATCGCAGCTTTTACTCTATTTGCATCATGGCACTGATGCCTCATTGTGAAGCCTAGGTCTCCAAGCACTGCAAAAGTCCACCTGCAAGGAGCATGATATGCAGCCCTGGGACTTTCAGACCTCCTTATGGCAGTTCCATCAGGAGAAATGTGGGAAATGTACCCCTAGGCCACCTTTTCATAGTGCAGTTGACTGGACAGCTGCCCCCATCCAAAGTTTGCTTTTTTAAATAGTCTAGTCCTGCTCTCCCTCCCCTCTGTGGATCCACCAAGACACTTCTTGCTTGCCTTGCCGTGTCCTCGATCTCCAGATCCCACCTGTAGATCCCAGCACCTCTCCTGCCTTTGCCCTGACAGTTATCTCTCTGCACAGCAAACAGATGCAGCCAGCCAGCCCAACAGGATCACCCGCTTTTCCTCTGCTGGGCTGGATCTCTGCCACATCAATGATTATGCCCTGAGGTTGTGCTTTCATAGACGTTTGCCAGGGAACACGGCTGGTTTAGGCATCTTTTTGTCAAGAGCTTCTTCCCTGCCCCCGTGGCTTGCCTGTTGTTGTGCTTGCCCTGCTGTTTGCTGGGCATTACAAGGAACCATGACAACAAGGGATCTAGAGACAGAAATCTCCTGCTTTAGCCAGAGTACTTCACTACTATTCTCACACAGTCTGGCTGACAGCTGAACCATGGGACAGAAATTGCTGAAGTCAACTAATACAGAGTTGTCACAAGAGCCTCAAAGTGATGCTGACCAGTAGGCAGTGGGTAATTTTTTTTTTCCTTAAGTTTTTGTTTTGGTGTTTGTATTATGACATCTCATTTTGGAAAATTCTTTTATTTGGAGCTAGGAAGGATCAGTCCTCAATCTACTTGGGAAAAAACAAACAGTATCTTTTAATAAAGGTGTAATAATAGGCAAACAATATCCTCTTTGAATTTTCTAGGCCAGTTAGTATCTATGCTGTGCAGGGTAATGATCTGTTAAATCATAGTAACTCTTATTCTTTCGCGCTGTGTGCCTTATGGGCTTATCAATCTAAGTGTTTTTTCTCATCCTGTCAAATTTTGAGAGTTCAGCCTTCACCTTTGACTAATTGGCTCATGAGTACAACTAACTCAAATGTGAGGCTCACAGAAAGGGAGAAAAGATATGGGATTTAGAAGAACTGATATGCTTCCTCTTTTCTCTCCAGCAAACATCTTTCCTTAGACAAAATGCAAACCAAATTGGCAGAATGGGGAGGATTATGTCCCTAACAGAATTTATCATGACATAGTATACTGTCCATCTTGAATTATTACGGAGGAATTGCAGCCAAATAATATGCAATTAGTCATTAGTACTACAGGATATATTGTCAGAGCTTATTCATTCTTGGAGGTTAGGAAAAGAACTGGCTGGTCATCAGAGAATGAATAAATGGTTCCCTGACACCTTTTTCCTTATTCCACATCTCCCCTCCCACCTGCTCTCATTTCTTCTCTCTGATTGCTCTTGTGTCCTTTTTGATGAGGCATTAATAATAGCAAGGGTGCTAACCTACTTTTCTTCAAACTGTTAAAGCCACAGAGCACTGCCACAGTGTCAGGCAGCAGCTGGTCAGGCAGTGGGTTACAGCAGAATTAAAGGCAGTCCACTCGCAAATTTTCTTTGCTTTTGCTTTGCTCTTTTCATTTGTGTTCAGGAACAAAGAAAATGGAGAGTAGGAATTGGGAAGAAGAGAATAGTTTGTTCAGAGAGAACAGAAAGAAGAATCCAGTTGAAAATAGTGCAGCAAATTGGTCTAACCTGGCTCTACTTTGGGTTTCATGTGAATTATTCTCAGTGTGTTTCTGAGCACCTCTGAGGTTGTTGAGATGAGGCAACAGAAAGAAATGGGAGTCCAAACTCTACGCCTAGTGAATGAACATAAAATGAACCTTACAATTCCAAGCTTGCATGACTTATACCTGGTGATGTGAGTTATTATTTTATAGCTATACCAATTGTTTTCCCCATTTAGGAATGTCCTTTAGAAAGAATATAGTAGTAGAGATAGCAAGCTGCAAATGCCATATTTTTACGTTAATGACTAGCAATCCTTCTTGTTTCCTTAAAATGCAGAAAATATCTGTACTCTATTTAGTGAAATTTTCTCATTTTAAATGGCAAAATAAATCTGTTCAGCATGCTCTCACAAGACGGTTGTGTTTAGGAATATTAAAAAAAAAATCAAAATAAATAATTTGACAAAAAGGAAACATTTCATACTGCTTTTAAGTATGTGGCCTCAACCAGGGAAGTTCTGGAATGAAACATCACAACATAGGTTAGAGTATTTGTTCACTAAATCATTGCCCTCAATCTGCATTTTCTGATAATATAAGGTAGTATTTTATATGTGAGGCACCCAGCTTTGTCTCACATATGAACATGTGAGGAAGCTATTTTATAGATTATTCTTACATTCCAGTTAGCCTGTACTTCAAAAAATATCTGAAAAAAGACAAGTTGTCAGGTCTATTTTGAGACTATGTGTATTTTTTTCTTTACAGGTATGAACAGCCTACACATAAAATAGCCTTTTTGGGGAAAAAACCAACCAATCAAACAAAAATCCCACCAACCTTTGTCAATTAAAAAGTTTAGAAGTAATACTTACTCCACTCTCTAGAATCAAAGAAACAGCTCAACAGGTAGACAGAGCATTCACTGAGTTTACTTTCCATTTTTTATACAGCAGAAAGACCTGATCTGTTATTAAACCCAGCTGAAGGCGTATGCTTTACTCCACACGATTCCTTCACTGTACTTTCTCTGTTGTGATCTCTGTGAGATAGGTTCTAAGACATTAGTCAAAAGCAATGTTTTCACAAGAAAAGGATCAAGCAACACCTAATCTCACTTAAAATCGTTCTGAGAGCTCATTTATTTAGCTCAGGAATCTTTTGTCAGGTGTCAATAAGAGGCACAAATACTTGAATCAGATTACACAAAAGGACCCTCATTAAAATTAAGGTTTGAACTGTTTTCTGCCACATTATTCCTGCCTTGCAGCTCCTTGAATTTCAAATCCACTTTCTGTGGTTTTGGAGATGTTGTTCCCCTGATACAGTTCAAGAAGTCCTTGAGATTATGGGTCCACTGAAATATTTTTGTTTAAAAAAACAAGAAAGGCACATTATAAAACCACATGAAAATTGAGCAAATCTATTTATGTACAGGAATCTTAAAACCGCAGGGTGGAACCCTGGAGTTTAGCCACTGCACAGCCATGGCTAAGCACCATCCACTTAAGATAGGAGCAGGTTTTTGGACACCAGTACAGAGGAAAATGGAGCATGGTGCAGAGCTGTCAACAGAGACTTGTATGTGACAGCACCATGTAGAGAAAATTGTTTGGTCTTTAGCACCTCTCTAATTGGCTTGATTGCTCTGTAGCAGCTTAGGAGCAGCTGTTCCTGCTTCTGTTTCTGCAGGTTATACAGACTTCAATACCTGAGCTTCTTTGCACTGAGAGGGATAGACTGTGCCCTAAGTCTCTCGGCAAAGGCTGGCTCTCCCTCCATATCTGGTTAACTCATTTGTGAAGAAATGCTTTGTCAGGTCCTGTGCTGGTGCTCAGATAGTTGGCTTTGTACTGAGATATCAGCTCTGCTCCTGCTGACCTATAGGAACTAGAGTCACCATCTGTCACATCCCTTTACAGTGAACTGTGTGCTGCTAACTATCTGGATGACACTGCAAAGTTCACAGCATTGCTATTTCAATGAACAACCACCTTTGGGGACCTCTGTCTACACAGGCATGATTTGAATATTTCATAGGACAGTGTTTGTGCTCCAAAGAGTCAATACACAATGCTATACTGATCTGGAGTTTGATATTAAGTCTTATTTGTTAGTCATAATCTTCAAGTAATTTGCTCCATGGCATATCCTGCACATGTCCTCAGACATCCTTTGAGGTTCAATACCAGCAGTTCTCTCTCACCTTTACACTTCCAAAATATGTCTTACCCTCAGTGATGAAACCTAGCTGGTAGAATTCACGGTTGAAACAATTTTGTCACCCTGATAAATAAAGCTGACCAAGGATGATTACTTTCCATCTTCAGATGGGTATGGTGGCAGAAAATTCTCTTTCATGGACTCCTCTGATCTTGGGTTTATACCATGATCTTGAAGCCAATCAAGGTATGATTTTTCATACCGCTACTTGCCAATTACACAGAGGAAATCTATGCTATCCAGAAAGGAAGACTGCTTTTTAGGCTCCATGATTCAAACAAAGACCAAACAAGAACAGGAAATATTGGATAGACTCATTTTATATCCTTTTTCTGAAAAAAACATTTCTGTTGGCTACTATCCTAAGAACTAAGATCGAAAGTGATTGTTGTAGGAGCGCACCTTATGGGTTTATGATCTACTTCTCTTCAAGTGGAAATACTGTATGCACACCTTTGAAAAGGTCTGGGAATTGGTATTTTGACAGAGCACCTCAGAAAGCACTATGTCATGAAACATAGTGCAAAATAAAAACAATATACTAGTTAATGGTTCTTTTATTTTACATTTTCTTGCTTTCTCAAGAAGCAATGTAGTCTCACAGTAGCTTATGTATAAATCTCTTTAAAAAAATCCCTGTTTGATATCACTCCATTTCCTCTCCTCTGCCTTTCTCTCTTTGCTTCCTGCACTCCTTTATGGGGTTTAGCGAGTAAGATGTGAGTTACATTGACAGAACAAACATGATAAATTCCTGCTACCCTATGAAATTTGTTCAGTCGAGTTCCTCTGCTGCTGCGAATCTTAATGCTGTTCTCAGGCAGAGTTTTCAATCTGTCAGATACTGTACAGCTGCATATGTGCACCACAGCAGGAAGATTTATGGGTTCCTATTTTTAGGATTTCATGTTTTGGAACCTCCATGCTGTTCATTTGCCCAAACCATATTCTGCTAATTAAATCTTAAGACCTAAATTATAATGTACTTAGGAATGTTCAGCCAATGAAGCAATGCGATTGCCTGAACATTTCTAGATTGTATCCATTTATATATGAAATCATTTTCTTATAAAGTAAAAATTTGGTAATGCCACATTTTTAATTTTGAAAGGAAAAGTTACATTGCTTTTTACGAATATTTCAATGAGCAGTTATGTTATTTCATTATTTTAGCATATTTAATATATGTATATACTTAATTCAATGAATAGTTCATAGTTTGAAAAATTCTGGATGAAAATTTTTTAAACAGATACACCCTCTTGGGGATCTTCCTCTGCAGAGGTTAAACAGCTGAAAATGTAAAAGTTAAAGGAAAAAGGCAGGATCGGTTTTATGCAGAAATGGCTTTGGAAGCCACTGGAAACTGTTGTATCTGTAAGCTGAGCCCCAATTTGGTTATGCTAGCACTCATTTCACATTCTGGTACATCCTGTCTTTCAAAATTAGCCTTGTTTAGCAGTCTGTCTTAAAACAACATCTCAACTTTTAACTTTTTTGCCAGGTCTATTAAAGAGTGTATTTACCTTAAGCATTGTACAAGAAAATTACTTAGCAGCCAGCTCATGCAGTCTCATTTCACCTATAAGTTAAATTCTCAGTCATTTAGTACACATTGATTAATAATATAACATAAAATTGATTCCCTTACACAGATGGCCACCAATTTTCTTGACTGAAAGTGTTAAGAATGAAAATGAAATTGTCTGTAGATTTCAGAAGCATATACATTAAGATGGGGATATTAAAAAGTTAGGATTTAAAGGTGTAGGAGCAGGCCAGCCTTATGTGCTGAAACAGGAGCTATTGGGAAGGAAGACCAGCCTGGCTTGGTACATAGTGCTGTGATCTAGTTGACAAAGTGGTGGTCAAATGTTGAACTCAATGATCTCAGAGGTCTTTTTCAACCTATATGGTTCTGTGATTCTTTGATTCTATTTTTTTATATTTTAATGGATGGTAACTTTAGGTCTCATGAAAAAGCAAAAATGAGAAACTGAGGAGAAATCCTTGATGCAGAAGATGAAAAATGCTGTTACTGAGACATCGATTAAGTGGTGAGAAATTAATCCATCCCAAATCAAGAAACCTGTGATGCACTGAGTTTAAGACTAATGGAAGACTAAGTTAAATTTCTGAGCTTACTAGGGTTATGCAGATTGAATGAAGAAATAGAATAGAATAGAATAGAATAGAATAGAATAGAATAGAATAGAATAGAATAGAATAGAACAGAGCAGAAAATCCTTTTCAAAAGCAAGTCTTACTTTCAGGCACTGAAATGAGAGGAGGGGATGAGAAAGGCTAAACTGAAGAAGCTTAAAAAGGTAACTTTGGGGGATATTAGTACAGAAACCACTGCAGACTGAATCTCCCTCTCCAGTTATCACACAGAGAAACCTGCACATGGATCTTTCTCCTTCTCCATTTAGTGGGAATATAACTAGTTCTGTAGCCCTGTCTCCTTTGCTTATAGGAAATAAGATACTTGTTTTTAAGTACTTGTTTTTAAAGTACTTGTCTTTACTTTGAAAGAAAAGTAGCATTACAGACTAGAAAACTCAATGGCGTGAAAAGGGAAGTAGTTGTAAAGAATCATGGAAACACTATCTAAGTGAACTAGAATTACCACCAAAACTGCTGTCTTTATTTCTGTGTCACTGCCAAGCCCTGCAACTAGATCCATTACCACACTCCCTTCTGGCCTCCCACATAAAAAAAAAGTAAAGAAAATTCATTGCAGAAAATGTGCCCTTCCCTGCGGTCCAGAGAAATTTAGGTAAAAATTATACACTGTATCTTTGGGCTTTACTACCTTTCCTAGAAATCCCAGGGCTGCCACAGCCCAAGGGTAGTGATACCAGTGTGAATTCATAGATCTATTTAACTAACAAGGTAAAAGGGTCCTGAAAGTCTTCTCTGAATCCTGGTTATTCTGCCTGGTTTTGGAATAGCTCTTTCTGAATAGAAAGAGGAAGATGTAGCCCTCAGCAAAGGCATTCTTATGGCTCTTTTAATTTCCCTCACTCCCCACTGTGGTTTCTAAGGTGTTGTATTTGACAACTGTATAGTGCATTTCTCACTCTAAGGTTGCTTTCTGCTTTCAGAAGCAGGGAGAATACCACCATTTAAAAGTAAACTATTTTTCTAATCTACTTAGGAGGAAGTGGTGACTTTTCTGAAGGGAAATTTTCAAGCACTGGGAACTAGGGAACTGAAGGAAATCAAGGACCAAGTTATGTGATGGTACTATGCTCTGCATAAAGGTGACCCACTTGCTTCATTTTGGGAACAGTAGTGGGAAACTGTGTTAAAAAGACCATGATGTTCTTCAGTACTGGACTTCAAAGGAAATACATGACACAGCAATTGTGTCAGATGCTCCTATACTTACACCATCATCTTTCAAAGAGATCGTTGGTACATATCCATATCCAAATTAATATCCATATTAATATCCACATCCATATCCATTGCTTTAACTGGCAATGAGATTCTATTGAATGGGCATTGAAGGTATTTCTTAATTCTGCCTAGTGACAGCATAAATCCATGTGCTGTGCTATGTCCAAGCTCCATGTGCATTTCTATATCCCTTTGACAAAATACAAATGTTTCTGTCTCACAGAGGTGATGCTATGTAACTTTATATTAGACAGAGAAAATTCTAGATGAGTGGTGAATATTTCTAGAATTATCAGCTCATTTTTATATGTGCTACATACAGAAGTGGGTTTTTTTTACACAGAATTTCAGATTACTTTATTCTAATGTTTCCTTCTAACCTTTAAAATGTGTAAATCCATTTGACTGAATTGATATTCTTCAGGAAAAAAATGCATCTAAGCGACATCTATTCAACAGTCCTGTCTACCAATAGACTGTTCCTTCCTAAATACAGAAGTTCAAGGTGTCACTGCAGTAGATGATATCCACATATTAGCTCTATTATAAAAACTAGGAAACTCTTATTGAAATATAATGTGGATATTTTAGCAAAACAACATATTCATGAGTGAGAATATTTCTGGCAACCTAACCTATGGTCAGCAAATCTGCAGAACTGTCATTGTATCCTTGGAGATCACTAATCAAGGTTGGCAGAAGGGGCCAGAGTATAAAGAATCACCTCCTAAGAGTCCCTCAGCTAGAATGTAGACAAGATTTTTTTGTTCTCTAACCTTCCTCTCATCTTGAGGTGACAGGAGGACCGTTGTTATTAGCTATAGAATACTTTCTGTGAGTTTGGTTTGTTGGTGCTTTCTCTTTTCTGGCATTCTATCAATGACACATAATGTCTCCAGTGGCTCAGGCAACTCCTTTAATCATTATTATATTCCGGAATATATACACCATGTGCATAAAACGTCAACAATTATTTAAGCACAATATCCTGCACTGTACAAAGAAAACACTGACTACATGCAGAAGATGAGAAAATTGTCACACTCTCTTTGAAATATTGTATTAAATAACCTTACAATGCCTTATTTCTATTCAAAGTCACACTGGTTGCTTCAGGGCATAATTGGTTGGTTCATTCTTCAGTGCTGCCAGTTATTTTTCAAAATCATAAAATTGACTTTATCTCTGTAGTCTCAGTAATGTGCAGGTACTGAGGGAATTATGTTTTGTCAGCATTCTCACATTAATGTTGCAGGCACTGAAATTTTCACTAAATCAGGGGATGTCTTGTTTGTTCTGGAGAGATCATAGTTTGGAGAAAGTTTATACTATGACAGTTTTCCCATCTCCTGGAAAATCAGGGGATATTTCTGTGAACTCATTAAATGCATATTGTCTTTGATAACTGTATCTGACTATTTTCATTTGAAGTGGAGCAAATATTTGCATTATTGCTGTTAACTACATATGGTTGCTTGACACCATTAGCAGAACAGAGAAAGGAAAGAAAATCATGAAGTTCAAGCTGATGTGATTTTTTCTTCAAAGAGAAACCATAAATATTTGCTGTATTTGCACCTACCTATTATAGAATTTAACGCTATTACCATGGTCAACATGTCCTGTTAGATGCTGTTATTAAGAGACACATTTTTAGACCCCTTCATGATACATGTACACTGGCTTTGATTATTTAATAATTATTTTATAATTTTTAAGTTATTAATATATTTCACATGCTAAAATAAATATAGTTGTGAGTTAAAGATAGGACAATTTTATCAGATATATTAAAATAAATCTGAAATTTTAAATCTATTTTAAACCGAACAAAAAAAGTCAGCTGCATTATTTTTAAAGTTACTGCTTTTACTGAACAAAGGTTTGTGACTTTGTTCTTTCAAAAGTATTTCTCCAACATCCTTCAAAGCACAGCAAGTATTGCTGTTAAACAAAGGATCCCTGTAGTGTGAGCAGCAGTTATGTCCATGTAATTAGAAACACATGCCTTTTTAGTTCATTAAAACAATTAAAGCAGGGCAAATATTGGGGACAAATGCACATTAATGTACATTCCTATTAATGAGAAAAATTTAATTTTGTCTGTATTGCTGCTTCTCATGCTTCTTGCATAGCGGTATCTTGAGTTGTAAAATCATTTATGTTGCAGATGGTTGCAGTAAATGACACTTTCATCTCCCAAGACACCCCTCGACCTCTCACTTTACTCGTCTCAGAAACCTGAGATGAAACTTATCAAGATAAATTAATGAATGAGCTTTCTGTTGGTTAAAATGCTTCATTAATTATGTCTATATAATAGCTGAACAGAGGTTTGATGAAGAAATTCTAAAATGCAGTTTAGGAACCTTGTAGGAAATGCAAGCATGAGTAGAGCCCTCCTGTACTTTGGGAGGGAGGGCAGAGGAACTTAGGGAAAAAGGTGTGTTATCACCATTGTAATGCAACACAAGCACACACCCTGATGTCTGGAGCTAATGGTAGTGGCAGAAGCCACAGCTTTCTCAGCCTGTCTTTGTACCCCTTCATACTGGGAATTGATAGTAGTCAACACCAGAAGACTACTCCAGAGATTCCTAATAGTATCTGTTGGCTCTTTTGCTATTTACACAAGAATGAAGACAGTTTCTCCATTTTATGAGAATAAATTATTTCCCAAAGAAAATGCCTTCAGCTTGACTGTGGACAAAAAACTAAATCTTTAAATGATCATAAACAGATAATTAGAAAATATGTGTAAATTTATTAAACACACATATTAGTTTGCACAACTGAATGCTAAGAAGTCAAAATGGGACAATTTTTTAATCATATTTTTGAATCAGAGATTTCAGAACAGGACTTTTTCTCACAAAATAATTTTACTTTACAAATACTTACAGCGTTCTTCAAAAATTCTAAACACTTTTTGTTATGTCAGAAGAGCCTTAAAAACAGAGGGTCTAAAATATGGAAAACTATAGACCAGTGTAAGTCATAACAAGAAGCAATACACCTTGGTAAGGTCTGCCAGATGTCAGTGACTAGAGCAGACTGCATCTCATTAAGTTTAGTGGATGGTTCCTGGAGTAATTATTTAGCAAAGTAAAAATATGTGGTCCCTACGAGTGATGCAAAGGCAACATAATTGTAAGAGATTTGACACTACTGTAGTAAATGCATCTTGATAAATATCTTTAACAATGTGGATTTGAAGAGTTGTGATACAAGTGATGATACAAGAATTAAAATGAATATTTTGTGACTTTCCTACAGTCTTTGTCTTCTGAGAGTCTCTGCCATCTTGTTTGTATCAAAATGAGTGCTTAATTTTTTTAAATCACATATATACTAATAAATAAATTTTAGGTCAATTGCTTTGGTGCCTGTCATGGTTTGAAAGACAGGTATTTGCTAAGAAAAGGCAAGACTCCCTTCCCTGAGATGGAGAGTGCAACTCCCTCCCTTACAATTATTACAGTTTTAGAATCAGGGGCTTTCAGGCANTTGTTACTAGCTATTAGAGCCAGGGTGTTGCCACAAATACTTAGCATAACAATAGGAAAAATTTCACAGAAAGAAAAGGGAAAAAATCAAGCCCCAACAGTACCACCTGATTTGTTCCACAAAATCCAAACTGCACTCCCAGTTGAACTAGCTGGGCTTTGTGAATCAAATTGTCAGTGGGCTGTGATGGGTTGTTATTGAGGAAGTCACAGCATCATAGCTACCAACAGTTGATCAGTCACTTAATGCTACTTGATGACATTAACTTTGATTCCTGTCAAAACAAGTTAATCTCTCTGTAAGGGAGAGTCTCTTGCGCAGTTAGCTGGTAATGTATCTATAAGCCATGAACATAGTGTATCATGATTTCAATACCATTGGTATTGAAGGCATTATGGATGAGGAAATAACTCTTTTAAGACATGTCAGGAGGTGATCTGCTCTCAGTAATGCAGAGAGATTACAGTGTGCAAAGAAATAGCATGCTTTGAAACTTCAGTGCAAAAGAAAATTTTTCTTGAGGGAAAGATGTTCATATTAGTTCATGTGAATTAAATTCAATTTGGCACTGGCAGAACAATTGGGAGGGTAATTCAGTGCATGCCATACAGAACTGCAGAGTTTATTTTTGCCCTGCAAAAGGGTTGCACACATTATGATAAAAAATGTAGGTATGTGTGACTGAACTGACAAAGGAGTAGAAAAAGGTACGGTAATTTCTACCTGTTGTACTCCCTTCTGGCTAAGCTGTGTGTATGGAAGGTAGCTGTGCTACCTGGTGCACCTGAGAGTTGAACAAGCCATCAGCATACTTGAGACAAATGCCACAAAATGTCCCAGTAGGAAACCCAGATCTTGTCTGCCTGTCTGTTCACTCAAGGTCGAATGGTGTGTGCTCGTGATGGGGGTCTTGATGTCGCTTGGAAACTGTTGTTGATGCACATGTTTAATCCCTCTGCAGAAGTTTAATACTGGGGCGCCGAGGATTTATGGCACAGCACAGCACAATGTGAAAGTTGCTCTGAGAATTTCATTTGGAAAGGGATGCTTTTGGGTTCTCTTGCTGTATTTCAGATTGGTTGCCAAATAGTGCTACTAGAGCTCTGTGAATTTCATGTTGTCTCCATTTCTCAGGGAGCCTTAAATCTATTTGCACCTTTCTCTGTATCAAAATATCAACATGGCACGGGGATTTCACAGGTATCCATGAAAGAGCACGGTCAATTAATGAACTTGAACCACTGCAAAGCAGATTATTCCTCAACAGTAGTGAGTACAATTTCTTTGGGCATGATAATAATTGTCATGATAATATGCTAAATCTCATCTGAAGATCAGGTGATTATTATTGTAAAATCATCATTGCTTTATTTGAAGTAGGAAATTAAAAAGAAACAATAATGGACAGAGTCCATTAGCAGACTACATAGGAGATTGCGCCTGATGTAGTGCAGATCAGAAGCTGATAAAGATGGATGATGTATTTTAGCCAATTTTTTTTCCTGCCATAGAAGGCAGATATAGCTTTAATGATCTATTTTGCAAATCGGAATACTTTCTTTGTAGACTCTTCTGAAATTTTCTTAAAAATTCTCATCTACAGTCCAGAAATAGTTAATTATTTATTGGATTATTCGTGATGTTTGGATTATTTTTCTTTTCAGACAAACTCAGAAGCATTGCAAAGTTTACTGCTAGTAAATTAAAGGAATCTCCATAAATAGTTTAGCTACTGACATATCAGACTAGTAGAAAGTTGCAACTGTTGTGGAGATAAGGAAAACAAGAAGGAAAATGGCACACCAAATAAGTAGGATACTGAACACATCACAGAATCACAGAATGGGAAAGAAAGGAAAATCAGGAAAACTCTTCAGCTTCTAATGGAAGACTGCAGGAACTGGCTGGCTGTAGAAAGACTGAGATAATGATAAGTGATTGTTCAGCCAGGTTTTAAACTGTTAAGGTCTGTTATATGGTTAATCAGTTCAGTCTAAAAATCAAACTGAATAGCACCCTTCTAATCCCCTATTCCTGCTGCAAATAAAAAAAAATAAAGCAGACTTCAAAATATGTACAAATCCCACTTAGATGCATATGTGTATAAACTTTGCCATTCATCCCTGATAATCAGTTATTGCTTGAAACTGGATTTTGAAAGACCAATACATTTTGACAATTTATTGGGACCACAGTGTTCTTAAAACCTGGCCCATAATCTCCCCCCTTGGTCAAACTGGGTACAGAATACTTTCAACATTATATATGTTCTCGATTGTTTGCTAATAGACAGGTCCTAGACTACTAAAAATAGGTGCAGTTTAAAGTTTTGAGTTAAGATTAATAACCTCATATTTGTTATGAGCTATTCACAAGAGTGAATATATATATTTATATATATTTAAATATATTTATACTACAGTTAATCAAAATCTATGGAAGAGTATAATTCACACAATATAAGCAGCCCTCAAAAAAGGTCAGATATTTAATTCTTGAAAGGGCTTTTGTTTTTGTCTTTAAATTGAAAAAAAGTTCAGAGAAAACCTCTTGGATGAAATTTAATTAAAGGTGATGTGTAGGCAAGAGCAAATATATCTTCTGAGGTTAAAATTTCTGCATCTCTGCACATGACAGGTACCCAGTGCCATGTTTAAAATGCAGATTATTAAGTCTTTCATTAGGCATTCAATCTGGCATCCAATTTGAAATCGGTGCGACTTCTGCAATTAACTGTAATGAACTGGGTTTAGATTTTAGTTTTGTTGATATAAGCAAAATCAAGTATGAATCCTACTCCTTATCTGTGTTAAAAATTCTCCTTGGATGGAGCTGAAGCTGGAAATGCAATTGTCTGGAAATCTCCTATCATTCAGTTCAATGCACCTGGGATGTCTAAGTGTCTTGTTATTGTGGCTGGCTTTTGGAAAGGCATATTGTCTTCTGAATCCTCCCTCTCTATTTTTGCTAGAGGAGAATATTATCATTTCTGATGGGGAAAACAAGGGAAAAGAAGGAAGGCGACTCACCCAGCATCACTGCAACCTTTGCAGTGTTTAAAGTTTAAAAATGGGATTCTTAGGGTGATGCAAGAGGCAGATCAGTGCTTCTCTACAAGCCGTATGAGCAAGCTGGGCACAAGCCAACTGTGTCACCGGAGGCACAGGTCCCGAGGGGTTGTCCCCAGGAACCAACTGGCCCAGAACACAAGTATGCTGCTCTGCAGACAAACTCTGTCCCTGCTACTGTGAAAAGCTTGCTGCGGCTTGTGGACCTGCCTGGAGAACCCTGCTACAGGGTGCAACAGGAGCACCAGCTCTTGCTGATCTGCTGCTTGCAGCTCCTCCAGCAGCCTGTCAGACAGCCCAGCTGTTTGACACTGTCAGACACTGATCCTTCAGAAATGGAGGCAGGATGTGACATCTCCTGCTCAGTTTTATATGCACTCTCTCAGGTCAGAGTAGTTTTAGTCCGATCCTGCTGCAGTTAAAGCAATCTCATCTGGATGCTGGTTTATCCTCACACAGATGCCTTGAAGGCAAAGTGTAGTATGTTTCCGTCAAGTCACAAATATATTTGAGTCTGGGTTGGGTATGAACTGGGGGCAAGACTGGTGTGACCACTTAGGAATGTTAAAATGGCCCGTCTCTTATGCACAATCATAATTGAGGAATTAAGCACACACAGAGGGACAACAATGTGCAGAGAACACATTTAGCAAATTATTTCCAAATTAAGACTGTAGTTAACAAAATTAGGAATACAAATAAAAAAGATGTTGTTCTCCCCAAACTCTCATACTAAGTGTTCTTTTATAGTGCTTTAATACTTAGGAATAAAATAAAAAGAAAGATGATTAGTTTACAAAAGTGTTAGTATCAGCAGTGACATTACGACTAGTAATTACAAACTGCCTTTGCTTGTTGACTGTCCTAACATCATCAGTTGTGTTTAAACAGATAAGAATTAGCAATCCCACACTAAACAGAACAGTAAATAGCAGGACTGTCTTCTGAGATTTAGCACCAAGCCACAGACTGTTAATGGGAGAACAGAAGCTGTGAGAGGGAGTGAATCCTGTTCTAACTGCTAATTAATCCGATGTATAAATCCTCACAGAGAAATCAACAAAACAAGGCTCTTGTGGAAGGTGCTTTTCTAACAGCAGAAGAGAAAATAATAATAATAATTAGCCAGTTGACTTGGAAGGCTTTATGTGGAAAGTACACAGTGTTATGTGCAAATATGTTGCCAAATGGAGAGCTTTCTTTATTTATTGGAGTGTTTGGAGCAATAAATACAGACTTTGCATATTAGATTGCAATTTGCATATTTGCTTTATGCTTTTCCTTTTTTTCTACCGCTTACCCTCCTTTTCCTCAGAAACAAACCTACAGCAGAGCAGCCACATGTCTCAGAGCCAGTTTTATCAGCTGACATCAATGGATTTGTACCACAGATGAATGTGGCTGTTTGCGCCTCATCCTGGTAATCATGGCAGCTGTTACGCTTGACCGTGAACTCAAGAATCCCATCATCTGTCACCACGTTCATCTTCCCAACAGTGTTTTTGTCAAAATAGTTATGCTAGAAGAGCAATGCTGTGGTGTGCACAGCAGGTCTCAGCCTTCTGCCCAATCCAGCACAAAGGTACAAAACTTTCTCTTGCATTTTCTTGGTAGTGTGTCCTATTATCACAGACAGAAAAGCAAGAAGCTGAGCAGACAAAATACCCTCACCAGAAAGAAGACAGCTTCAAAACACAATTTTAGATTTGTTTGAGGGAAGAAATTTTGTGACTTCATTATAACAGTGAACGAAGGTCTTATGCAGGACACAAGGTGAATTTAATAATGGTGTGTGCGTGTTTGTTTGTTGTCTGTGTATGTCTATGAACATTGTTGCTTCCGCATGTTTGGTTTATTTACATTGTGATGCTGATTCAATTTTCCCCATTCTCTTCCCAGATTTTGTTCTGTACTGCCTTACCCAGGACTATCAGTTAAGAAGAAATGTTAAGGGACAGCCTGTGAAAAATGCTATATATTGTTGCTTATGCACTGCGAACACACAGAAATGAACAGAACAAGGGGAAGAGCACAAAAGCACTGTCTCTTCCCTAGATTCACAGTAACCTCATAGCCTGTCCTATGTCCTGTAACAGGATTTTAAAGACATGCAACACATTGCTAAGGATTACACACTCAAAAAATTTTAATTGGAACAAACACCTTGCTTCTATATGACCATAATTTTATTTTTCCTGACTGCTCTGATATAATTAAACTAGAAACATACTCCAAAGAAGAATATTTTAACTGAATATCTGAGGAAATTTGGCAGTGTAATAAAAAAATTTACTTGTGTGGACAAGGAGAATGTGCTTGATCAGAAGAATGTAATTTGGAGTCTTTAATGCATCTACTCAGTTGAAACTGAATGATAAGCAAGTTAAATGTTACAAATACCATTGTTTTCCAACCCTGTGAATAGCCTGCTTCTTAGTCAGTTTTTATGTAGGACTCATTGAACAGGTTTTTTTCTGACTACAATTCTTTTAAGTCCATATTTTTCCTTAGATTTTTTGGCTACTAAGTGCAAAAATATCTACAAATAAAAAAAAAAAAGGAAGACATTGTTATTGTTCTTTTCAAATAATGTATTTAATTAATTTCTTTCATTCAAAGACTGTTCAGATCAGTTTATGTATATTCTGTGGATTCTGCATGTCTGGTTAAACAAATGCTAATAGTCTTCATTTTATTCAGCACTTAAAATTTCAGGGTTCAAGATGAGCAGGTGGAATAAGACTAGCTAGTGTCATAGCAGTTATTCTCTCCTGAAGTTAGTGAAATGTGTATTTTAAAATGTGAATTTAAAAATTTATAAATGGCAGATCTAGGCTGTAGTTCATGGGATGATTATCTGTTTGTAACCTGTAACAGCCATGCTTACGAATAGGGCTAGGAATGGGGAATGTTGCTGCAGTTTCCTCTTTCCTCCATGAGTTACTGTTTTCCCCCAGCAGTCTGATGTGTTTGTGTCTGACTGCACACTGCTCAGACTGCCTCCCCACTCGGAATATGTGTTCTGAATGTGTGCAGGGAGCTAAGAGGACAGAAATCTATCACCTCTATATTAGACTGTGTAGCACTCATTTTCTTGATTCTGCCAATATTAGAAACACATTCCACTGGAGCCTAAAGGAAAAACCTTCATCTCTTCCAGTCCTCCAGGTCCTGGCCCAGAAACTTGAATAAAGCATTTATAGTGAACTCTTCCCACTCCTTTGCTGTTTCCTGCCTTGCTTTTCTTATAAACATCTACTGTCAGACACATAAATCTTCTCTCAGCTTATTTGGGCAGTTCCTTGGAGACTCACTATAGAAAGAAACAACTCAGTCATTCCTTCAGCACTTCTGAGCCTCCCTTTTGTGTTACTTGCAGCCTTCTAGTTTATCCAAGGGCTGCAAAGCAAGGACTGAGCTGAAGCTGAGAAAGAATGTTACTTTTCCATTAAGATTTTAGAAGCTGAACGGCATCGAGTATGTGTTCTTCTAATAATTTAACTGGAATACATGGAATATCTCATGAATTGAGATGGTTTTTAAAACAGAACTATGCACTTTTCCCCAATTAATTTTTCTTTTTCCTTGTTTTATTTTTTTACGAAAATAACAAGGAGCAATGAAATTGTGTTGGTCAGGTGAAGAAGGATTTCTAGGAATTTCATTTTTTCATGACTTGAGATTAGAGCTGTACAAGGAAATACAAAGTAAACAACCTGAGTTCAAAAACAACTTTCTGTGCTCTTTAGGCAAATATGTCAAAAAAAAACTGGGGGGAAAAAATCACTTGTTCAATATAATAATTGATTTCATTGTTATCTACTGACCCTTCTACTGCTTTCTGCTTCTTCTAGAAACAGATTTTAGAGCTCTTCTGCAATGGAGGAAAAAAACGTTTCTTCAATGAACATCCAGATTCTTGGATATAGCCTAATGCTAATAGCATAATTTGGTGAGCTCATATTACAGATAGATCGAAGGAAATATGGAGTTTGCAAACTTTTACATGGGTGGTACTAAGGAGACTACTCATACATGAAGGAGGATTTGGCACTTCTTTTTGGTTTTGTCTTTTATGAGGGGATGTAATACCATAATGACATAATGATAGTGAAATTCTCTAGGCAGCACGTTGCAAAGGAGGAAAAAAAGATGGAAACTCTTTTCCTTCTTTATGTCATTATAGGTGGGCTAGGAGAATGTATTCTCTGGAGAGGCATACTTAAGGTGTTTCACAGTGCAGCTAACCTACATGCAATCAGATTGATGCCAAAAGGCACAGTTCTCTTATCTTTTTTCTCCCCATGCATGTACTAGTGCCTCCTCCTTTGAGACAGATCTGGAGATCATGTGGTTGGAGGGTGACCTCAAAAGCTCATTGATCTCCTGGGTAAATAAGTAATTTCTTGTGGCAGGCTCATTCTCTGTTGGATTAATTATCTGACCCCATTTATCCAATGGCAATTTGATTGCCAGAGCCAATGGAAAAAGAAAAAAGTAAGGAGCTTGAGTGGGACCATACCGTCTGTGATCTGTAGTTAGACCAGACTATAAATAGACCCATTACATCTAGTATGAAATTTCAGAAGAAATGGAACTACAGGGAAGGACTTGTGATTTACGGGATAACTTCTCAGGGCTTTGTCTGGGCTGGTGGAGCTGGTGCTGCTTCTCATCCCGCTGTTCCAGCTACCTGTGCTACCTTGGCAGCTGAGGCTGGAAGCAAAGGCAAAGCAACACCAGGCAATTCTGGGGGCAAGAGACAAGGGAAGTGCATGCTGTTGATTTCTGAGGAAGAAAAGGAAGGTGTAAATGCAAAGGACAGATCAATAAGTTAAAACCACATCTATTTTCTGTATGTTTTGTTGTGTTTAGAAAGCATTTCTGTTAATACCAAACAGTGGAGAAATTTTCTTATAATATGGTACAGATTTCTGAGTAGAATAATTATGCTTGTGGGAGTTGAGGTAAAAGCTTGCCCTACAGTAAGGCAAAGAAGTGTCTGTGTGTGTATCTAGCTATAGGGAAAAGAACATGAAGGACAAGACTAGTTTTCCTTGAAAAGCAGCGATGCTTTTAAATGTTTCTTGCATGCCAGAGAACTTATATCTGTAATGTTGGGGACCATTGCTGGATCAATTGGTGAAATATGAGCAGGCTGGACGGAGTAATAGTAACAAAACTAGCTTAGACCACAAGATCTGAGGCAGCTTGTACTGTGATGTTTGACAGTCACAAAATGTGAATGAAGCAGGCTAGGCAAAAGACTTACCATAGAACAGATTTGTGAAATAGTGTTAATCAACATTTAAGATATTATATATTACTCTGTTTTCCTGCCTTTTGTGTGTTTTTCTTCTTCTAAGAAAATATTGCTTGAGTCAAGTAATTCATGTTTTTAAGTGAGGAAAATTATTCTGGGGAACATCACAAAGTCGAGCTTAATTTTCTAACTTTTGGGCTGGACAAGAGTTGATGGTTAAGAAGCATCCCCTGCTACCCGTTAAGTCCTGAAAAAACATGCTACAGAAGTAAACCTGAATAGATGCATTATGTCTGCTTCTATGTCTCAAATAAATTCGACTAGTACTTAAGCACATTAAACCAAAACCAAAAAAACCTCTGTTTGACTCTGCTAAGTGTAACATGTTCCTGGACACCTCTAATCAGTACTTAAGGCAACTGTGATATACTTTGGATCAATGTAGCCTGGTGAGTTTTCAAGAAACTTTAATATTTCAGTAGAACTATGAGTTTAGTAGAAATGTTTCTATTAAAAGGAGAGCAAGAAAAAACAGAGACTTCATTCCACTGGTATATGTGCCTGCCAGCTTGTTCTATTGAATTTCCTGTGCTTTATAATCATATTTTATACAGCAGTAATTGAGAAGAAAAGAAGTGTAATATTTTTCTTTGATACCTTCTTGTACCCCTTTTATTTTACTAAATTAACTCCTTAACATGGAGTGAAGAGACTAACCAGACAGTTGTTCAAATATTTTTCTCTTTTTAAAAATAATAAACCAGCTTTAGCATCTACTTTGGAATAAAAAGGAAGGAAAAAGAAACAGGAAAAAGAAACAAACCAAAAAAATAACAATAAAGACCTCATCTACATCTATCCATCCCATCCCCCCTTGGGCTGATTTTGCTCCCTCTGTGGAATAGGCCTAGGCGGAGATAAATGTCTTTTATCTACAAATGTTTTTGCTACGTCATTGTCTAAACCCTGTCAATGTGGAGCTCAAAAACAGTTTGAGCACTCTGTTTCCACTAGTACTTGTTTGACGGAGTCACAGTAGACTTCACATTGATAGGGTACTTTTAAGGAGAAATAAAGGGCGGTTTAGACAAGCCCAAGGGTCACATTATGCAAATGCTATGTGCTCATTAACCTTTCACATAGCTGAAAACATTTGTTACCTGATTACCTATTACCCTTTTTCCTTCTTCCATGTCCCAAAACTTGCTACCACTCTGACACTTCCCATCAAAGATTTAATTTCAGGGAAGTGCTGCCATTGGCCCTCTGAGCATGAAGTTTTTATTACTTTCAGATTATATAGCATGATATATTTCTTGGTAGACTGCTAAGTAATGCTTTCAATAATTAAAAATCCATAAATAATTAAACCACAACATTATATTTGTCAACATAAATGAACAAATTATGTCCTGTGAGGGGCATTCTGAACAGATATGAGCTGAAAATATGAACATGTTTTATGCGTTCAATAGCTGTATTTAGGAATAAATCTTCCTTTCTTAAAACAGATTTATATTAATTTATCCAAATAATAGGAAATGTAGTGATTCTCAGAAGATATTGTTGCCATCAATAAAAATTAATTTGTATTTGCATTACAACTGAAAGGAAAGAAGCCCATGTGAGACTAAGGCCTCATAGGGATTAGTACTTTGTGAATAAAACATCAAAGAATGGACAACCTTCTTTGAAGAGTTTGAATATGGGATAATAACATCCATGAAGTTTTGCAGCAGATGCAGAGTTGGAGGGCATTGAGCAAATTACGACCTTTTAAAATAAACTCACATGAAATTCATGATTTTGGGAATTCATGTAATATATTTTTGACATCTTTCTCTGTGTAGATCAGCCCACTGAGAGAGAGATTAAATAAGATCTAATGAAAATAAAATTAAATCATAGCAATAAAATCTGGCTATAATTAAGACATTTCTCTTTTTTTAAGAGAGTTTTTTTCTTCTCAGTCTTCATTTTATGTGCATTCCTGCTTCAGGCTTTTATTTCCTATGAGACCCCAAGTGATTTTTGGATTGTTCAGTAAAAGGCAGTAATATGTCACTGCTCTGAAATTCTGCATTCTCTTTCACATCTCTAATGCCTTTCACTTACCCTGCATTAGAAATGCAAACATTTTTTTCTGCACGGACTTTTTGAAAGGTATAAAAAATAACAAAATCTTGCTGTTGATAGGATTTTGCTTAGGGGTTGATTTGCACCTCAAAAGTAAATATTATATATAGAGAATACTATATTATATTATTTCTATATTATAACTTGTCTTGATGAAGGATGCTGTAGGTATCCTTGGAAGAAAATGTTCCCAGTCAAATGATATATTGTGTTAAACATCACCAAACACCCACAGGTGGACTAAGAGCTTGCAAGTTTCATGTTTATAATGTCCTGAAGGCTTTACTTCAGTTATCTCAACTTAATGGTTAAGGCTCCCAAAACATGAAGATTTAAGTGAGTTGTTTGATGCCACACACCACAGTCAGCAGTTAGGAGAGGTGATAATGTAGGAATTACTAATTTCTCCACTTTTCAGCATGAGATAATGTTACTTTGCAACTGAATGCCCCATGTCAGTCCTCTACATGAAAGAATGAATATAAATAAATTCTCAAGCATTTGCTTTTCCTAGTGGTAACAAAGAAGTAAGTTACATTTTGGAAGTGCTAGTCTTTTCTTTATTATCAGCTCTCAGTCAGAGCTTCAATTATGCTCATTTGCACTAAAATGCTACTGGAAGGAACAATTCACAATAGATGATGCATTTGTTGATTTTTTTTCAGTTTCCCTACTTCTAAGCTTTAAAAAAGTAGTTTTAGAAAAAGTTTCAAAAGAAGCTACCTGACTCAAAAACACTTAACCTGAAGTACATGAGCAATCTCTACAACTTCAATAGGATTACGCAGGTGTTTATGAAATGCATGTGTTACGAGATTATTGGAGATGTCTTTTGAACTTCAAATGCCAAAATAAATATATAATTTTTCACCAGCATTTGTGTTTAACTTTTAAAGCATAATTCATCTGGTAAAGCTTTAAAGCACAAATTATCAACGATATCGAATGTGAAAAACCTTGTGCATTTCTTTATACAAAACTAAGGTTCGTTTGTGAATAAATTAATATTTATTGAAATCTTGTTCCTCCCAGATTTCCAATACAAATCTCCTCAGAACTGTTACTGTAGAATTGGCAAGACATATAGTGTTGGATACAGGAACAAATGATGGTCAAATCCTTTTCTTATTATCTAGCACAGGGCCATTTTTTAAGAGCCATATTGTTTTCTTTTTGCCACCTCCATTAGGCTGATTTTCATCTCAAGTTCATATGCAGTAGTCAGTAAGAATCTAATGAAAATCCATGAACAGTGAAGTATAATGAAGTATACAAGCAAAAGAGCTCATTGTTTTCATTATGATTATGAAATAAAACTTTACACTTCTCCTTTCGGTGTTTCATCAGAAGACCTGCAAGATTATTATCTTTTAATTTTAATTGCCCAAGCTCATTTCCTCTCCACTTCAGTAAATTAAACCAGGTGGCAGTTTGACCTACAGCATCTCTTGACTTGTTTTCAGTAAAAAACATACTGCTGCAGATGTAGTAGAAATACTCCACATGCCACATTCTGCCTGCTTGTGAAGAGGAATAGAAATCAGGCAAAACATCAGTGGTTTCTCTAATTCAGTTTAAATCACACACTGAGTTTTTATGTCTTTAGGGAAAGAGGAAACTTGCTTTCATTTTTTCTAAAACACAGATAGAGGAGGTAATTTTTTTGTTTAAACTTATAAGAAGACTTTATCTAATCATGTTTTTCTTGATCTGCAGTTTTCAGGTTTTTTCTCAATAGGAGTTGGAGTAATTCCTCATAAACTTTAAGGAAACTTCCCGAAGAATATGAGTTTTTAAAATATGTTGATATGCCTTATGTTCTGAAGCATTAAGCTTTGATGAAGGGGAGAAAAAAAATTGCATGTGTTTTTTGACTGCACACTGTCATGAGTGGTTTATGTAATTTAAAGAATTATCATGAAAAGTACTAGCAAAAGAAGGTTTAATAAAAATTTTAAAAAATATGACAAATTTTGATGGCAAAGTTCACTCTACTGCTTACTACATGAATGAAACTTTGTATTGGGTTTGCATGGCCAGATTTTGGTAGTGAGGATGCTACAGGGGTGACTTCTGGGAAAATCTGCCAGAAGCTTCCCCCATGTCGGACAGAGCAAATGCCAGCTGGGTCCAGGACCTGCTGCTGGCCAAGGCCTAGCTAATTAGGAATGAGGGTAGTGCCTCTGTAATGACCTATTAAAGAAGAAAAAAAGTTACTGCATGGATATAATTGTGAATAGAGAAGAAAGGAGTGAGAATATGTGAGATGAACAGCTCTGCAGACACCAAGATCAGTGGAAAAGTAGAGGGAGGAGGTGTTCCAGGCACCAGAGCTGATTCCCATGCAGGCTGTAGTGCAGACCATGGTGAGGCTGCTGTGCCCCTGCAGGCCATGGAGGTCCATGGGGATGCAGAGATCCCCTGTATCCCATGGAATAGATGGGGTACACAAACAAAAACCCAAACTTTACTGGCAACTTCAGAAAATCAGAGAATGTTGGCAAAACCTTAGCGCAGCATTTAATCAACATAAAACACTTCACAAAACATGAACTTAGATCATTCAACTCTGCAAACTACAAGCCTGTCCAATTTTAGGTTACTCAAAACTCCAAGAATGCATTAGAGGATGAAAGAGAAAAAAAAAGACAGAAAATATATAGAACAGAACAATTATAGCTACCAATCCTGGTTGCTATGTTGTTCAGCAGATTAAAAATTCCAAGAGGAGTTAGAGTCACGACCTGCTTGCCTTATGTCCTGGGTTAAGTACACTTTGGCTTTCCTGGGTCATTTCCCCAGGTGGGGCTTCTGTTCATTTGGCCTCTATGGGGCTAGATTGGGGCTCCAGGGGTGAGTGTGGAGTATTGCCTCCAGCACACTAGGGACTGATGCCCACTGGGATACAGGATGGGGTATGTGGAGCAGGGCATTGCCTCATCAGAGTAAGGTTCCCCCTTTCCCCACAGACATGCCCAATATTTTTAGCCAGCAATCCTTCCAATCTATCACAGAGGGGAAGGTGTCTTTAAGATTTGTTTTACTTCTCATTATCCCGCTCTGATCTTCGTAGTTATAAATTCAATTAACATTCTTAATATAAGTCTGTTTTCTCTCTGACAGTGCTGGGTGACTGATCTCTCCCAGAACTTATCTTAATCCATGAACCCATCATTATATTTTCTCTCTCCTGTCCAATTGCAGATGGGAGAGATAGAGTGGCTTTGGTGAGAGCCTGGCCTCTGGCCAGGGTCAACCCACTACAAACATACAAAGGAAAATCAAAATAGAATCAATTTAGAATTATTACAGGAGGTCAGAATGAACACAGTAAGGATGGAAAAGGGTAAGTGTTGAGATTGTTATGGGTTTAGGTCTTCAAAAAGGCAAGAGCAGTTGTCAGTTGCTGTAAAGCTGTTTATTTGTAGAGGCACATGAGTCTCAAAGAGTCCCAAACGACAAAGTCCATGCTAAAAGCTTTCTGGTATAGAGTCTGGAATAGAAGCAGCTCCTGGTATAAAGTCCTGGGCAGAGGCAGGAGCAGCAGTTCTCTGGTACAGGGTCCTGAGTAGAGGTAGATGCTCCCTGATCTTCCTTCTTCTCTTCTTCTCTTGTTCTTCTTCTTCTTTCATGTTGTGGTAGTGAAGATGATTATGAGGATGGTAGAGGAAGAGAGAGTGAGAGATCTCTCACTCAAATACATGAGTTTTTATTTACAAATTACCCAGTGAGCTAAAAACATGAACCTGGAGCACTTATTCTAAACCTATTAGAATTCTAGTTCTATAGTACGAAAGTACACAAAGCATAACTTGCGCATATAGCCTATCTATTCACGCAAATAATTCCATCTTGTTCTATCTGAAGAATGTAAGCAATATTCTTACTATGTTTTCATTATGTCTAGAGCTATGCTTTTGAACTCTCACCAAAGCTTGCTCTTTACCTACTTTCTAGGCTTTTTACTCCTCTAAGCACTTAAAGCATATTTTTACTTACTTAAAACTTAGACTTCTACTTCCTATCTATGCAACTTAATATTTCTACTTACTTAAAACTAAAGCTTACACTTCTATTTCATGTCTGTGTGGCTTAATGTATTTTAATTTCTTTAAAGGTTTTAATTCAAAGCCTGAATTCTGTTCTCTCTGAGGGACTCAGAGAGGCCTCTCTTTTTCACACTCCAAAAAGTAAGGGTGAAAAGGGATAAGAGAGACCCTTCTGTTGGAATGCAAGGTGAAGTGAACCCCTTTGCCAAACAGGTTCACACTTGGCAATTTATGTCTAAAGGATTTAGCAACTTTTAATCAATCAACTAATTTAACATTTCTAAGTGATTCAACAGAATTTACTACAATTAAAATGGTGACAATTATAGATCTGATGTGGCAATATTTATGCTATGTTTGCTACAGGCCATTCAAATCAATTCACACACACTGGCACACAGATAAAAAGAAGTATGCAGAAAGGTAAGGTTGTGAAAATTTCCCCTCAAATATCAATGAAATGCTCATATGGTCGGCCTTGGTGTTCATGATGGGTGAGGGTTGGGGCTTGAGTAGTAGAGGTATCAGCCCAGATCTTGTCAGCTGTTGGTAATGGTCCTTTGAGAACCATGAAACTGAGAGTTTGTGAGCTTCTGAGAGGAGTCCTACTAAGAGGGAGGTGTTGGTACATCCCTATGTATTCCAGGGTAGCTCTGAGGGCCTCACTTTGGACTGTTTGCAGAATCACAAGATGTTTGACTTTAGTCACCTGTAAAATTTCCACTCTCAGGTTGGTTATTGGAGTTTCCAAAACATGCATCAACCCATGCTATTGTGAGAAGACACAAGTTTCTTGATATTCTGCATACAAGGAAGGAAAGATTGAAATTTTCTAGCAGATGTTTGACTTCAAAAGACATGAAAAACTTGCATGATGCTGAATAACACAGGTATATGGGCCAGTTGTCTCATCCAGCATTCCCAGGACTTGCCCAACTCTGTTATACCCCAATGTGTTATAGTTGTAAGCTTGTCCACATTCTATATACCTCTCCAATTTACAGCCTGGACTTTGTCTGTCTGGCAATATGGCTGAAATGACAGCAGTACAAACTGAGCAGGAATATTCATCCAGGAAGAATTTTGCTTCCTTCTGTTGCATCAGTTTATAAAGTGGTTTTAACAGCTGGGGCTACACATGAGGTACATTGGCAGACTGGGATCCATTAGTCTAAACCCTCTGGAAATTTATTTCCAACATCTGGAAAGTAATATGATTGTGCTGCAGGCAGCTAAGTTTCCTATGCTGTCAATACATGAATCTGTATTTGAGCTTGCTGGTAGAAGTCATCGGGAATCCAGGACGGGGCTTTCCTGTGCTATTTCAGAAGAGAATGTGAGCTGTGAATGGCCCCTGTCAAATTTGACAGAAAGTACAAATAGAAAGTCAACCTTTTAAAATGTAACTGTACCTAAACACTTGGGAAAAATAGAATTTAAACCCCATTTTCTGCAGTTGCAGTTTTAGTTTTTGAGCGCTAACTTTTGTAATTTACACGATACATCTGCCTTTGCCTTACCTCTTCCACACTCCTTGTTACTGAGTTGCAGATACTTCAATTTTGGATGTAGATATTTACACAGACACTCCCTTTTGTCAAACTTGTAGGTGAATTAGGTGAACTTTTCTCAAGTTACAGATCTTAGAAATAGATTGTGAAAAGTATCTATCCTTTTGTGTCAGTTCTATGAAATAACATGCCTTAAAAGTTTGCTCCTTTCAGGAGAGTAACTCTGAAAAGCCATGATTTTTAGGAAAAATCACACTGACAGGCTTTCAGGTCTAGCAATTCAAGGTTCTATTCCCTATGAAGAATGGCAGTAAATGCTTTATAAATTGAAAAAGAGATTAATCTTGATTCTGGGTGTACCAAAAGCATCAAGCAACCCTTAGTAGTTTACTTTTTGGACACAAGAAAGGAAATTTGCCAGGTCCTCTATAATGTTTTCCTAAATATATAAATTGGACATTATGGTCATCTAGACATATCAGTTTTCCTCATGCTTCAAAATTGAACAAGAAAAGCTTTAATTTGTTTATATAAAACAAACCCACTCTGAATATTACATGAGACTCTCAAGTCTACTTTGCATTATACATAATTTTATGCTTGTGCCCTTTGCTAAATCAAACTGGCATAATTCTACTAGTCTGTGGATAGTGATAGATTTACATCAATTTTTTACCTTTGAGGACTAAACTCCTGCAGTCAGTCATCATACATTTTGGGGTAGAATAGCTTCAGATCCACAAAAAGGACCACAGCCAGCCTATTCCTTCCTGTCCTGTACATTGACCAGAAAAGGACTATATTAGCCCTGAAACTTCTTATTTTGAAAAGAAATTAAGGGCTGTCATAGCAGTAGAACTTGAAATAGCTATTGACATTTTGCCCTTATTTATGATGGTAGTAACTTCAAGTTTTGAGGCAAGCTGCCATGTAAGCAGTAATTCAGATCTATTCCCTCTGATGAGCTCTGGGTGTGATATAACTGGATTTCTCTTTCTTTCATTTTTTTTCTTTTAATTTCAAAACAATAACTGAAGTGGCCAAACAAGAAGACATTTGTGAAATAATTAATTGCAAAATGCCAGATCTGTTCCTTTGCTGAACTTTCATAGCCTTGTGAGAACAAATCTTTGCTGGAAGATTTTTACATGATAGGTGAATGGATTATGTAAGAGACACAAGTGTACATTCTCATATCTGTATCAAAATGGGTGTTGAATCTCATTTCCAAATTTCAATACTTACACTTGAATGAAGATCTGACAGTGGTGGAAACCACTGTTTTGTTAAATTTTGGAGGAAACAGAATGTAAAACAACATCTTGTGTAAATTTTCTACAGAAAATATATTTACTGACTTTAGAAAGTCCAAATAACAGGTATAGCACTAATACCAAATTCTGCTAAGTCTCAATTGCAGTCTTTATAGCAGTCACTCTGATTTAGATTAGCACAGCATCTGTCTCATGGCTTTGTTACCATGTAATAATTAATGTTTTTCATTTCCCTACATGAGACTTTTTCTTTTGAGATAATTTACAACCTTATAGACATATTTGGCCATTATTTTAGATAACAAAAACCTGGGGATCTCACTATTGCTAACTCTTTCTATCTTCACCAGACAAGATAATTTTGAATTACACACAATGGCCAGATTCTTATCTCATCTGTGCCACGGGATATCTTCTGGTATCAATAGAATTATAGTAGTTTAGAACTTCCTTAGCTTTCAGAGCCCTCTAGAGTCCAGCTGGCATGGAAACCCCATCCTAAATTCCTTTAAAGATATCAGGTTAAAGGTTTATCCATGCGATGGCTCATTTATAATTTCAGATTTAAAATGCCAGTATCTTTTCATAGAATGACACTGAGAGGTTCTACAGTGGAGCCTGAAGAAAACTTCTAGGTTTGGTGATTTCAGTTTAAATCATAACATAAATATGTCTACACTTAATTTGTAGTAAATAAGTCAGATGAGCTAGATGACTTTGAAGTAATTACACAGAAAGCATCAGACCTAGCAGAGAAGCTGTGTTCATAAGTCACTCAAACTGATGGCATTCACCTGGGAGCTCTTAAGGAACTCATATATGAAGTTATAGAACTGCTGACCAAAGCATGCAAACTGCTTCAAAGACCGTCTGTGATGGAGGCCTGGCTAACTGCCAGCAGCACTCCTGTAGCCACAAAGTTTCTAGAGGGTACCCTGAAAACTGCAGGCTGGCTAGGCTGACCACTCCTGTTGAAATGGGAGAGTCTGTAATGAGGAGTGAATTCTCCTGTTCCAGCAGTGAACAAAGTCTTTTGGGCAAAAGAGCCAGCAGGGCTTGTGAACTGGGCAATCTGGGCTCACTGATACGTTAGAATTTTGTGGAAGTGCCAACAGCACATAGATAGAAGTGATCCACTGCATTGTGCATTGGAGTTTTAAAAAAGCTTCTGGCACGTTTCCATGCTATAGGTTTTGTAGGAGCTATAAGAGGGATTTTGATGTGAAATGCTAAATGTACATGTGTACATGGAGAATGTGCCCAAGTCAAGGGACTCTTCAAACATGCAGATTGTATACAGCTTCATACAACATTTTCCAGCATATGTCCACATAACCATGAAATTAGCCTTCATGGTTATGCAGACATATTTCATCTCTCATTAGTCAGACTGCCTAAAAATCACCTGCTAAAATTAAGCTGGACATGTTATAAACACCATTACAAGGTCCTGACTGTATCATCCATCTTTTATAAGCCTCTATCAGCCTGTACCCTCTCTCTGTACTGCTTTTTTCCCCCTCCCGAGACTGACACAGCTGTGTGACCTTACACCAGTCTGACATGAAAACAGCAAAGCTGTGAAAAAGAGCTGTGAGAAGCCCTCATTGACAGTGACCCTTGTAAGTGAGGAGCTGCATCTGCCTCCCTTGGTGTGACCCTCAGCTACCCACTTGCCTGGCAGAGCAGGCTGCTCGTGCTGCTCCCTGGCAAGCCACACTTGCCTTCACCAGTCGCTGCATTTACCTACAGAGTGTGGAATGGAAATTTATGGCTGACATCAATAGAAATGTGCTCTCTTTGTTCTTGTAAGTCCTTACAGAACCACATTTTAAAGTAGATGACCACTAACTTTGTTTTCTCCATATTTCAGGTACTCAGGTTTAAAGAAATGCTCTTAAAGGACTGTAGGCAGTATGAATTTCTTCAGAATAAGAGCAAAACCCTGCAGCTAGAGATTCCAGCTTTGTCTATGGTTTCAAGTGGAGAAAGTGTCCAAATTAATGAAGATTAAATTGAATGCCTATGGGTAAGAATTAAGGGGAAAGCCAACAAGGCTGACATCATACTGGGAGTCTGCTATCGTCCACCCAATCAGCAAGAACAGGTAGACAATTCATTCTACAAGCAGCTGGAGAATGTTTCAGGATCACCAGCCCTTGTTCTTGTAGGTGACTTCAACCTACCAGACATCTGCTGGGAACTTAATCCAGCAGAAAAAAGGCAGTCCAGGAAGTTAGAGTGTGTGGAGAATAACTTTTTGTTTCCCTACCAGGGGAGCGACTATGTTAGATCTGTTGTTTGTAAATAGAGATGGGCTGGTGAGAGATGTGTTGGTTGGAGGCCGCTTGGGACACAGTGATCATAAAATTAGAGAATTCTCGATATTTGGTGACATGAGGAGGAACATCAATAAGACTTTTACATTGGATTTCTGGAGGGAAGACTTTGGCTTATTTAGGAGACTTATTCAGAGAGTTCCTTGGAAAGCAGCCCTTAAAAACAAAGGGGTTCAGGAAAGGTGGATGTGCTTCAGAACAGAGATATTGAGGAACAGACTGTCCCTGTGTGCCAAAAGATGAGTCAATGAAGCAAACATCCAGCCTGAATAGGCAAGGAGGTTTTGAAGGAACTTAGGAATAAAAAGAGGATGTATCAGCTTTGGAAGGAGGGTCATGTCTCTCAGGAAGTATTTAAGCGGGCAGCTAGGTCATGTAGGAAAAAAATTTAGAAAGGTCAAAGCTCAGTTCAAACTTAATTTGGCAACTTTTGTAAAAGAAAACAAAAAAATTTTTTTTACAAATATATTGATGGTAAAAGGAAAGGTAAGACCAATCTTTGTTCTCTACTGGATGTGGGAGGGAATTTAGTATCTGCAGATGAGGAAAAGAGGGAGGTGCTTAACACCTTCTTTGCCTCAGTCTTTAGTGGGAAGATGCCAGCAGTGTGCCCTGGTGGCCAAGAAGGCCAGGACATCCTGGCCTGTATCAGGAATAGTGTGGCCAGCAGGAGCAGGGAGGTCATTCTTGCCCTGTACTCAGCACTGGTGAGGTCACACCTTGAGTGCTGTGTCCGGTTCTGGGCTCCTCAGTTTAGGAAGGACATTGAGATGCTTGAGCGTGCCCAGAGGAGGCAACAAGGCTGGTGAGGGGCTTGGAACACAAACCCTGTGAGGAACAGCTGAGGGAGCTGGGGTTGTTTAGCCTGGAGAAACAGAGACTCAGGAGTGACCTTATCACCCTCTACAACTGCCTGAAAGGTGTTTGTAGCCAGGTGGGGGTTGGTCTCTTTCTCCAAGCAGCAACTAACAGAACCAGAGGACACAGTCTTAAGCTGTGCCAAGGGAAATATAGGTTGGATGTTAGGAAAAAGTGTTCCTCATAAAGAATAATAAAGCACTGGCATGGTCTCCCTGGGGGGTGTGGAGTCAACCATCCCTGGATATATTTAAAAGGAGGTTGGATGTGACACTTGGTGCTATGGTTTAGTTGAGGTGTTAAGGCGTGTGTTGGACTTGATGAACTTGAAGGTCTCTTCCAATCTAGTGATTCTGTGATTCAGATGGGAGTAAGTGTAGCTGTGCATCCTTAGGGCTTTTTTCTCCCATTGACATTTATCTGTATAGCCACTAGCCACATCTCCCTTGGTTCCCATTCACAGTGGGATATGCCTATGCTCCTGGAACTTCAGTATATGGACAGATTGCTCCTGACCATGTGTCATTATATTGATAATGGAAGGAAAACAAGGATTGTATCTGAAATCTAGTAATGCAACAGGCTGACACAAAGTAAAGAATTGCAATTACCTGTGCATGATTTTGTAAAGAATAAGGAATAAGTAGCATTTTTCTATCACTAGGCTGAGTCTGGTGCTTTTTAGCAGTCTGTCTGGAGGAAATATCAAATTGCATTGTCCTGAAAAAGAGTAAGAGGAGTGCAGACCTAAGGTCTCTTTCTGTCAAGCTTGAAAAATACTCTTCTTTGTTGCCAGTGAATACTGAGAACAATATGAACAAAGAGACTATCACTTACAGGATGATGTCAAACTGCATCAAGCAAAATAACTTGAAGGAATCTCTTCCTATTATATTATAACGTGTTTCAACATGTGTTACCTTGTGCATATACAAACAGAGGGTTTATTTTTCTTCTCAAGGAGAGGAAAAACTTTGCCACTCAAAGCCCTTTGTGCTGAAGGTTACATTATTGGTGAGTATTTGGAAAAGGAGAAACTTTATATAAATACACTTTCACTGCAGCTAAAAGAAAGTTCAGAACATAGAATTTAAAGACAGAAAAAGTGGGGTAATTGATTTCTTTAGGATCTTTAAAATTAAATGCACATGCCTGGAACCAGATCTAACCTGAAATACCAAGAGTGTTAAGCTACAACTATTCTTTGGAAAACCCCTAGAATTCTGTAACTTTATGGCTCAGATCATAGTCTATCTGAGTATGAACATGACTAGAACAGTAGTGAAAAAACATTAACACTTCTCCTTATTTTGAATCTGACAAGAACTTGTTAAAAAGCAGCATCTACAAAAATACAAAGGAGGAACACCTCTTTCACAAGTTATAGATGGAAGGTGAGTTGTAGAGTCTCATCCTCACACCTGTGAACTGTGCAGCACTACCCTGCCCTCAGAGACAAGTGTGATCATACAGAAATGAATGTTATTCAGGAGTTTCTGGTGCAGGAGGGAAACATGATCACACTGTACGTACTGCCCTGCAGTATGGACAACAGTCAAGGCAGAAGATTGTTTAGGGCACCTATATTTGCGTATTTACAACTCATGACATGAGGAGGCTCAAACATTTTTTGATATAGCTCAAAGATACAGTTCCTTGTATATATTTCTTACATGAGATATGTCTGACTTTCAGTTACATTCTAGTTGTAATAGCCACTTCCAGTGACAGATGAATATTGAAATTCTTTTCAACATAGAAGTAGGCATACAATTTTTAAATAACTCGTACCACAAATAAAATCAACAACTTGAAAAACAGTTAGCTTATGTTACTTTGTCATCATGGTGGTGTTACATACTCTGTCCTCACTTCCATACCCAACCATTTGTAAAACTTACTAATTGAATTACTTTTACATTTAGATTACTAGAGCTCTGGGATAAAGAAATAACTTTTATTGTATTTCTTGACAGCACTTAGCTCAGTGGGATCTAATGTGGAGTAGAACTCCATGATACTGCTGTAAAATAAATTATAAATGTAAAGGAGACCTGTTAACATTTTCATTTCCAGAAACACTTCAAATGTCTTACACCAAAGAAAGGGTAGGGTTACTTACTCCATCATGCTGTGGAGAGAAAGGGAAGATTGAACTTCAGATTTCTTCAAATAATTCTTTTGAGCATCAGAGCTCATAAATCGAAGACATGCAGTCTAATCTCCCCATCTGCTTATATTCTCTAAAGAACACTTTGATCTGCTTTTACCTTAGAAAGTGGTGAATGTAGGCTATTCTTTTGCAGCATCTTCTAAATCTTGCTAGTAGGAAAACTCGCCTGATATTTGGCTCAAATTTTGCCCTTCCTTAATTTAACCTTTTCTGTTTCTAAACACTTAAGTGCCTCCATATAACTCTTCTCAATAGCTGCCATTCCTCTGTAGATTAATTATTAGGTAGCATTGTTTGATCCTCTTTTATGAGTTTTTTAATTGTTATACCCCTAAGAATCTTTCTTTCACTATCTTTCTGCAATCATCTGTATTGCTACTCCTTTCATATTAACATTATCTGAAAAAAATAAATTTCCATGTGTTTATTTTACCTGTGAAGAACATTGGTAAGGCAGGTAATGAATGAGAAATATCATACATTCTTTCTGCTTGTCTTATTGGTATGATATGACTCCCTGGATGACATTGACAGGCTTCCTAGGAGGAGCTGACATGAACACAGGGAAGAAGGCAATGGTAATAAAGATCTACCATTTGGAACCAGTATTTAATTGGTAGTGCAAGTGGGAAAGAAGGACCTCAGGAAAGCATTTTGAGCAGGTTAAACTAAAGGCTACTCCAGGGCCCCACACTCAAGCTGAATAGAACTTTACCAAGCATAAAGCTATTCTCAAACACTGAAGATCTCCTTAGAGAACATGATAAATATGTCTCAGGTGCCTAACCCTAGTCCCACTAGACGTTTCTCTTGTGTCATCTCCATCTTTACTCTATGGTATTACACTTCATTTTAAGAATTAATTGCAAATATAACTTTTCTCATGAAATTATCACAGGCAAAAAAATTCTTATGCTGGATCTGTCATAGTCTTCTCATTTGGTAATTCTGTCAAAAAGTAACAGCTTCAGTTTGTTTTTGTAAGCTGCACTTATTCCTGATGCCTCTGCTATCTTCCAAATGGCTAGAAACTGTTATTCATTCCACTATTTTAAAAGGGATTGAAGCTACACTTTCTTGACAGTAATTACTACGATCTTTCTCTTTTTGAAGGCTGACACCACATTTCTTTCCTGTTATCTACCAGTGCTTCTATCCCAATTTCATTTATGAGAGCAGCAGGAAGAAGAGATTTAAGTGATGAATTCCTGCTGCAGGGGAGCTGCCAAAGCTGTGCTGGGGAGGAAAGGTAAGTTCACCGGCGGTACTAGGAAAGGATCTCGCTCATGCACATGAGATGTATGTAAAATGTTGTGTGTGCACAAAGTCTTTTCACCTGACTCCTAATGACCAGCCACAGTCAACTTCCATGTCAGCTTCTCTGTAGAGCTCAGATGTAGTTTCTCAGAGATGCAAAACTGAAGTGGTATGATGCAACGGAAGTACCAAAGTCATTCAAAGCTGTATCCAGTCATCCCAGGCTGCAGGATAATCACAGTATTTCACCTCTTACTCCTTTTCAGTTTCTGCTTCATAGGCAATACCACGCCTTTTCTCTGGAGTGCTTCTGGTGGCCAGCCTGTTTTAACATACAGTTTTGTTGAAGCAGCTCTCTGCTTCTTCTCTCTGCTGTTGTACCTTCATTTCTTCCCACTCTTCCTCCAGAACAGAATGATGGTTTTCCACCATTGGACATCATGTCCTACAAGTGTATGCTGTTCTAGGTCAGTTGGTGATCTACACTTTGGGGTCTTCAGATCAGAAAACTTCTGTACTTCTTGAACTGTCCAGATCTCCTCTCCTGTATTTTGTCTTTAAATCAGATGGTTCACCCTCACCTCCAGCTGCAGACCTAAAACATAATTTCTTTCAATACTTCTACACGATGTCACACAAAAGAGTAGCTTCAAGCACATGATCAGTGAAGAAGAAAACTTCCTTTGGGATGCCTGTATCCAATTACTGTATCCTTATTTAAATATTTCAGCAGCTGGTTTGTTTGTTTTTTTCCTAATTTTTTTTACTTTTAAAAAATGGATAAATGCTCCCTAATCTCCAGGTTTTATTCTTTGATCACTGGTTGTTGGTTTGTGAGCTTTAGCCTTGGTTAGACATATTTTCTTAATTAGCCTCATCACTGAAAATTGTGATCAAGGGTCTTCCTCACCTATTCAGCTGTCAGAGTTCTGCACAAATTATAACACACAGTACCTGATCAACCAGCAAAAAACCTGCTCTAGCAAATCCATTGGCACTCAGAGAGAAAAACAAATTTACCAATCACAGACAAAGGTTTAATTTTTTTTCTATAAAACATAAGAAAATTCTAACTTCATCTTTTTTATTGTATTTGTTGACTTTCCTGTACATTAACTGTCTGCCCATTGGTTTCACTGTGTTGCAGTTACCCGAACTATCCTTACAAATAATCACAAGTCACTTCTGCCTAATGATGACAAGATTGTTTCTGCTTCATCTGTCAACAGAACTCATCCTCATCCTGCTTCCATGGATACTGATGCTCAACCCGTTTCTGGATTTGAGGAATGCTACTATGTGAATCAAAGTGATTTGCAAGAGCAGGCTGCTTTAGTGCCTACTGAAATAAATGAGATTATTTCTTTGGTAATCAATGGGCATTAAAATTAGACCTTTACTGAATGGTGGAACATTCTTACAATTCAAAACAACTTAACTTAATGAGAAACACTGTTTTTCAAGTGTAAGCTCTCAACAGTTTCCCCTAGAGGAGAATCTAGGATATATAAGGGCATTTGTTTGTTGTTTTTTTTCTTAGTCAACACTGATAAATTCATAAAGAATTCTAGACTCCTCTAGGGAGAATAGATTCAAATTAAAAATGAAAAGTTACATGCACTTTTGTACATTCAAAGCTTGTATTAATTTTAAATAGGTAATAGGTACTCTTAAACTTCTGAATACTTGGGAAGAAAAGGACAACTAGTATGTATTTGAGAGCAATTGATTAAAACCAGCTGCAATTACAAGGACCCATCCACCCATGTAAAGGATGGAGGATACAGAAAGAAGCAGCCTTATATCATTGTCATTCCTTCACCTACTTACAGCTTAATAGTATGGAAAAAAATAAATGAGACTGAAGAAAAAATGGAGATGAGAAGAGCAGAAGTGTGGGAGGAAAAAGAAGGAGAGCAGACTATGTTTTCTACCTATTCTGTGTGCCAGAGGAATCATTTAAGGCTCTAAAGTAAAGGTTCAAAACATTAAGGGATAAATTTGTCTCTGTTTTTAGCTGTCCAGAGACAAATAGAGTTGAAGCAGGGATACAGTTTTTCTCCAGACTCCTAAGAATCAAAATTCAGATCCCAGCAGGCATGGCTAAGCATGGCTTCTGTAAATTTGGAGAAAATAAACAAATTCCTTTGCAGTTTACTGCTCTTGAACCTTTCAGTTCCTGGCTTGAATTCACTTCTGGGCACCACTAGTATTCAGAACCCAGCAAAGAAGCAACCCGATTGGAAGTTTGGAGAGAGGATGACAATCACTGAAGGTAATAACCTCAGTGACTTCATTCCTAGGCAAACCCAAGTAGCACCTTTGAGAGACAAGGGCTTGGTTAGGGCAGCTGGTAGAGCAGGATTGCATTGTTTTGGGGTGTTTTCTCCTGTAGGATCATTGCCACAACTTAAAGACCAACCTTAATCGGGTGTTTTAGAAAAATGTATATCCTTGTTGCTCGTGTGGGCGTGTTGCCCCTGCCCACATTAAGGAACTAAATCTTACTGGCAGCTTTAAAAATGCAGTCCTGAAAGCTCTGACTGAATAATGGCATTCTTTTGCCATCTTAAACAGAAGTTCCTGTCATTGTCTGCTACTAGCCATCCCTCTTTCTTCACTGCTGGTACAGCATTGCAGGTGGGTCTTGGAAGTTATTTTGGTTTGGTTTGGTTTGGTTTGGTTTGGTTTGGTTTGGTTTGGTTTGGTTTGGTTTGGTCTGGCAGTTCTCTCAGCCAGGTGAATTCAATCTAATGACATACAGTATATAATCACATCAAAGTTTGGACTCAGATTTGCGAGGTTCAGGCATATCAGTATTTAGGATGCATTCAGAATGATATTTAATATTATATAACCTAGAAACTGAAGAAGCTGAATATAAATGTTGAGTTGTATTTGTGGTTCCAACAAAGTTGTGCCCTAAGATAGCTAGAAGTTATGTGGAAAAAAACCAGAAAGCTTCAGTATACTGTAGTCAATTTACCACTGCTGCCAACACTGAATTACAGCTCATTCTGAATTAAGCTGGCAGTGATATATGGCATAGTAAATTTACTTGTTATGATTCTAGGACTAAGACAGTTTGGGAGAAGTTGCCTAAGGAAAAATCTCACTTGTATTTTAAGTAATTTTTTAAGATATACGTTTGCTTGATAAAGGATTTTGTGTACTATGAAGTACATTTTCTCTTCCAAAATACTTGTGAGCTTCCCTAAAAGAATATCTGCATTTTCTTTCTTGATTAGTAAATTCTTGCTAGCCTCTGGCTTTTTGGCTTGTCACTACATTTCCAAGAGTTTAGCAAAGTGTTTACAGACTTGATCAGAATTTTTTTAAAAAACAACTGATTTAACTCCTGCATTTTGATCCTACATTTATCCCCTTGTTAATCTGGTTGCAATTCCACTGTACAAATAGGTGAAGTGGCAGCAATGAAAGGCACAGTATATTGTGGCAGGCAATGTCATGGGAGTGAGTGCTGAAGGCAAGAGAAGGTACGGCTGATTTTGCTGCCAGGGAAACCGTGGCATGGAAGAGGATCTCTATATTCCAAAAGAGTTATTTAGTAATTTGCAAACATCAAAAGGGATACTTGGGTCTTCTGACCATCTTCTAGGGTGTGGTGTCCTGAAATATGGTGAGAATTAAGAGATAACCACTGCCAAAAGGGGATGTCCTTTACCCCTTTCCCACTCCCACATGTTCTCCATGCTGGTGCTCACTTTATCCTGTTTAATAGCCTCTTTAATTCACTAACTCCAAGGGGAACAAAAAGAGAACTGAACATTTTCTGCTATAACAGTGCATCAAAATGGCTCACAAAAGGTCTAATGAGCTGTAGAGGTGGAAACAAGAGAGCACAGAGTTAGGAAAACAGGGAAGAACAATGATAGGAGTATTGTTAAGGGAAGGAAAGGGTTAGGACAGAATCAACCATGGTTTGTTGTCAGCAAATTTAAGATTGGTACCACTGCCTATGGAAGCAAAATTTTCTTATGGGGTAGCTAAATATATGGTCTCTATTTTTCTCTGTGAAGTTTCGAGTATGATAGATGATTGCAGAAACCCAACAATGGCAAAGTGCTATAATTCTATCAAGTACCTTGTGGAAAAATTTTCTCTAATAAGCTTCAGCATAAACAAACAGCAGAATTCATCCACAAAATCCAAACAAAAAATGCAGTCACACAGACCTAGGGCCGACTCATGTTTATAGAGAGAACACAGCCAAGGCCTCTGGGGTTAGTGCAATTCAAATATTAAATAAAAAGATCAGAAGACTTCATAATTACACAGAGAGGTAAGTGAATTCAGAGGGCTAGACGTCCTCCCAGGCCAAGGGAGTGTGATGCCCTTTTGAGAAGCTGATTGCTCTTCCTTTCCTTCCATCTCTCTGACTTTCCTCCTGAAGAAATTTCAAGAGCATTCATGGCTTGTAGGTGTAATTATGACTGACCTAGTATATTAGAGGAGCAATGAAATCATCTCAGCTCTCAACCTTTTAGTACCTCATTCCCTTGTGCCCATGTTTCTGGGCAAAATAAAAGTATAAAAGCATTGTAGGACAAGTTTTGATGTAGGGGCTTTGTTTGTTTGTTTGTGGTTTTGTTTGTTTTTGCCATGGGAAATAGAAATATAAAGGCAATCTATGTTTTTAAATTAAAATAGATTGATCAAAACTTTCTATTAGATCCAAAAGGGAATTTGAGTATGCACTAGATTTTTAGATTTAAAGGTAAGTGCCATTTTACATACTTTCAAAGAAAGAAAACAAAGAGAAATTTCAAATGCAATTGCTTAGTATATTAGTTTCTTGATTATTTTAGAAAAAAAAATTGTTTCAAACCCCAAAAGCTATTATTTAACACACAGGATACAATTTCTCGTTGGAGATTATTTTCTAGAAACCATTCACATTCTAAAAAAGAGAAATATGTTATTAAAATTATTTAGTTTAGTCAACGTGCCCAGTTTGAAACCACAACAGTAAGGTCAGTTTATTTAATAATTGATCAAATTTTTGCAGTTCTGAAGTGTAACATTAACTATAGGGTAAGTGATTATTCTTTAAATAATTGAATCCCTGAATAATATACTGATTGTTTTCTGCTTGTATATGTTGTAATATAAAAGAATTGTAATCATTCTAGCATAGCTATGGTTATGTGGTAATTGTATGGAATGACTGGACTGGTAACTCACTGGATATCTTGACACCTCCTCTCACTGATTTGCTTCCAATATGTTGGTCATCTTCTGGGTGGAGAGAAAAGTTAAATGGTCTTGTACCTCTCCTTGGCTCCAGGATAAAAATGGACCTGAACCAGTAGTAAGTTTGTCTGTATTACTGTTGCACTGAAATATTACACTTGCCTGTTTTCTGAGGAGGATGAACTTTAAAAACCTCAGAAGGGGAAGAGCCACGAAAACCGTAGAGCCATAGAATGGTTTGGATTGAAGAGACCTTAGACACTGCCTAGTTCTAACCCCCTGCCATGTGCAAGGATGCCACCCACTAGACCAGGTTGCTCTGAGTCCCATCCAGCCTGCCCTGGAGCATTGCCAGGGATGGGGCACCCACAGCTTCTCTGGGCAACCTGTTCCAGTGTCTCACCAACCTCAGAGTAAAAAATTTCTTCCTGATATCTAATATAAATCTAAATTCTGTCAGTTTAAAGCCATTTTCCCTTGTTTTGTCACTACATGCCCTAGTGAAAAGCCCCTCTTCAGCTTTGGAGGCCCTTTTCCCTTGACATGTTGGCCACACTGCTTTTGATCCAAAAGATTTCTACAATAAAATTTCTCCTTCAACATAAAATATGAATCAAGTTCCAAACTAGAGATAAGCTGTAAGTTGTTTAACACGTAGACTTAATGAATGTCCCTGGGAATGTGGACTACAAGTCAAGAAATTTATAGCCATGTTGGAAGCAAGAGATTGGAAGTTATTATGTTTCTTAGATGAGAAGGAAAAGATCATAATAAAACATTAAGCTTTTTGTCATGAGATGAGGGAGCTGCAGTCACTAGGAATAGATGAAGCCTTAGTTCATAAGCATTAACTCCCTATCAGAGCAAGATTTAAAAGTCTAATTGTGAAACAGATAAACAATACATCCTGCACATGCTTGTTAATTTGTTGCATTAAAACAAGTAAGATATTTGCATTTTCAGAGCCCAGCACAAGGAGATGATGAAAATTTGTGGCTAGACTAAAATATTTGGAGCTAACAATCTGAAGGATGCACCTTTAGACTAAACCCACAAGTGTTATGAGGTTCTAAGGATCAAATCTATACGAGATATTGTATTTTAGCAATATATTTGGGGATGACAGGTTTTCCTATGAGGACCTCTTGGCAGTTCAGGTCATTCACAAAGTATTTGGGAAACTTCAAATCAGAAAGAAAAACCTGTGTGCAAACTCAACTAAGAAAACCACTTCTTTTGATCTTCCTCCTGCAGTGAAGCCAGACAGTCTTTCTAGGTCTGGCTACTAAAGGTTAAGTTTCACAGTTAAATATAAGTGTTTTCACTTAAACTTTAGTAAGGTGTCATGGTTTCCTACCAGACTACCCTCATATCCATGAAAGAGTAGAAAGGAATAGAGATCTATCCCATGTTTATTAGGTTTGGCTCTAGGATAAAAATTCAGAAACCACATTAATTTAGGAAAACATTTCACCGGTTTATATGCTGAAGAGGAAAAGCTAAGATTTTCACCCTAGCTACTCTCCTAGGTTGTATTCTTCGAAAACTTTCCATGTTCAATTCAGCCAGTTTGCCTTGACATTCTTGATTGCATTTTTAATGTTGCATTACATTTTCCCCACTCCAAGATGGGAAACTTTACCTCCCTGAAATGTAAGAACAGATAGGGAGATGGATTTTGCTGTGCTCTTAAGCAGATATCAAATATCTTTTGAGGACACTAGCAGTCCAATCAAATTAGAATACTTTAAACTAAGTTTTATAAAAGGCAAGTGCGCCACCACTTACCTATCAATGAAATCCATATGAGGACTTCAAGATTTTCAGGGACCTTTAATATAAGTAATCTGAAGTTTTGCTTAACCCTAAAAAGGGTTGCACTGACTCTAAAAAATCATAAAACCTTATTAAGTATTTTTCTAGTGACTTGTCCTGAGAAACATGTCTGACACAGGATTTGTGAAAATAACACTTAAACTAATATTAATAAAAGAGCTCATCAAATAGAAAAGAACTTATTGAAAAGGGAAGTTATGGGACTTTAATTACCATCCAGAAGCAATTGAGGAAGCATCATTTTCTTGAGCAACATTCATTACTGTGAATTTACATGCAGGTAAACTAGAATGAATTAAGAATGGGGTGATAAAATCTTGCCACCGACATTTCAAAGTATTATTGACTCAGGGGTGGAATTCTTGGCTCCAATTCGGCAGTTTATGTAGACTGACACATCATATCCATTATTTTAACACAGTTTTTGTGTGTGTGAATCATAACTACTCTGACTGACTGGCTGTTCTGTAATGTAATAGATTTAGACAAAGGCTGCCTAAGGTAGAATAATATATTAGGTCAATTAATATACCAGCTGCATCTTGTTCCTGGGTTAAACATTGGACTGAACCTTTACTCCACATTTAAATGTGACCCTGGTGATAAAAATTACTCAAGAAAATGATGTTTTGGTTATCTATGTTTATTTTCTTCCCATGACTTACACTACCTTAGCTCAGTTTGTAAGTCATAACTTGATTTTCCAGGTGTCAAAACATCATGCTCAACTTGACATAAAAAGAAAAAAATCTAGCTGTGATGTCTCTCCATCTACACATCACTAACTGCAGTCATAATTCTGAAACTGCAGTTAAATTGGTAATGTGGCTTTGGGGTTTTTGGGAAGGGGGGTATTTGTTTTGGTTTTTTTGTGAATGATGCATAAGGCAGAAAAACATTTGTCTTGCCTCCTCACAGGAATTACTAATTGTATTAGTTTGTATTGTCTGTAATAACCCCATAATTCATATGAGAAAGGGTTCTTTCTGGTTTTCAGAACCATCAATTCACAGTTTTCCTTTCTGAAAGGGTATAGAAGAAACGTCAGACAGACCTTTCTGTCTGAAGAGAAAGGGAAAGAGCAAATGCCAATGACCTGGACATAGATAAATTTAGAAAATTAATTTCACCCTGGGATCACCTGGCACCAGATGCTGTAGCAGAAGGGGAAGCCTTCTAAAATGTGCTCTCAAAAGCTATCCAAGTAATTTTCTGATGTTTTACCTTTAGGCTGGACTTAACTCAGAAGGGTTAAATTTGTCAAAAAGATGCCCTGGAAAGTGGGTTCATATAGGTAGGTTCTCAGGAAAAATTATTGTCTTTCTCTGGAATTATTTGTAATCCTGCTGAAGCAGTGTATGCTGTTAGATTATATGCATTCCTAAGTAGTGGAATATGCCTCAATAAACATCAAATAGAAATTAATAGCCTTAGAAATTTCGCTGGGGGTTAGATTTCTGTGTGTTGGTTTTGTTATTGTTGTTGTTGTTTGTTGTTGTTTCAATGAACTTGTGGAAAGAACAGAGGACATTTAAGACTTGCAGTGATTCTCATTTTAAAAAGTCTAAATTTACCAGTAGTTGCTGTCTCACAGCATCTGAGTTAATGCAGTTGCTTTGCATTCTAAAAGTGTTAGGGAAAGCATTGTAGATATCTCTGCATTTTATATCTATTGGTAAATTATGACATTTTAATGGCAATCTTTTATCAAATTATCAAATAATCATTATCATATTATCAAAACTACATATAATGGCCCAAAGAGCTGCTTACTGAAAGAAATTAGCAGATTTTCACTTAATACCTCAGACTGATAAATTAATTTTCCCAGTTTTATTCCAGAGACCAAAATGAAACACAATATATTTAAGTTTGTAACAAATGTTTTAGAAGTATGCTCTTAAATGTGTAAAGTTTACCACAGCAGCCTTTCCTCCAGAAAGGCAATTATTGTTATCTGCAAGCTTCAGTATTTATCTCCTGTTTAAATATTACACAAGATTTATAATATGTATGTTATATAACATGCTGCTAATCAGGAAGCTTAAATCAATATCTCAGATTGTTAAGCACCTTTAGAGAACATCTTTATAGTGATAAAGGTAACACAGCAGAACAGCCTGATTCTGCAGTTTCACCTGATCACCAAAATACCTCAGAAACTGTGACCTAGGAACAGCAAACTAAATATTGTGGTCTTCAAGAATGGCTTAATTGCAAATGGCTTTAGAGCAGAATGAAGAAATCACATCTTGTGGCCTATAAATAGAGACAACATTACCTAATATAAAATATAAGCTTGCTATTTTTTCCCCTCTCTTTATTATTAGGTCATGAAAAGATATGGACTGATGCAAGACCCACTAGAGAGTTTTGAAAAATCCATTTCTAGGACAAGAAAAAATTTCCAGTTCTCCATTGCAATTAGGTCTAAGGAATTTTAACAATGCCAAAAATATCAGACAAGGCTTTTGCTCATCTTCAGCAGAAAAGAAAATGCAAAAGAAATCATACATCTAAACTACTTTTTGCATAGCTTCACTGTATTCCCTAGGAAACAGTCATATCCATTTTGAGATTTTCCCATCTTGCTTCCACAGGAATTATCCATTTTTAATCAGATTATTGCCCTGCCTTGTCTAAAATCCTGTACTACTTAATGATTTCTTTTGGGAGGGGAAAGATCGCATCAAGCCCTTGCCAGTTATGAAATTTCAGTTCCAGCAGAGAAAAATCATTTTCTGAAGCACTCGGTCCACCAGGTTAGCCTCCTTTCCTACTCACACTGAAGTAACTTATCTTGCTGTTTATTTCACTATGACCAATTCTGGCTAACCACAGGATGAGGATATCTAAGCAAGTCTTTATTGTAAATTCATGCATCCCAATTACCCTCAGGTTTTCCATGGAACAAAGTGAGTGATCAGAAAAGAATTATACCTGTAGCCTATTAATGATTCCTAACATATCTTCCTCGGAAAATTGTTTTACAAAAGCTACATGCTCAATTCAGACCTGTTTCAAAGAGGACAAGAAGATTCAAAAAACACCCCAAACCAACATGGACTTTCTTCATTAAGAAGTATTCATTCCTATATGAGGAAAGGAAGTTTATGTTTTCATTCATTCATTCTGTCATTTCCAAAAGAGAGAAAGAAAGAAGCACATTCTTAAAACTATGTTCTCCACAGAAGTCTTCGTTATTCCTTTGGCAGGATCTGTCTTAAGTGCTTAGTCTTTAACTTTTACAATCAAGAAGAAACTAGGGGAAATACTGAACCTGGGGTTGAATTCAACTCTGCCAACTAGAACAAATAGCCCAGGTTTGCCAGGTTTACTCTCAATTTTATTTGCAAACAAAGAGACTGTAGAAGAGCTAAGAGGGCAATGAGGGCAAAAATCTTAAGGATATAGCTTAAAATTAAAGATGACTTCTAAGTTATCACAAAATAATTTCCTTTCAAAGAATTTTTTTTTGTCAATATTTAGTGTGGTAGCATTGGGAAATACCCACAAGATAAGCCCTATTATATGTATGGCACATATGCATAGTTAAAATAATTATTGCTCCAAATAACTGGCAGCCAAATAGAAAACATAGTGAAAAGCAGTATTATTCCTATTTGATAGCCAAAAACTGAGGGAAATAAAGGTGTAGTCTTTATTCCTCTTCATTCACTGCAGACAAACCTTTGTGTACATGGCATGTCACACCCACAAAATCTACTTTGTAGGGCAGCCCAGGTTTTAGTTCATCACTACAATTGTAAGACAAGACAAAAATCTTTGGATGCTTTTCCTGTTATGGAGAAGTGTCTAGCCTGATGTGATGTATGTATATATATGTGTATATATATATATATTTCTTTAAGCATAGTTTAAATTATCAAATTTGAACTAGTTAAAATATTCTGAACTTCTTGAAACAACCCTCTTAGAGATAATTGTTTCCTGACATTAATAGGTCCACAATGCCAAGAAAAATACTATAGAACAGAAATCCTAGGGAAAAAATGGCAACTTAATCACATATCAATTAATATAACAACTATACTTTTAAACTAGAATTTGCTGAAGAATTGACATTAAGTATGCCACAAAGCAAAGCCACTCTGTAATTAGTAACTAAAAGCTTTCAGAACTGGCATCTACCTCCAAGTAAAGCATTTTTCACCTGTCTCATTATGTGTGGAAAAAGTTAAGATGGATAAAAAACTAGCTTTTCACTTTTGTCTTATTTTTCAAGCTGTAATTGTTGCCATGTGTTAACTAGACAGTTACTGGACAGTGATCCTCAACTCCTAAGTAGGGCTTTTAAGAAAGAATATTTCTGTGCTGACATAGCAAGTTTTCTATTTTTTTTTTCAAGTTATTAGTGGTAGTACTTGAGCACATAGTTAAGGACCCTGCATCAGAGCAAAATTTTCTACTCCCATCGGGCTTAAAGCAGTAGGCAAGAGACAATGGAGACACCTGAACGACCCTCTTCTTGGATCTTAACAAGGCATCACTTTGCTGCAGAAAGAAGAAAATCCTGTCTGGACCATGGCTGTGGCTCAGCTCACTGGGCTACCACTGCCAGATTTATTTCAATATGGAATTATGTTTGAAAGACAGAGCACTAGGGAACCAGCCTGAGTACTCTTTACAAATGAGGAGATGCAGTGAATGATTTTCACAGCAGAGAATTGGGACCCAAGTGTCCATCACAGCAGTGAAGACAGACAGTGTCACAGCATAAAAAATACTGTCTGCAGCTGCCTTCTGCATGCACATCCTCAGGGCAAACATACATTTTTCAAAGCCAGAGAAAAGTAACCTGTAGTAGTTAAGGCCCCAAAGGATGCCAGAATGAAAAATTTTAGTTGCTTACATTGACAGGCAAGGCATTGTCTTAATAATGGCAACTTATCAGACATTGTTGTTCTCTAAATGTGTGAATCCAAGGAATAAGCTGTGCTGAAGATGATGTCTTATGCTAGCCTGAACAGTGGGAACAATAATGGTGGTGGTGTTGATGAGGGCTTGGTGACAAAAAATAGGAATTTTATTTTTACCATTGAGATTGCTAGTGAACAGCTACAGACACAAGCTGAAATTTTGCCCTTGTCCAAAACATGGTCTAGAAGAGAAGGCAAGGTGCAGGAATCACCAGTGCAGAGGGAAAAGGTGAAATTTTACTCATGGATGAGAGTATGCAGGGAAATGAGACAGAAGAAGACGAGAAGGGGACTAAGGACAGGGATGCTCAGGACCCCATGCATTTCTTCAGGAGGACAGGAAGACACCCAGCAGAGTACACAGCAACAATAAGTGACCTGCCACCAGAAATTCAAGAGCATGGAGCTGAAGGACATGTCCTGGGCTGGGAATGATCTAGTCATTGGAAAACACTTTTGCCCACACAAGTTAGGATGTCATCTCAGGATGGATGAACTATTGGTGGCTGGGAAGGAGAGGTGTGAAAAATGAAACTCATTTGCTGTCTTTCATCCAGTGTCTTGGTGCTTCCTGAAATCAAGTCAGATGAATGCAGTAGGGACTTTCACTTGCATTTGTAGTAGATGATAAGCCTAATAAGCATAACTATATCACATTATTGAAATTTTGTTCCCACTAAGGTAACTATCAGAATGCTGACTTTCATACTATGCTTACCACCCATGATAATTTTCTTGGGCCATTAATCAAGAATAGTTCCCCGAACTCACTGGGGACATACCAGTATATCAAAAGCTGTTAGAAATAAAGTCAAAATTTCTCTGGCTGTGTGTGATTTGTTAGCTTAGGATTTTTTATTTCCATTTAAGCCACTAGCAAAACTTTAATCAGTATCCATGAAAAGGTAATCAGACTTCTTTTAATATAAAGTGCGTCAGAGCATTGTGTGACATCATTCCCTGGTGCTACATGCCTGAAGAAATCATTGCAGAGAGTGCATTAAGATCTGTCTGTATGAAGTGACTGTCACAGACACTGCCTCGTAGGATCACATCATGTGGTGTCTATCAATCTATAAACTGAAGATAATCCTCTCTGTGCCTCCCACACTCTCTGCCTTGTACCAATTTTGTGGGAGAGTAATTTCAATGAGACATTGTCAGTCCTCTGTTTGCTAAATTCCCTTTGTGATTGCTCCTCGTGAACAGGCAGCAAAATCATAATAACAGTAACTGTGGCAGAAATTCAGTTTGGCAGAGATGATGTAACGTCAATTAATCTGTACAGGTGGCTGAAAGAGAATATGAGGTTTTATGACACATTTTGAACTATTTGATGTGAGTTACATTTGAAACTGTGTGAAACAGATCCATTTTGGGGTTTGGCAATTTGTGTGCAAAATACAAGCATCTGCATTTTTTTTTTCTTTTGAACTGCTGAATTGAAAATATCCCTGTGGATATCCAGATGTTTCTTTTTGCTAAAATCAGGTCAGAAGAAAGAAAAAACATGTCCATAATATTTCCAATAAACATTAGAAAACCTTGTACACAAACAATAAATTTATTTTAAAAGCAACAATACCAAGATTTTTTTCTAAATAGGTTTTTTTTTTTCTGTAAAGGGCAATTTTGGAGCAAGAATAATTACTGAAAACTTTCAAGTAGTTCTAATGCTCTAAATTTATTTTCAGATGTGATATTTATCTTTTGAGCTATAGAAGATAAAGTTTTGGATCTAGTTTGAAAGTGCTGTCAGTCAAGAATTGTTCTACTGAACTAAATGGGAAAACCCCAGTATAATCCAGCTTTGAATAAACCATAATTTTGAATCTCTTAACTTGATTTGTTAACTAAGATTCAATCATTTTTAGACTCAGGCCACTAGTAAAATTTTCCTCAGAACTCAGGGGTGGACAATCAAACTTTTGAATAAAGGTCTTTCAGTTCATCTCTATGAACATCTCGTCTTGCTCACAATCTGCCTGTAGTAAATTGCCCAGAGAGTTCATATATGATGATATTTTTATTTATGGAATAATATGTCTCCAGCCTTAATCTACAGAGACAGGGAGAGAGCAAGTTTTTGTGTGCCTACACAAGCATGGCTGAGTAGCTTTCTTGCCACTGGACTGTGCAAAGGAAACAGGATTAGTAGCTCAGTAATTGTACATTGTGAAAACTGTAACATATTGGACAGTTTTCTTGCACAGGACTGGGGTCTAGATATCCTTTTCCCTCTCTGAATGACAGAATGTGGTCAGGACATGATCCTTATCCCCTGATTCCTGGTGAGCACCCTTATGAGACCATGAAAATTTGCTTCACATAGTGAAGAGGGAAGCTGGAAAGCTGGGCTCACCAGGGTGTGTAGTCTGGGCATTGGCATTTGGCTGGATATCACACTCCTGGCAGTATGTGTGTGGACTGCCCCAGGAAAGCTTCCTATGGACCTTGTCACACTCCCCAGAATCACCAGGCTTTTTTAGACTTTCAGGTATACAACTCCTGCATGAAAGAGTGGTGATATTCATCCCATCAATTCCACATCTGAGGAAGGATTTTTCTGTGTTGTCTGCTTCTGAGTATTTCCCACATTTGGTTTTAAATAAGTCAAAGCAGAAGTACATGCTCACCGTGAAAACAATTTTTCAGCAAAAAAGAGCATTGATATTAGAGATTTTTTTCATATTTTCTTCTATTCTTAGAACTATTATTTCTGTGTTTGTTCACCTTGCTCATTCCTTTCCATTGTCAACAGCCTGCTTGTTATTGTAATGTTACAAATAGCTCAAAGACTGAAGATCCTGAATTATGAGAAACACATTTGGTTTATTCATTTGTTGCCAAAATTGCCCAAAGGATTTCTATTTTATCCCTGCAGTCCCTTGATGGCAATGTTTCCTTCACTTTAACATCCTAGTATTATATATGTTTTTCATCTGCTTCAGAATTAGACAGACCAGAAGTGATACCTTTGCCAATTCATCTTCACTTAGATTTTCTTCATTCAGCCTGTCAGAGACTACTGCAAAAGGGAGACAAAGCTGGAACATGACAAATAGGCACTGTGATTGTTTTCAACATGCCACAAAAAAGTAGGACAAAATATCTTAATGTTTTCCCCTTTTCCCTCATCCTTCATTCAGGAGAGATTTGCTGTCATTTATAAAGGTCACTGGCCTATGAAGCAACTAAAAAGGCAAAAACCTTTTCTTCCTTTCCGAGTATGTACTCAAGATGCAGCAATAACATAAACCTTTTATTAAAGGCTGGGTGTCTGCAGCAACAGCTAGTCACAATATGTTAAATAAAGCATTTTAGGGCATGCGTCATTTTATTTATGCCTACCCAAAAAACACCTGTTCTAGAACCAGATAAAATGGTACTTTAGTGTAGGCATTTTGAAACTGATGACAGCTTTTACAGTTTCTATTGGAATGATCACAGAATATTTTGAAATGGGGTCATTCACCACTGTGCACAAGGCCAAGAAAAAATCAATAAATTACTGTGTCTCATGCTGTACCTGCTGTATATGCATTTTGCAAGTATGGTTGATCAGCACAGTCTACCTTTCCACAGCAAACAGGGGAAAAAAATTCCTTGTTTCTTCATAGAGCCCTTGGAAGCTTATGACTGTGTTCTAAGGTAAAATATTTTCAATTGGGAAGGCTGTGATAGTCACTTCCAGTATAGGTATATTTACTTAACTTAGACCTCCATCACAGTCCATAGGTCAGAGGCTTTAAGGAGAACAATCTCTTGTTATACATTGCTTTTCCTCTCCATCAGAATTCCTGATGGGAAAATAATCAAGGTTGTACAGAATACAGAAGTATGAAGGAACTAAAATACAGTTGCCATGACATATTACAAAAGTTTTTTCCCATTGAAATATTTCAGCTTCCAATCAAAATATTTTACCTTGGAAATTTCTGCATTTCTCCTTCCTTATTAAAAATGGCTAAGAAAAGAAAAATGAAAAAAAAAATAAAAATTAATGCTTGGACTTGTGCTTGTCAATGGCTTATAATCTTACCACTGTACTGTCAATATACCAGGAAAGCACATTCTTAACTTTAGATGCTTAACTTTAAGTGGCTAAGTTGTCCTACTTAACTCAGTGAGACTGTTCAAGTGCTTAGAGCTAAACATCCATTTACTGACAACAGAGTGCCCAGTACCTGGTGTCCACTTGAGAGAATGAACATGCAGAATTTTTGTAGATTTTTTTCAAAATGTGCTTTTCTGTTCATTATAATTTCTAGTCTTAAAGGTTAAAAATATTATAAGGTTTGACTTGATCCTATTGATTTACTTTTGTGGTGGGAAAAGGCATTTTCAGATTATGAGGCAATGAATAATTTCACAGACTTGTGAGCCAGGAATTCAGGGAACAGATCTATGGGAAAGTAGAACTCAAGAAAAAGTACAAGTAAACTCCCTGAAAAAAGGAGGCCCACACATGATGTCTGCACACCCCAAATAGGAGTGTAAGGTGCTTTTCTTAGTAGTTTCTCATGAAAGCTGTTCCTAGTCTTTGTTAGATTCAGGGTACTGGGAAAAATTTGAGTCCTTATGCTGCTTTGAGGAAAGTCTGCAGATTTAGAACTCAAGCTATGATTCTTTGATGATAAGGCAGATCTTGTTAAATATAAACAGCAATTCCTGTTCTCCTCACCTCTCTTCCCCCTGGAAAAAAAAAAAAAACACCGAAACAAGACCCTTACCTACTAGCTCAGATTTTTGCACTAAAAATTTTTGACAGCTTTCTTTCCAGAAACCCTACTGTCTTCATTATTCTTTGGACCATAAAGGCAGTTCAATGATGACCATTTTTTTTTTTTTTTTTTTGTGACAGATAAATGAGTCCAACTCACAGGCAGACGTAGCAGTGGCTGGTTACCCCAAAGACTAACACAGGAATTTGGTGACTGAATGTAGCATATGACACAGGATAAGCCTCTGTGTTAGGAAGAGAGGCCAAGGTGTGCACCCCGTATTACAGGCACGGTAGGACTAGCACACATGGCCTCACCTGCAGGGAAGAAAGCTGATCTTGAGTCTTCTCAGTCCATCTACATCATCCCTCAACCAAAGGGTCAGAGAAAAATGTCTTCATCCATATGAGCATTTATACACATGCATAACTAGAAGGTTAAAATCTGCTCAGGCAACTCTGAAGGAGTGGTGAAATGAAGACTTGTTTTATGAAGCACTTTTTATAGCCCTCATATGAAGTAGGATAGTCTTTGTTATTGAAAGCGACTCCCCTCACCTCATTTTTTTTGTGGTAAATTCAAACAATTTTTTGAGACAGAAAGATCAGGTCTTCCTTAAACTCTCAGATGGTCTCCAAGTTTCTAGTGTTTTAGAACTTCAACATTATGAAGATAAACTGACATATTTTCAATGAGGACATCTTGGTTCAAATTTTAGCAAGACATTTTGAACATTAAAATAGCTTGATGAACTTTAAAACAACACAAGAGAGCAGGCTTTGCTAGCTGTATTTGATATCCTCACATCTCACCTGAATTTATCTAGAAGAGACTGGCAGAAAACTATGAGTCTGAATGCACCTGGCACAAATCATCACTCATAACAATACAGGCAAAGGTACAGCATAGGACAATTTAAGGCAATTTAAACCAGTGATACTTGTGATTATCTGAGGATCTTAACCTGCCCAGCTCTATGGATGATATACAGCAAGTGGGATATAAAATTTGCAAGTGTAATTGGAAGGGTCTTATCTTTTTCTGGATGCTTTCTTCAAGTACTGAGAGAATGGAGGACGTACCTTCTGATGCAATAGGTATAAAACCAGTATAGGATGGTTGCTGTAATCATCACTGTTGAATAGACACTGCTGAATTTGCATTAAAACAACATTCCAGAAATCAACTTATTTAACGTTCTTCCAGTCATTAACACCACTTCTAGTGTAAAAGGCAAGAACAGAAATAAGATCCAGTCCTTGACTTCTGCATTTCAGTTCAGATCAGCAGTGTGTCAGTGCCATGAGAAAAGTATTGCTGAAATGACACTGATTAAAGAATCCTAAAAAGGTATTTTAGCAAAAAACATTATTCGTTACTTTGTTTTATAGCATGTTCTCCCCCTTCAGCTGACATCAGAATGTGAATTCACACTGAGGTAGTGTAGATCCACTACATATCATAACCCTTAAATATATAGAGAGACTAAAATCACACAGGGGCCACTGGGGTCTCACTAATGGATTTTTTTCTTCATTGGTCCTTTTAACAGCTTGAGAAAAAAACATGAGCTAATTGAATGGTTCATGTTGCAGTTATTTCATGGAAATACATTTTTATTTTGCAGACAGGCACCTTGAGTTTATGTCTCATGTTGGTACCACTCATTGGACTATTTAGTAATATGTAGGTGCTGAAACTGCTTTGCAAGTTTTGCTCAGAGTGGTTCAGGCCCAGAACCTCAAAGCATGGATTGAGAAGTCTCTGTAGGCATGAAGCTCGTGCCAAGCACAAACCCAGGGATCTACCAGCAGAGTCAGTTGGATCGCCTTACCTTGGATACTGAATGACTTGGTATATACCTTTTAAGAACTAATAAGAGAAGAAAGAAATTGAACTTTTTTTCTTTCAGAGAATTAGGGAACCCCTATACAGGACTACCTTGCTCTAATACAGCTTCTTTCCTGCAGTTGCCATCATTAGAAAAAAATATAATAGGAAAAGAGAAGGAATGAGATTAGCCCTCCGTAACTTTATTATTTATTTGTGATTTTTTTAATAGAGTACAATATTTAGTAAACTTTTTGTCAAGCTTTTTCCAGTGAAAAATAGTCAGCACACAAGTTAGGTTTAGCTGCAAAGACTCTAGTTTCCTTGAAGCATCATAATTCTTGTTAAAAATATTTTTTCATGTGAAAAGAAAAGTGTAATTATTTTGCAAATATGCATGAAAATAGCATTTGAGGAACAGAAACAATATGGTACTCTTAGACTTGGAATTTATTCCCCAGATGTTAATGACTTGCCTATGTCTCTGGTGGAATTGTGTGTTATTCCTGTGCTTACAACATATAGCAACTATTTCTGAAACTAGGAGCTGGGCCAAAGGGAAAAAAAGGAAGCCAAAACCACATAAACAAATCCCTTAAAGTCCATATTGTGTATTTAAATTAGTTCCCTAGAGCAGAAAGTAAAAAATCTCATGTGCATATTGTTGCATTGTTCCAAGCGCTATTTAATTTTTGGTGAAAATAAAAGTTTATGACAGCCTTTTTGAAATTACATTTGGAATTACATATGCCCCTTATTGTCAAATAAATATTACCAGTGATTAGTAATATTATATTTCCACCAACTTTTCCCCAAACCACATGCATATGAAGGACCAAAATATCTTACTTTGAAAGACAGTAAGTGACATTGTCCCAGATTTTCAGTTTATCATAATTTGTGAAAAACAGAGCAACTGAATACTACATGAATAATATCTAATGCCTAGGCAATTTTGACAGCCAGTTTGATATATTTATGTTTTGGGTATAATTTTCTAATGTCAGTGACTGAAGAGGGAAGGTTTGATTTTCAAGAAAGGCATATACCAGTCAAAATCTGATTTAAACTTACTAATGCCTATTTTCTATACTTCCAGGCAAAATAGAAATAAAGGTTCTTGAAATATTTTTTATTATTAGATTTTACTTAAAGCAAGCAAAAAAAAAAATTGCTTACTGACAAGGTTATGTAATTGAATTAGTTATACAATGTCTCTCCAAGTACCGCTATTGGTCAATTTGTCACGAGAAAATTGACTTTGCTGAACATCCTGAACATTAGCAAACTTAAATGTCTCAAAGAAAAGTGTAAGAGGAAGAATAAGGACATCATCAGTACTTGCTGGCCTTATATTCTTTTCTTTTATTTCTGTGAACAGAGGCATTTCACTGGTGTGATTGGTAGTACCTACACTTATAAAGAGAGGTAGGTAGATGATAGTCTTAAGTAGAACTTGAACTTTTGCTCCAAACTTACATCAAACTCCTGTGTATTGATCTTATGATAAAACCTGTCTCCCTAGTACAGGAAAGTCTCATAATCTGTCTGAAAAAACACAGATTTATCTCTTAAATAATTAATTTTGCTTTCCCCTGACTTTGATTTTCCCTATACTTTGTTAAAATGACACATCCTCAGCACTAATGAAGTACATACATATATTGTGCTAGACAATTTTTCTGTTTCTGAAAACACGTGACAATGCTTCAAGTTCCCTAGCAGTTGATATATTGGTCAAATAAATCTTCCAGATGGGTAATATTATAGTGCACTCCATAATGTTCTTTTACATATCATATCATTTACCCACACTTATCAGTAATTGCAGTGCTTGCTGAAAAAAAAAAAAAAATTGTTGTGTGGGTCACTCTTGAATCATCAGCATGATTCCTAACTGGGAGACAGTGAAACTCCTGTTTGGAGGTGCTAAGAGAAGATAAGGAGGCAAACTATTTGAAATAGTCCAGATCTCTGGATGAATTAAAACCCATGCACAGATCCAGGACACAGATTATGTACCAACCGTGTCCTGATAAAACATTATTTTGACAACTGAAGTAGATCTCAAGGGATGCATAGTTTGTACTCACTGTTTGTAGAGCAGTGGAGAAAGTCAGGTGTGCTATTTACCTGTGGGCCAATCCAAGGGCAGGGCTGTGCCCCCACAGAAGCCATGTAGAGGAACTCCGATGCTATTGTACTCCTGCACTTTAAATTTGGAGACAGAGAGCAAGTAAAGAAGACTTGGTTTCATGCCACAGGGAGTAAAACCCCGGCACCTCACCATTGCTTTGGGAAATTATTTGTCTGTATACTCCTCTGTTTCTGAATGTGAATTGGAAGATATATGTGTACTACTCTTGAGGTTAGCTCTCCCAAAAAAGGGACAGGGCATGAACTTACCTGCCCTTACTGGGACAAGTGTAAGAAATGTATGAAAGCAATGGAAATTGACTGCTTTTTCAAAGCATCTACTTTTTGTGGTGCATTGGTGGAAGATAATTTAGAAACGGAGTAAAATTATTAGAATTGTAAGATGCAACTGAAAATATGACAAGGAATAGGAATAAAATTTCTTCCTAGTAGGAGATATCAGTAGAGTCTTAATTTGGGGTTTATAAGAATAATGTATTTAACTTTCCAAGTAACATTTTCAACATTGTGAAATATTTTTGTAATTAATATTCAAATATTTTCAAGGAGTCACAGCGTAGTTGAAGTTGGACTCAGGACTTTGTCTGAGTTTTGAATACCTCCAAGTATAAAGATGTTACCACGAAATCTCTGACAAACCTATGCCAGAATTTGAATTGTGTTCTTGAGTCTTAGCCTGGAAATTAACAGGAATAGAAACAGAAAATTAAAATTATTCTTCCATTCCTAATATCTCATCTGAGCAAAATGAGATTAAAATAACTAGAAACTATCTAACTATATTTTAACAGTTCTTCTGTTTGAAAATAATTTCAGATTATGTTAGTAGCAAGAGAAAAACAATCCATTTTGTTGGCTTCCTTTAGTGTATGCAATGAAAGTCTGCTCTTACACTGTAAATAAAATTGGTGCCAGCCCTTGCTTGAAATTTCTGACCTGTCTGGCAGAACCCCCAGAATCTTTCTACTGATTTCATTGGGCTTTATGCTAAAACAGATCTCAGAACTTTTAAGCAGTCATGAATTTGTCTTGCTTATATTTAACTGATATTATGCAATTATGAGAAAACAGTTTTAGTATTTAAATTAGTCAAATGCTTAATTATGAAAGTGCTGAAAGAAGAATGCTCAGCTTCATTGCACTTCAATGGCTTACAAATTGGCAGGTAGCTGTAAATTAACTCCTGGATTTTCTTAGGTTAATCAAATCAGATTTAATGATGTCTTTGAAATCCATGGATTAAAGGTATAAAAGTGTGCATCATGGCATGGGGTAGAATCATAGTTATAGTTGTTAATTTCCATTTTTTCCCCTTCTGTTCTCTATTCTTTTCTCATAGACCTCCAAAGAGAACAGAAGTGCTGTATTTCTGAGAAGCATATCTTCAATTGATGAAGTTCTGATCTCCAAAAAGAAATCCCTGATAAGGTCTTTACTTGTTTTCTTTGACCTTTTATTGCAAAGGACTTTCACATTCCTCTTTAAGTCCCATTTTGCAGCCTTCCCATCACCAATCGTATTGTGTTCCCTCACATAAAAGACATGACATATCTCTTAATTTACTTAAACAATTTTCCATGCAGAAGATCATGTAACAAATCAGTAAACATATTTATTAAAAAACAGCATTTTATCTTGCAAATAAAAAAAAAGGAATTTTAAAAATTAAAGTTTTCTAGCGATCTCTTTGAAAGGTATCAACAGGCAGGCAGATGATTTGATTCAAGTAAAGGAGTTGTTAAATATCTTGTCTACAATTTGAACACAACAATGTTTAAAGGAACAGCACCTTAGAGTGAAGTTATATGTCTAACCAGTGTGTATTTTCTATTTTTTATCAAAGTGAATGCAAAAGAGTGTGAGGAAACAGGAAAACCCAGTGCAGATCTAAGGCATAAATTCAAACTTTTCTCTGAATGTCATATGCAGCTGACTCAGCCTCAAGTACCTGGTAAGACAGGCTTTGGAGCCAATGACGTGGACAGAATGCCTGCCACTTCCTCCCCTTCCATGCTCCCTGCTACATAAATCACTTTCTTGTTAATCTGTTAACCAAGAGAGCAAACCACCTCAAGAAGAGGCAATTTCCCTTTTTTATTTGTGGGCAGAATTCTTGCCAGTTGACTTATCAATTGGCAATTTCTTATGTTGTGATACTTCCTAATAATAATTAAAATTCAGGATTATATTTCCATGCAAATTTAGTTCCATTTAAGCATCCTTATTATTCACCAAAAAAAACTTTATTATTGTCTCAAGTCCAGATCTTCATGGAAATGTCAAGAAAATCTTATTTTCTTTCGACCATCAAACATCATAGGTGTTTGCTCTGATTCTGGGTGAAGACATTTCCTTATCTTGTTTCTAAACTTCTACAGCGTTCATTCATGTATATAAGCTAATTTTGTTACAAGGAGGAAGCAATTGTTTTTCAGAGGGTGGAAGGAAAGGCCTTTGTGGCAAAAGGAAATAGGTCTAACTCTTTGGACATAACAGCAGTTTTTCACTTGGGGGGGGGGGAAGCAAAAATAAAGAGAGCAGAAACTATGTATTACAATGATGTGTGACTGCTTCCCACTCAAAAATCTGAGCTAATGTCTGCCAGTTTTCCATGGTGCATTAAAAGGCTCTGTACAGCCAACTGAAGCTGTGAAGATTCCAGGCAGGCAGAATACTTCCAGCACTCCAGTTAGTGTAAATTTAGTTTTCCAGCACTCCAGGTTCCATTTCTATGTTGTTGGATATCACATTCCTTCTAGCATATGCTCCCCGACCTAAATGTTCCACAGAAAAATGGGGACAGTACAGGCATCTCTGAAGAGTAAAAACTAAAATTCGGTCCACTCCTCTTATAAACTGTGAATAGACTGCCCACTGTTCCACTCTCCTTCATAGAGAGTGTAGGTAAATTTTAACATGCTCTGGAGAAAACCCATCAAAGTTATTATTAAATAATGAGTTGATCTGCTGTCTACAAAAGTTACAAGATATAGCCTGGGGCTTGAACAGGTGGAAAGCAGCCTTGTTAAAAGGATCTGGGGTGCAGGTGGATGAGAGGCTGGACATGACCAATCCATGGGCACTCACAGTCCAGAAAGACAAATGTGTCCTGGGCTGCATCCAAAGCAGTTCAGCCAGCAAGGTGAGGGAGGGGATTCTGTCCCTCTGCTCCTCTCTGGTGAGACCCCACCTGCAGTGCTGCATCCAGCTCTGGGACCCCAGTACAGGAGAGACATTGACCTGTTGGAACAAGTCCAGAAGAGGCCAGCAAGATGGTCAGAAGAACATCTCCTGTGAGAAAAGGCTGAGAGAATTAGGATTATGCAGCCTGGAAAAGAAATGGTTTAGGGGTGACCTAATTTCTGTCTTCCAGTACCTGAAGGGAACCTGCAAGAAAGACAGAGAGAAGTTTTAGAAGGACATGTAGTAACAGAATAAGAAGCAACGGATCAAAACTAAAAGAGAATAAGTTTATATTAGATATTGGGAAAATAACTCTTTACTATGAGGGCAGTGAGACTGAAACAGGTTGCCCAGAGAAGTTGTGGGTGTCTCACCCCTGGAGGTGTTCAAGACCAGGGTGGATGGGACTCTAAGCAACCTGATTTAGTGAAAGGTAGCTGTGGCCATGGGAGGGAGCTTGGAAATAGATGATCTTTAAGGTTCCTTCTAACCCAAAATATTCTCTGATTCTCTGATGTGATCCCAGCCTTGGATAGACTGGCTAAGCAATAACACTCAGCATCTCAAGATTCAGTACCTGGGATTATGGGATAATCATCTGTATATATGTGATATGTATGCATATATTATGTGATTGCCTGTACCTGAAAGTTATCAAGACTTTAAGCCTTATTTCACACCCTCTTTGAACCAGTGACAAAACAATAAAGAGCTGGTCTCACTCCTCCATCTGTCGTGAGTATTTTTAGTAAAACAAATAAAATTAAAAAAAAGAGGGGGCGTAAACCCTCTGCTGGGATTTAGCCATATGTATAAAATAAGTAAAGAAAATGGTCCATTTTAAATGCAGAAATTCACAAAATGAAAAAAATGCCCTCACAATATCCTTCAACACTGCTCTCATTTTTATTCATAGCCACAAGCAAGAGTTTGTTAGGCTCTCCCTAGGTAGTCTTTTATGTGCTTTGTAACTGCATGTCCTAGCTCAGAAGCATGAGCACTCTACTGCTCAGTAGCCTTTCATGTATTGCAGTCCTATGACTGCTCAGACAAGACACACCTCTGATCAAAATTTGGCTGCACAGGTGCTTTCTCTGTAGTGGCATGAGATAAATTTAACACTGACTAAAAGGGTATTTTCAGTAAGCTTGAAAGACAATGAAGAAATCATCTCCTGATGTACTTTTGGCCAGCAGACTTTAGCAGTGGGTGTTTCTGGTGTTCAGGGAAAGACTTTTATCCCAAGATGACACGTATTTCCTTTTCTCTCTCTCTTTTGCTTTATTATGTTTAAATAGAGATGAATTGGGAAAATATTTGTCTTGTGTAGACTGCAGGAATATTAAGAAGCCTGTGCCTGTTGCTATCCTTCCACCCAGCTGAACCTTCCAAACACCCTTTCCATGACCTCTGTGCTTCCCTGGGTAAGCAAGGTTAGTGTGTCACTGAATGCACTGCTGACTCCAACAACTGTTGTTTCTCCTAAATAGCCCAAGCCAGATGTGAACTATTAGACAGCATTTGGGAATTCAGATTCAAAAAGCTTTTGAGCTTCTTTTCATGCTGGAAGCAGAAATTGAACATATTAATTGCACTGCTTATAGCTTCAGCCTCTTCATCTGAATGAGATGTTTTGTGATTTCCATAAACCCCAGGAGTATGGTGCTTGAAGCTGAAATATATTTCCTGACAGATTGACAAATAGGGCAGATTTTTTTTCTTATTATAGCTATTGGAATTGAAAACACTACCACATAGAGCTGCCAAAAAAGACTCTATTTTTTACATAAGGGTATTGTTTCCAGAAATGCTTTGAAAGATTTCATCCATTAACATTCCTCCTTTCTGTCCTACAGAAGGAAGTTGTTTTTTTTTTACTGATTATATATTGCATAAAACCCAGTGTAAGTCTTGAAACCACCAAGCATACTTTGCATAATGAAAAGGGCTTCATTCTACCATTGTTCAATTCTGTGATAAATCAGAAGTAATTTTACTACAGTCATGGTGTCTGATGGGTGCAAGAGAAATCAGAATTGCAGCCAGGTATTTTTTTCTAAGAAGCATTCTGGGAGATACTGACATTACTGTATTTTAGTTGTACACAAATGATTAATGGTAGAATCATATGCTATCTGTTCATGCTAATTATATGAAATGTTTGTAATAAAACCTAAAACTCAGCATGTTTGTTCAACTAAAATTCAGACCATTACCATGGAAGATTTATTAAGGCCCGTGAATTTTATACCAGAAATTGGGATCCTGCCATGAAAGAATCTGGAACAAGATGATACACTGTTTGTTGGATCAAAGGAGTTTTAATATGAGCAGTATTCTTGATTTTGTGAACTAATCTTGGTTTTGAGCTTTCAATATGAGTGAAACTCAACTCAAAATTCAAATAATAGAAAGCAGGGATGAACTTTTGCAGAAAAGAAGCAAAAAAACCAACCAACCAAAAAAAAGGAAAAGGAACCTGGTAAAATCTCTTGATTACTTACTGAGCATTATCAGTGGCTTTACTCAAAGCAGTGTATGCATGGATATGCCAGTGCATAGGATTGTGACAGACTGAATCAGAATAGAAGATAAAAGCTGTCAGCTGTCCCTTACCCTTTTCCTGAAATGGCATCCGACAATGAATTGTTCTTCCCAGAGGTACCACCCTTTTCTCCTATTATTGCAATACAGAAAGACAGTCAGTCCCTGCTATCCAGAAAGGGAGGAGGTTCCCAGCACATGATACCAGGCAACAAAAGGCTTTCCTAAATATGAGTGCAAATTTACCAGGGAGAGGAGGACGGGGTTCAGGTAAAATAATACTAGAATTTTGAAAAGCACCCTGTCATATTTAAATTAGATTGATGTCCCTTTGAGGGTAATTTCAAGGATACACAGGTGCTTAAGGAAAACCTTGATATTATTAGCCTATTCCTGAAGGGCTGGGTGAGGACCCTGCTCACCGTGCAACCCCCTCTCAGAATCTTGCTACTGTTCCTTTTTTTGCAGCAATGGGCTGCGTTAAATCCCAGCAACAACAACAACAACAACAAAAAAAAAGTAATGGATGGAAACAGAAAATGCAACGCTGCTATTCTGCTCAGCTGCATGTGGGTGTAAGGGAAAGCAAATATTGCTGTCATATATGAGATATAATAGACATATTCAAGTGTTTTGCTTTTGCACATTTCCTTCCTTTATTGGAAAGAGGATAAAAGATAAAAGTCCCATAATTTTGTCAGCCAATCAAGAAAAGTACTTGGGAGCTTCACTAATTGAATGAATAGGAAGGGCTGTACACCAAAGATCAGAAGATAGGGTTTTATGCACATCTCTGCTATTTGCCTTTTAATCTTTTCCATCTTCACTGGGGAGATGATAATGCTTAGCTGCCAACAGAAAATATTTTGTTATCTATAGCTGAAAAGTGCTACGTAAGTCTAAATATTATTTCAGTATCTTCTTCCCACCCACTCACTAAGTAAAATATGTGAGAGTTATGGAAAGTGATGTGATAATTATTACACAGAGGCTGAGCTTTGAAGCTGAAAACATGTTATAGCTCATTATATATAATACCTCTCAGACACTATGCCAATGAGCTTGGTATAAAAACTCAATAGAACAGATATTTAGCAGGCTAAAATGGCCACAGATAGAGCAGTGCAGTTGCAGTTTCCTTGAATGAACAACATGTATTAATGTGTGAGCTACTCGGGGTGCAAAGCTTCCCATCATACTTCAAGTTCTGATTACAACCCAATAAAAGATGCTCCATTCTCCAGAGCTCTGGACAATGGAATGCATTTCACATATGTGGAACTTGCAGACAAAATGAGGTGTATAAGCATGCTGGGTCCTCTCACTGCTGAGCTACCAGGAGGGCAAATAGTTAAATATCACTTCTTTGGTTTTATTTTCAGTCTTTAAAACCAATTTCTAATTTTCTTTTTTCTTTTTTTTTCTTTTTTTCCGTTTTTTTTTTTTTTCTTTTGAGATGCTTTATAATGCAATTAGAGAGCTCCTGGAGGCACTAATTGGATCATAAAGTGCCTTCTTCATGTTCCAGCTGAGGGGAGACAAAAAAAGGATCACTTCACGTCCTCTTTGCACCTGCTAGGATGTTTGTGAAACACCTTACAATTAAATTATAAGCACCTGGAGGAGACTTTAAATTGCATACTAGAGTGCTAGAACCTTGAGTCAGACAGCAGAATTCACAAACTCAAAGCTTAAAAAAGCATCATATCAAGCATCATATCTACCTTCTGGTACTTTTCTACCTCCCGGGGTGGAAAAAGACCTTTGTTTTAACATGGCCCTGATTTCTTAATATTCCCTCTCAAAACAATGGTCTAAGTATATCCTGAGCTCACTGCAATTTCTTGCTGAGTGTACAATATGTCTTTTCAATTCTCTGGCCCAGGAGGGAACCAGGCAGCAGACATAACATGGATGGTTCTTATAATCACTAAGAGCTCCTGGGTAGTCATCTTTGAAATGAAACGGCCCAGAGGATGTGAGGAGGGGTAGACTGTGGAGCTTTTATCCTCTATGGAGGCTGGTATGGGGAAATGAGACAATTACAGTGTTAAATCTGGAAACTGTATGAGAACAATGCAGGTTGCAGTAACCCTGGAGTAGTGTGAGGGAGAGGAGAACCAGGGATGGAGGTAATCAGAGTCTCATGAGGCTGCTGTGCCACACTATGTATTCAGCCTACCATAGTGCAGGTATCAGTTCCTTTCTCAAGCTTCACAATCTGCACAGTGGTTTCATACCAGCAGTAGCATGAGAATGGGATTTTGCCTCTTGACTCTTGCTGTTTCTCACTGATACTATATATGTAACCATCATATCAAATTTGGATTTATATTTTATACTTCTCCTTGAAAAAGGGTATACAGAGACATCTGAAATCAGTGTAGTACTTTAGGGTTTTGGTAGTAGAACTGTAATTCACAGAGTAGGGGGAAAAATGTCTTCTGGGGCTCTAATTCAGTATACAAATACACAAAACTCTGGCCAATCAAGTGAGATACTATATCTAACAACCCAGAGGCCTGGAAAGAGATGTCTCACCTATGATTGAGTCAGTCTGGTAGAGATACAGTAACTGCACCTGCTCCTGCATATAGAATTGAACTGGAACTCTTTGATGCCTTGGACTATTCAGATACTTCTCCAAACTCAGGGTTTCTAACTAGCATGTAGCTTTGACTTTAGTTCATAGAAATAATTAAGATACACATATATATTTATGAAATAGATCCCTATTGAAATTAATGTTCTTTAGATTCCTATATGCATGTGTGAACCCAAACCTAAGCATCTCTCTTTCTGATCAAGTAACTTCTCAACTTCTTGGAGACTGTCAACAGATCATTGCTTCTCATGAGATTTTTGTTCCATGAAATTCTCTATGGAATGACAATGGAGATCCCTCAATATTAAGAGGCAGGAACGGTGATTTGATGGGCAGCCTATCTGGACCAGATTTTGAATGTGTGCAAAGTGGGTGAAAGTCTCTTGCTGAATGCTAGAACTCTGTTTCGTTCCTGCTCAATAACATATTTTGGTATTTTGTTGGTTTGGTGGTTTTTAGTAGCTTTTCTTCACTCATGAGATTTCATGGTTGGTTGTACTCTGTCAGTTTTCAGTACACATTTTCCTCTCTTCTTATTAAGTAATATAAATATACTTTGCAGAGTTTGATTTTGCATATATAACTTTCTGTGAAATTATGTTCACACATTGTTTAACCTGGATCATCCTATTCCCCACATCCTGTGTATTTTTTAAAGGTGGTTATTTAATTATGGTTTGTTCATGTCGACTGTTCTGCTAGTTATATCAATTTGCAATATATCATTTATTTTCTTTCTCTATAGACTGTTTTAATAAGAAACTGTATGCCTTAATGACAACATATAGTATCACTTGTTCTACTAAAAGGGGACTACATGCTCTACTCTGCCTATTTTGATGTGAGAGTGAGTTGGTGCCTATTAATTCATTTTGGTACATCCAGGAGGAATCCACTTAAATCAATGGACTAACAGTAGTGTAAATTTTGAGTCACTTCTACACTGCTATTGGGCAAAAAGCACACCAAAAATCCTGATAAAATCAGCTACTCTTTACAGGCTGACTACACAAACACAAAAATACAAGGATGGAGGCCCCTTCAAGATATAGCTAGCCCAGAAAAGCAGGTACCAAATTACTCCTTTCCTGAATCAATAAGCAAAGGAAAAGCTGAAGACCACATACTGGTCTGTTCCAGTCTCCATTATACAAAAAACCTTTGGCTGCATCTTAAAATTTCAAAATAAAATATTTCTCCTTTCCTATTTTTTCTTATCTGGGGTTCTTACTGAAAGGCCCAAAAAGTTGAAAGCACTTGGGTTGATAGTATTCTATCAATCACAACTTAAATCAGTGCAAGCTCTCTGGGGCAAAAACCATTTTATAGTTCTCTGCTGGAAGTACACTATACAGTGGGAATTGAAAGATGAGGATCCTATGAGCGACTACCAAAAGCTGTCATTTTAAGCCAGCCAGCATCACTTAGGAAGAACCCTAAGAAGCAATTACCAAAGCAATCAGAAGGAAAAATTGTTGTCTTTCAAGATTCTGATCCACTTTTATACCTTATTTCTGTGGTACTGCTTACACAATACAGATTTTTACCTTTCTCATTCAAGAGATTGCAAATGACCTGTGAAATAAAATGAAGGAAATAATAGAATGAGATACATGGCAAGAACTATTTAATTTCTCCCTAACACTGTAATGATGAAATAATAGATATTGGGGAATTATAATCAGTGAAGTATTCAAAACACCCTGTAACACTGCTGGGAGTAATTTTTGTTTAAGACTGTTTTAAAAATTTTAGAAAAGTATTTATAAGAGAAATATTTTAGTGAAAATTTCTTTTGCCCACCCACACTTTCAGCTTGTCAGTCAACACATGTGAGGATGTTAAGAAAGGAAATAGTGAGTTTGTTTTCACTTTGTTTTTACACCAGCTTTATTGAAAAAAAAAAAAAACAACAACAAAAAAAAAACAAAACAAAAAACCCCTCCACAACCAAACCAATAAATGTACATTAAAAGTCACACATTTGACATTTTAGACAACTAACATTTGCTTGTAAGAAGAGAAAAGGAATAAGGGGAAATGTGAGCATGCTAGTGTGTCTAATTCTCTAAAATATCATGCAGTGTGACTGGGTACATGGAAAAAATGCACAAGCAGAGAGTACTCAAGTCTGCACTAGCCTTTGTTGCTAAGTCAGACATGAAGACATGTATTTCAGTCCTAACATTCAGTACTAATGACCATACTTACCCACTCATCAACATTTCTCACTGGAAATCAGCAACTATCTCACCTGTCATTAACCAGGTCTGTCTAAAGCAGAAAATTTATGCTGAGGCTGCTTTTCCATTTTATAAAATATAGAAGGCTGCAGAATGAGTGGGGGAGTTCAGGAGAATGCATTTACTCTGGGCCATGACAGTATCATAACCTTTTGCCTTAAATCCTGCCCACCCTACCCTTCATGTAATTACTTTAGCGAAAACAACAAAAATCAGCACAAAATGATCGCTGCTTTCCTCTCTGGCTGTTTCAGTGATGGTTTATAGGGAAATATTTTCTTTTTGTTGGCAATTTTTTTCATGAAGACTGAAAAACATCTGAATAGTTTGTCCTTTCCTGAAGATGGAAGAAGTCTCTGGTGGATAAAAGGCATTCCTTGTCACTCTATAAATTGGAACTATTGTTTAGCTGAAGTCTATTACTTTGATTTTGGATAATAGAGGGCAAGCAAGCAACTGATGATTAAAGGAGTTAGACATGATTAGAGAAAAAAAAATCAATAAATGTATAAACAAAAATCGGATTTCAGGCTTTAACCAGGTGATTTATTGTACATTTTCTACCTCCTTTTACATTAAAGTTGTTAATGTAGTCCTACACAACTTGATTACACTTTGCATATTCTTCTGGAGTGCTTCGTACGAGAGCAGAAGAAAAAAATACCTTGTCTATCATATGAATTGAAACAATTTTGTTTTAAGTAGGAAAAAATAATAGAACTTGATCACAGAAGAGTAACACAACATCACAAAACTGAATATCAACCAAATTATTTCTTTCCTGTTTACTGGGGAGAGTTTGAAAGCAAAATATTATACCCCCTTGCAAAAATTGCACAGAATGGTATCAAGTTAAATAGGACCTGTGGGCTATAGCTAGCTTTAAGGCTGAAGGGAAAGTACAATTTGCATTTCAGTGCCAGGAATGCAAAGGACTAACATCTGTTGTCATTAGACACTGGTGACCCATTTACCATGTGTGCACGTGTCTGTTAAGAGTCCTTCCATAATATAGTCATAGAAATTAGCTTTTGGGTACCTTAGGCCCATAGTTTTGTGTGGCATAGAAATATAGACCACATCAGCTCCAGCTTGTTAGAATTACATCTATTCTCTCACCTGAAAGTACAGCAACAATGGGCATTTAACTGGATCCCTTAATTCTTTCATATGTGTCTACCTTCCATCAAAAAATCACTGCTGACATAAACACCCTTGCTTGTTCCAGGATCTTACTTTGTACCATTCCTTTTGAAGCTCTGTTAAAGACTGAAAGCAGCCAGGATTATTTCATTAATGTGTAGACTTGTGTCATATTAATGAAAAAAGTACTTTCATAATTTTCTTTTGCATGCCCTAGAGTAAAGCTCATTCCTAGGGGACAAGGAAATGCTCAGCTGAGTTCACAGCAGATTTGGCTTCTTCCTATACTTGTTATGCAACATTCAAAAGTGATGGTGGCTATGATGAAAGTCCTCAGTGCTTTCCATTTTCAGAGTGCAAAGTCCTTTCTGCCTTAGGTTTGATGTGAAGGTCACAGCTCAGGATTTATCCCTGTGGTGTGACTACATTTTCTTTCTCATAGAGCTTTCTGCACATGGTAATGTGGAACAGAAATGGTTTGTTATGTTGCCTGAAAAATTTATAATTAGACACATAACTTTTCTGTCGCTGAGATACTTATGCTACTTATCTTGCATGTATTACTTTTTAACAGATTTTATCCTACAGCTAACTGGTTAAAAAAGTTTTGAATTATGTGAGAAATCTTCCTCATATGTCAAACCCATATTTTGCTTATGATATTTTGTCTCTTTGCCAGGCCTAATTGGATTCTTTTTTCATCCCTCATACAATATTCCTACTGATTCACCCTGCTTTCTTTCTCTCTGTTTGGGGCCAAGAGCAGGAATTCCTTTACCATTTAGTAGTAACACATCAGGGTTATAGTTAGATAGGACTGATAATAGCTGTCCTTTGAATGTCCCTGAGGCTGGACATACAGCTGAAAGAAGATAACGTTAGCAATCCAATTCTCTGGGATCTCCACATCCCCTGCACTGTTCACTATCTGCTGTGAATTTTTTCAGAGCACCAAAAAACTGGGCATTAACCTTCCTTTCTACAAGTTCAATCAAAAGCTACAAGTCTTTTACTCAAAAAACTATAATACAATCCTTCAATTACAGATAATGATTTTGTAGTTCGGTGAAATATAAGAAAATTTTATGTAAATTGTACAAAAATAAATATGACTCTGTAGAGCTGGAATAGAGAATGGATCAGTACAAATGTTCAAGCACTATGCATGTAAGATGGATTCCTGAAAACATCACTCCTGCCTGATCCCCTAAGTTGCTAACATTTCAGACTGCCAACAGGTACACCAAAAAATAGCAAAAACCAAAAGGTTGGTACCATACAGATTGACTTCACAAATTACCTTTGCACTCAAGTATGAATAAGAATGGTGTTTTGAGAAAAAATTGATGGCCACATAAAAGCAGAGACTTACACTGACTTCCACTTGAAAGAAAAGTTTTATGCTAGAGGAAACTTTTCCAATTAAAAATTAATTAATGAATTAATAGGTTATACAAAACTTCCAGAAAACCAAACGTAATAATGGACTTTAAGTTCACTTTAATTCATTCAATTTTCTGTTTTAATTATAATCCATTAGGAATGTAATTGCCAGTATTCATTGGAAGAATTTTTGTATAGGATCCCAGATTGCTTGGCTTAAACAGTATCGCGCTGCTGACCGTAACAGAGCTTCACCAGCATCAATCTGCACAACTGAATGAAGATTCAGATATGAGGCACATAAGATTGTTGCCTAGTAGAGGTTAGACTCTGCCTTGCTTAAGATAAACTTCATAGAAAATGATCTGCCCAATGTAAGTTAATCTTCAAGTGACAGAAAGCTATTGCAGTGTAGAGGGGCCTTGTGCACCTAATGTATTCTAAGATAAATTTCAGTCATATATAATGTACCTAGTAATTTCTGTTCATTCTCAAAATGTTTGGAAGTTAGGTTACATGTTGGCATAATACCTGGCAAGATGTAAGAAAAACACATGATTACTGACATGCTTGAGAGAGGGAATTAGATGTGTCACAGACAAGAAAAGAAGCAATTTTAGTTTCTCATTATTTTGGGAAAGATTTAATTTCATTATTGATTAAAGTGTGGGGGTTTTTTATTTTCTAAATATAAATGTAATGAAAAACATTGCCTCTACCAATGAATTTTAAAATTAATTTAATTTGAGTGGGAATGACAGTGCTTTTGGTTTTCTGACAATGTAACTGGTTATCAGCCACAATATAATTCTAAGATCATACATACCTTCATGTATTGAATGTACACAAAGCTTTAATGTGGAAATCAAAGTATTCACTACCTTAGAGGCCATGCATTATATATCCAAGAAAAGAAAGGCAACAATCCAACATTCCTTTTGCTTACTCATGAAATCTTGGGATATCAGACTATATTCTCATATGGGAAAACCAAGCTTCATGTAGAGCCCTACAGTTAGCACAGATAAACTGGCTGAAAGAGCATGTGGACAACTGCACAAACTTACACAGGAAAGGACAGATAATTTGCTATCATATCTGAATTCTAACTTACAGGCAGGTGGTAGACATGACTGCATCTGTTGTACTTGAAACTACTGAAGTCCCTGAAGGAGTGAAAACACTGTGGGACACAGGTGAAGAATAGCAATATCAGGTGTCTTTATAATGTTACAGTTTTAATGAAAATTATCTTTTATGCTCAAATCTCTCCTTGAGGTCTGTTGCCAAATGTGATCAACACTGTAAAACATACCAACAGACAATTCATACTTATTAGAATTAGAACCTAAGTAACCAAAATTAATAGGAGAAAGGCAGCACTTACTTCCAGTCATTAGATGAAAAATCTTAGGCACTGAAGGATTAAATGATTTGCTGTACTGGGTTTGGTGCCAAGGTTTTGGTAGCAGGACACTTACAAAGGCAGCTTCTGTGAGAAGCTGCCAGAAATTTCCCCTGTCTCAGATGGAGAGAGTGCCAGCCAGCTCCAAGATGGACCTGCTGTTGTCCAATGCCAAGCCCATCTTCAATAGTGATAGTGCCTCAGGATAACATATTTAAGATGCTTAAAAAGTTACTTTACAGGAGCAATTGCAGGCAGAGAAGAGAGGAGTGAGAATATGTGAGCAGAACAACTGTGCAAACACCAAGGTCAGTGAAGGAGGACAAGGAGGTGCTTCAAGCACCAGAGCAGAGATTCCCATGCAGTCTGTGGTGAAGACCTGGTGAAGCAGCTGAGTCCCAATAGCCCTTGGAGGACCATGGTGGAGCAAATATCCACCAGCAACCTCTGGAATCCACCCTGGAGTGGGTGAATGTGCCCAAAGGAGGCTGTGACCCCGTGAGGGACCCGCACTGGAGCAGTTTACATGTGAGTATCTGATCATATCTGCCATGTCCCATCGACCTGCACTGCTGCCGGAGAGGAAGTGGAGAATTGGGAAAAAAATTAAGCCTTGGAGTAAAAGAGAGGTAGGGGGGAGGTGTTTTTATTTCTTTTTCCTTCTCTGATTTGGTTGGTAATAAATTCAGGTAATTTACGCAAGCTGAGTATGTTTTGTTTGTGATGGTGAATGATTTCTCCCTGGCCCTTATCTTGAGCCATAAGCCTTTCATTAGGTTTTTTCTCTCCTGTTCAGCTGAGGAGGAAAGGGGTAGAGCTGCTTAGGTGGGCACCTGGCATCCAGCCAGTGTCAGTCCATCCTGTTTACTTGTGATCACATAATATGGTACAAGGCCATGGAATTGGACCTAGACTACCTGACCTGTCTTGTGCCTATTGCTTTAAATATTATATAACATATACAGCAATATACTCTGATAAATTTTTCACCCTAAAGCTATGACTATCTCATACTGAAAAACTAGGTATTTTGATTAGCATTCAAATTATTTAAGGTCAAGAGAAGATTTAAAGATACTTCTTCTCCATCAGTATTACACCTCTCAGATTTAAATATTGGCAAGAAAATAAAATCAAAGAAAAACATCTAATCTTTACGCAAGAAGCACTTGTCTAGATGTAATAGTACACTTAGTACATTTGATATTGCTTTAAAAAAAAATCCCTACAACACAATTTTGCTCTCTGAGTGACCTGATAATTGCATTCAAGGTCAGGTATGACTAACAGCTGACTTTTTCCATTTACTTATGATGAATTCCTGCTTATTAGAATACTGGTAACTATAAAATAGTTTTAATTATTTAACTACCAGCACCCCCAACAATGTATACATAGATGTTTCTCATGACAAGAAAGAAACACAGAGGTGTTTACTATCACTTGCAATGTTATGGAGTAATAGGTGAAATGCTCTGGGAACAAGCTAAATCTCAGGTCAGTGGAGATTTGTTCACAGTCTGTAGTAATTTCTATTTCCTTATAGGTTGAAATACTAAAAAAATAGTCAAAACCTGGGATATCTATCAGAATACTAAGCCATATCTTGAAAGCAAACCCAATTTATTGCATACTGACCGGGTAAGCCACTGCCTTGAAGGATATATATTATGAAGGCTTACAGAGTATAATGATGTGAAGGTGCTGAAGAGATAAGAGGTTTATTTTGAAATTTTTAGTGCATATGCTGATGTTTTACTCTCTGTTCTTACTCCTCAGTAAAATACAGTATTAGGACCAGTATTAGGACCTAGGTCCAGGAGCACACTATAAAAAGATTCTTCTAATGGAATAGGGAGTATTTGCTGGTCTCTACACCAATCCAAGGTATAACAACACTTGGTCTCCATGCAAAGAAAAACCCCAAAACGTAAAGGCACATCTGACCTTTATTTTATAGTCCTTGAAAAAAAAAGAAAAAAACAAACCCAAAAAAACAAACAACTGACCAAAATATAGTCTATCAACCTACTGCAGTCTTAGAGGAACTCAAGAGGAAACTAAAGTTTGATTAATAGAATGCTGAAATGTTTATGTGCGAATTCCTCTGTTGTCTGCGACTCCAGCTAATATGAAAGGCCCATATGATAGATAACAGCAGCTCAAGACACAACAATTTTAGGCCAAGTAGTATTTCAGCAAAAAAATTCTTGAGAATTTATTTCCAGTTCTCCAGAGGTAAAAGGTAACTTTTCTGAACCTATTTGGCTGTGAAACCTAACATTGAGGAATCCAGCACCTGCCTGAGCTGGTTTCCAGCCTTCAAGAATTTCTGAGGTCTATCCAAATACAAGCCATCTCAAATCCTAACATCTGAAGGTTGGACCGAGGAAGCCGGCTAACAGCAGCTAAGATTATTTTATTGATCATTGCCAAATGAAAGCTGCAATAGATCACCTTTCTCACATGTGCGTATTCTCTCATACATGTTCCTGCACAGCATCTGTATTTAGCCCTACCTTGGGATGGTATCTTTCTTGACTGAGATATTCATTTTCAAGGTCTTATATTTTTGAATACACATTGACTTCACACTTTATTTTCAAACTTGACATCAGGCATTATAATCGTATGCCAGTATATAGGTTGGTCCATCTCTGACTGGATGCATGGAGGTGTAATAGATAGAGGCAAATACTAAGCAGAGACCAAGATGAGAAAGGAGAAGGAATTTTGGAAGATATTTTTACCTCAAGTAAGACAAGGATGTAAATGATATAGTCATAATGCAAAATCTATTGTTTTTTAAAGGAAAGCTGATGAATAAAATAAATCTTATAAGGACAGAGGAGAAAGAAACATTTGGGATAAGAATAAGTGAAGTAATTTCTACAGCCGTATGGTTAAAATTAATACAACTAAAATTAATATTTAGCAAACTATTCACTCTTGTTGCCCTCTCTCCTCAAAAATAAAAAATTTTTTACCAGACGGATCAAATGGATAATAATACACCTTGTTGCAGGTTTGGGCAACTGATCTTCCACCTCTGATTGTTGTCTGGGTTGTTGTCACAAAGTTCTATAGCCATCAGTATGAAGTCACAAGAAAAAAAAAGTCTTCCTGTGAAGCACCTTAACAATCTAAGATAGCTGTCAGTGATAAACAGACAGAGAACCTGTTAAACTAGTACATAGTTTTTGTTCTCTTACTAGTTAAAGCTTTGCCTTTGCATTTCCCATACCTATTCAGGGAGCTAAGAGCGCAATAAATACATTAAACCCATCAGAGATAAAGAAAGAGAGAAAGGAAAAAAAACCCCAACAAAACAATACAAAAACTCCTATCTATAAAAAGATGGATAGCCAGCAGAGATCTATGAATAATTTAAAAGGCATCTGTCTCTCTTCATATTGGCAACTTTGAACTACTCTTGCCTTGCAGATATATTTCAATTGCCTGAGCAAAAAGCATTGTCTCAAAACTCTCAAAAAACTTAAAAGTGCTTAACGCTCCTCCAAGATGCTTTAAGAAAACTTTATCATTATACAAAAGCATTTCAACTTACACTGTGCATGCATTTATTGATGACAGTTGTAACAGAAGGAGCACATCACTGGGGGAAGTAGAGCATTCAATTAGGCAGAGAGTCTTTACACCAAATTAAACTTTCTATTACAAGTTAAGTCCCAGCTCAGCTGCAGGTAGCTGAAATTCAGACAGAAATCTTGGAATGAAATATATGGCCTGTGTTATCATGGAATCGTTTAAGTTGGAAAAGATCTCTAAAATCACCGAGTCCATTCTTTGACTGATCACCACCCTGTCAACTGGACCATAGCACTAAGTGTCACATCCAATCCTTTCTTGAGCATCTCCAGGGATGGTGCCTGTAATATGGGGTGCACACCTTGGCCTCTCTTCCTAACACAGAACCTTCTTTTCTCCAGGCTAAACAACCCCAGCTCCCTCAGCTGCTCTTCATAGAACTTATGTTCCAGACCCTTCACTAGCCTTGTTGCTCTCCTCTGGACACGCTGCAGCATCTCAACATCCTTCCTTAACTGAGAGTGCTGAAACTGGTGGTTTTCAAGGTATGGCCTCACCAGTGCTGGGTACAATCCCAGCCCTGGTCCTGCTGGCCACACTATTTTTGATCCATGCCGGGATGCCATTGGCTTTCTTGGCCACCTGGGCACACACTGGCTGTTCATGTTCCGCTGCTGCCAAGCAGCACCCCCAGGTCCTTTCTGCCAGGCGGCTTTGCAGCCACTCTGTCCCCAGCCTGTGGCACTGTCTGGGGTTGTTGTGACCCAAGTGCAGGAGGTTGAGTGAGATGATCATAATGAGCTCTACTGGGCTCATTATAATATAAACATATAAAATATATAATAAAAAAATAAAAAAAAATATAATAATTTCAGAATATCTCAAGAGAACCTCATTATTTATTGATCTTATTATCCAGAGAAAACACTGTGATCTGAATCTAAATAATTTGTTAGGTGCTGGGGATTATGCCCATTCTGTTGGACTAAAAAACATCCCAAACCCAAATCACACAAATTATGTGTGATTATAATGAGAGTTGCGATAAAGTGCTGGTATAACAGCATTCATCATGATAGTCTGCCTTCTCTCAGAATCATTTGTTGTACAGTGTTGATTCTCACCTTCCTGTCTGTAAAAGGTAATTATTTGGGCTTAGAAATTGTCATTTAGTCAGGTAAACAATAACAAAGAAGTTTATAGCACATAGATTAATAGACAGGTCGCAGGAATTTTCCAGAATAATATTGTAAAAGGATGAGCTAAATACCTGTCCTCACATGAAGAAGTTTGTTAGGATCTGACAATAATTAGCAGGAATGGGCAAACACATTTCAAAAGACAATATATATGACAATATACACATCTTTAAGAACACGTGTATTATCAGAATTGAAACATCTTGTTACATAGAGGGATTTTCAGCAGAATTAAAAGAACTCATCATATCACCATTAATTTTTTTTTTTCAGTTTGCACCTCAGATTTTCAAAAACTATCTCAGAATCTCAAATTCTGTTAGAAAAATCACTCTGAGAATAAAAATTTTAATCTGTGGAAATTAGTTATGACCGGTGTCTTCCATTACAGATGCTTTTGCATCTTAGAAGTATATTGCAAAAATAAAGAAAAGGGACTGATTTTAAAAAGGTAATCCATCACCTACAAAACCTGAAGCATTAGTAGTATGTAAGGTGAGATTTTCTGGAACTACTTTGGTATTGCCTTGGCCTGCTCTGTTCAAAATAGAGCTGTCAACACTTTGTAAATAGAAGACATTACAAAAGACAGGTAAAATCTGTGTCACTGACCTCTCTCAGAAAAGAAAGTTGGCCTAAATTATGAGGTCTTCAAGGCTGTATTTGTTCAATGTTTTATAAGGCTGAAACAATTATCATTGTCAGCTTCTATGAGCACAGAATAAGGGTAGTATTTGTTCAACTGGTTCCTGTGATACAGTTCTTGCCTTGAATTTCCATACAGCTTTCCCAAATTTCACTCTTTCATCACAAATTTCAAATATAAGTAGTTCTAAAATAGAAATTACTGAAGTGAGTTTTCCTTACGATACCAAAGCAGTATTTCAGTCCCATCCCCGAGAAATCAGGGACCAGTGAGAGGTTATTTTCTTTAGCAAAGTTTCTAGTTGAAACAGTGTATTCTGGGGATAATGGTGGTGTGGCAGAAAGATGAAATATTCTGATCTATCCTTCTACTCGAGAGTCCATTTTCCCCATAGTGACATAAAATAGAGAAATACTGTACACCTTCCTGCTTGAATCCTGGACTTAAACTGACAACTTCCTTTCCAGGCCTTTCTTCTTGAGATGCAATGTAACAGAGAAAACAAAAAAAATGTAAATTAAAAATAGAGCAGCTATTCTTCAGAGCAGCTCTCAATAACATCTTAGGATATTATCAGGGGAATGCCAGCAGCTGATCTCAGCAATAAGGAAGCTGGAGGTACTGAAGAGAAACACATTGGCAACACAACATTTAAAGGACTTATATGGAAAAGAAAAGAAAAGAAAAGNTTTTATTAGAGAAATATTGCTTTCCATAAAAAGTCCATAGTTTTCTCAGTTTTCTCAGTTTGTTTAAATATGCTTATGAAGAAATTCATTAAATTGGCCATTTTATAATTCTGCTATGCATGTCATCCTCTTTAGTTTTTGTTTTTGGGAACAAGTAAATGTGATCACAAACTTTTGATCTGAACAAAAAGTTTTTTGCTATTAGAAAACCAAGAAATTCAGAACACTGACTATAAATCTGTGAACAGATTCAATAATTCATACAGAAAGTCAAATCACAATTTAAAGAGAAACAACCCCACCAAACATGAGAATGAGCTTGCTTTTCTTTACACACAAAAAAAGAAAATATAAAAAAACTCAATTATGTTTCAACAAGATGATATTTTATGCTCGCAAACAGAGAATTAGAGAAATACAACAGAAATAACAATCAGAAAAGTATTGAAAATATTGAATAAATTTAATGGAGTATTAAATCCTGAATTTCTGGGCATATCTATTCAAATATTTAGCATTTTTCAGCCTTTGTTTCTTATATCATATTTGGAATCGAGAAGTGTTGGTATTGCAACTTTACAAAGGTAGTTTTCCTTTATTTTCTGGGAAGTCTCAATCTTAATCAATAAACTCAGTTTCATGTCCTATTTATTATTTTTAAAAGGTTGACATTATAAGCAAACTAGCAGGGCATTTAGTAGATTCACTGTAAATATTTCATTTTAGGAGATGAAGCTCATTTTATGCATCAATCAAAATGTAATTTTGCTTAGTAATATACAAATGTAATGGGTTTCACCTGTGTGCCTTTATGTCAGCAGGTACACAATTTATGAACTTCATAGAAGCAATATGGAGATAAAATCAATTTTTAAATATATGCTTAGTATTTTACTAAATTACAAAATGAATGCAATTAGAAAAACTTTCTATTTCCTAAAATTTAATTATCTGGAATAGGTTTTTTCCTTGAAAGATTAGGTTCAGTAGCCACATAATGCAAGATGCACTATTCAAAAGAGGTATTACTCCTTTGAAGTAAAGCAAGACTTTTGTAAAAAATTAACCACTCAAAATGAAAAAAACATTGGGAGAGCTATTTTTTCTCCAGATAATATAACAATTATTTTAAAAATAGTTTGATACCATCTTAGAATTAAACACATATTACTGCTGAAAACAACTATATAAAATGGAATTTGCTGGTTGCATGTTTATTTCCTAGAACAACAAGAAATTTCAGGCAGGAGGCACTTTTTTTCAAACAAAATGCCACATATGCAAAATTTGTACAACAAAGAATTGAAAACGTACTTTTCCCTCCTCTTTCTAGACCAGTTCTTAATTTCTCTGATGTCCCTTCATATGAGCATTCACATCAGTGGAACTTCTTTCCAATTTCCTCCTGTTTACCCCAAGAAAACGTAATGGACTTTGGCTTCCAGTTGTACATTCTTGCCCTTGAATCACAGCTACAAATATATGTCAATGGCAATTATAGCATTTACTTTCTAGCCACAAAGAGGAGGTTCATTTTAAAAATGATTTCTGATGTTTTTAAGAAAATTCTCAATTTCCTGAGGTAAAATGAACAGTATGCAAATATATGAAAATTAACAACGTGCAAATATATAATTTAAATATATGAAATGTAGCAATTATGGTAATGCTAATATAATAAATATTGTAATAAATTCTTAATATTTTTCATGACTCTGCAAAACTCCAAATATACACAGAAAACCAGGACTGCTTTTAGTTTTGGGGCCTCAGTGCAAGTCAGTGTGTGGTAACAGTGCAGACCTGCTCACCAGCTACTGGGAACTTCCTGCTGGGAACTTGTGAGAGGGGGCTTCCATCCTGAATAAACTCACCTGCCATCTTTGGATTGTCTTCACTTTTTAGGTTGTTGCATTTTTGTCTTTTCTCTAAATCTATATAACTTCATTGGCAAAGCTCCCTGCAGCAGATTTTTCTGACACATGCGGGAAAAAGTCTTTTCATAGCACCAGTGTTACCATATAGACATCAATTTAATCCTTTGTTATTTCAGTGCTCTGTGCAAACACAATGCACAGTTCACAGGTGCCACAGTAAGATAATTGGATATAACCACTTGGTGTCCTCACCCCTCTTGCCTTGTAAAGGCTTTGAAAATGTTATCTGATGGCCAGCGGTGACTTGGCAGCAGCCATTAGTTTCCTCCTTTTATTGGAACATTTGCTGCGAAATGCACGATAGTGTAGAGTAATTTTTAATTAATTTATTTATTATAAATTAAAATTTTTAAAAAGAAAACAAAATATTTAAAGCCACTGTACCTAAATGTGACTCTTACAGGGACTTGTAACATCATGGCATGTACAACTTGGGAAGGGAGTAGTACATGCATACTTGGGATAAAAAAGAGCACGAGTCACCTTGACTATAAGTACTTCTAAATATAGGTGGATTTTAATTTTTACAGACTAGAAATTTTTAAGCACATGCCTAGCCGTAAATCCTTGGACAGTCCAACTATACAACAAGTTTACAGCTAATGATGTGCACACCTATAAAAAGTAGCATGGCTTGAAAATTTTTTCAAATATGCTAAAATCTTTGTCCTTTTGCTCCATTTCTTAATTGGTTGGTGATATTTTATTTCAGAGTAACTCTTTGTCATATTATGGCCTCAAATGTTACCAGATACTTACTCCACTTTGTAGAAAGGCAGATGAAATTAAATAACCCAACATTTTGTTTCTCCTTTACAAATTCCTAGTACAGTTCAGAAAGCATCTGCCTTTGCTAAGATTTAAAGGGAATGGTTGCCAACAGTCCCAGAAAGACTTAAATATCAGACAAGAGCAGAATAGAGGTAACATAATCCTGGGTCTTATCATGCCTCTTATATCTGAACCAGAGAAAACGTGCAAGTGAAGAGCTTGTTATTCCAACTCTAGATAATGAAATGATCCAGAAAGCAATGGCATTGCTTTTGAGGGTAGGAATGAGATAAAATAATGAAACTCTCTAACTCACGGATTTTCATATGCAGAATCTGGATCTGAATACTCTTTTAACACTGGGTGTGATATTTTCTATGACTTCTGAGGAATTGTTCCTGAAAGGTGCTGAGAATTAACTTTGTGATGGTCTATTAACACATGTAAGTGTTTCTGGATTGGATTAAACTGCTCACATTTTACAGAATCAATTCCCTGTTTGATCTGTCTATATTGAATGTATATGCCTGGTCTGAAATGCAGTTGATGTAGCTAGCTCTACTTGAATTTTGATGTTTTTCCATGTATGGAACGCAACACTCAGGATCATGCCTTAAGTCTTGCTCCTTGGAACACAGCAGAGAGTTAGTCTATTGAAACACAATTGTGTAAACATGACATTACCTACAGCATACTGAAATTCAACTTTCTGCAGAACCTTTCTTGCTTAAACTGTGCATGCTTTGCATAACAAAACCCTACAACATATAACAGTAGACTACTTCAGGGCTTGAAAGACTGGTGCTAAACTTTTGAAACTCAAAGCTTTGAAGATGCCACTATTTTTCTCTGAAAATAAAAGGATTCTTGAGGTCACATACTACTCCTTTTCATTTTGTCATTAGTTATGAAAGTGGGTTGTGTGGTATGTCTCCAGGGAAGACAGAGGGAACAGCCCTCAAAAATAAAAACAATGCAAAGGCACAAGCTTTAACAAAACATGTCATTTTCTGCCATAATATTTAGCTCTACTACTTAGGTTTTGTGAAACAAAATTTTATAGTATGAAAGAAAAACTGCAAACCCCACATTAAGCATTTTTAAAGCCATGGGAATTGCACACACCCTAATTCCTTGTACTTTTAAGTTGTTCTTTATGTGGTATATTTAAATACAAATTTCTCTCCCTCATTACCAGACTGAGTGTGCCAATGGTTAATATCAACAAAAGCAACAATAATAACAAAAAATCACTCTGCTTTTCCAGAACTCAAGGTATTATTGCTGGCACAGAAGCGTACATTTACCTTTTAGGAAATCTGACAAGTGATGTATGAAAAGTCTGACATGCTTCACAGAATGCTAGTAAAGCACAACATGAGTTAATGAGTGTTGATAGAAGTAGGCATAATGGTTAAGGCAGCTCTATTTAATCAAAATGCATGGAATTTATGGTTCTATTCATTTGGAAAGGGGAGGTGTTTTCATTTTTCCATAAAATTTACATCATTAACATTCAGCAATCTGCTCATTTCTAGCTGCTAAATTTCTTTCTCTAGTCATGCACTTCTCTTGTAAGCTCTGGACACTTAGAAATATGGGGGAAGTACTCAGCATGCTTAATAACAATATTTTGAACAGATTTAAGTTCTTTTCCTCCTGTTAGATGTAGGCAGGTTTATAAAGGCTTTTCTTGCAAAAGTTCTATCGTTATGCTTTTTGTCTCTGACTTCAGCATAAACAAAAATTGCAGGAGAAAGCGGAGGACCCTCAGCCAAACTATCATCACTGTAAGGACTTAAAGAGCACAGCTGCCTATCTCAAACACTGTCAAGGCCACAGAAAAAACTAGCTTAAAAATAAGCCCCCACAGCAAGAACTTGAGGGAAGCATAGAAGGGAGGAATTTGCAACAAGAAGATGCTCATTCCAGGCCTGGTGGACCCAAGTTCTGCTTAGCATATCCTGGTCAATATATCCAGACAAAAATTCCTGCTGTGGCAAACTGTGGGAAAGGAAGCAACTGCTCATACACATGGTCCCAAGTTATGGGAACACCTGTGACCACCCCATGGATACCCAGAACTTGGACTGTATAAAGGTGGCACCCCCAGAAGAACGACTACAGGACCTCACCACCAAGAAGCCCAGGGTGAAGAAGGACAAACAGGACAATATTGGACCCACAGGTGGTGACTGTCTTCCACTTGACCTCCCTCTTTCTCTCTCTCCCCTCCCCTTTTCTTTCTATTTTTAACCCCTCTCTCTACCACACATATATTGTTAAATAAAATCCATGTTCTTGTCTTTGACATATGGTGTCGTTTGGACCTTAATTTGGGCAGAGGTATCTCTCACTAGCTGGATCTTAACAATCACTCAGGAAAAAGAAATAGCAACAAAAATGCATGATGCTGTGAAGGGAGGGATCAAAACCTGTACTTTCCAGCTCTTCATAATGACAGCAGCCTTTCCAGGGTCTTGTGCCAAAGTTAGCACATTTTTTGAGAACTGACACAGAACAGAGATGATAAGGGACAAGGGAGCAGCTGCTTGCTTTGGACTGCTCTACTGGCAACATTGCTAGATTTTGCACTAAGTGGTAGTGGCTTCTATTCAACAGCTTACAGTTCTCCTCTCTCATCCTCAATAGGAGTGGAATGCAGCTGCAGCTGAGACACCACTAGTGATGAGCTAAGCTGATAAGACACAGAAGGAAGAAATAAAAGCCTTGTAGTAGTATGGTACAAAAAACATCCAAAACCAAAAAACAAAACCTGAGCTTAAAATTTTCATAGCTCTTATTTGTATTAGAGGTTCCTGGTCTATATTTCTTGTCCCCTACTTGTAATACAGGTTCCTCTTAAGAGGAGGCCCACTCTTCTTGTGAGCCTTGGTGGGGGGCAATGCAAGGGGTTAAGGCCATGTAGTCTGTTTTCAAACTGTTTTCAAATATTATTATGTACATAATACAAACACACGAAAGTTCTCTCACAGACATACTTTGCTAAAAATATAATTATATATATATATTATAAACTTAAGTACAAGTTTATGGAAGAGATACTTCCCTGAAATTAGTCCAGTAGCATATTGAAAATGAATAGAGATTGAGTAGGGTGCTTCCGGGTGAAATAGTTCCGCATCTCAGTCTGAGTTCTCTAAAAGAAGGAAATTTTTGGCCAGGGTACCCCATGAGAGTATAGAATAGCCTTCTCACAGAAATTGTAGCTCCTAGAGTCTTGGAGATAGACAATTATGAATGACTTGATGAAAAGTTGTAATGGAATTTAGAACCATGGGATTTTTCTTACAGTGCTCACTGGAAACTACATAATGTGGGACATGGAAAAATTTAGAAGACTATAAATCATGCAGGACTTTAAGGAGGTCTTTGTGTCTCCTATTTCTTTCTAAGCATTTCAGCAAAGCTACCTTAACTCTTCTGATAGATGTGACAAATTTCTTTAGTTGCTGCTGTTCATTTCCAGGTAAGATAATGGACCATGAGGTACAGAATGGTGCCTGAAAGTTATTAATTTACTTCCTATTTCTTGTAAATTTATAATGTATTTTTGAGGCCTATCTTTTTATTGTCATGGAGTCTTTTCAGAAATGTAGAAATAAATGCACTGATTTTGCAGCTTTACTTCTCTTGAAACAGCTAGTATGTCTTCGCTGACAGATCCATCCATGAAATAGCCCTAATAATGTAATTTAAAATATGGAAAGTGTTGTGCTTGTTTTGCTTCTGTATTTTGGAACCTATTGCTATTCAATTTAGTACTCTAAATGAACTCATATTATATCCCATTATTGAGGAAAATTACCACCTGCCTCCCCCATATGTTGATTACAGTTTTAAATAGTCCCATTTGAAAATCTTGAAACTCATCAGAGTGACAGGGTTTGAGCACACAGACTCTTTCACTCAGAAAAAAAGGTATGAGGGAACATAATCTGAATTTTCAAAATTATTTCAAATTTTTTTTTCATTTTCTAGCCTTTGACTTGCTTGTAACTTTCCAGATTAAGAAAAAATTTAAAAATTAGTTCAGGCTTTGTCATTTTTCCTCCTAATTTAAAGTTCATTTCATTATTATTATTGTTGTTATTATTATTAATTTCTTTCAAAAGTTTTATTTTTATGCAGTCTTCAGATCTTTTGAAACAGTAGAACTCATCTGGCTGTAAATTGTGACTTACATGAAAGCTGCCTCTCCAGACAGAACAGGACATCGAAAATCTGACTTAACCTTGTCCAGACTTTGCGTTGTCCATATCTAATGATTTAGCAAAGCTACTACAGGTATTTTAAAACCTACCAATTCGAAGACAGGTAAGGATCTAGTCTGAACATTAGATCAAGAGATATTAATGAAATCCCATTTTCTATTAACATGTAGCAGCACTGTGCAAAATAAGACAATCCCACTTTTGACGATGCTGGTCTTTATAACCTCTACATACTCTATGGTAACGCTTGGGTGTGGAGCAGGTAAGCTCTTGGCCCTGGGCAGATACTTAAAATGGCTCACAAGATAGATGAAATAATTTAGGTCTGAGTCTTATCTTGAGGAACTATCAGAGGCATCCTGTTGCAGGACTACAAAATGTTCAGAACTCAAAACACAGTCTATAGTATTACAGCTAATACTGTATGGGCAAATTTGTTTGCAAAGTTACATTGTTGCCTTCCACATATAATAGTTATGAATTCATTCTGTACTTTAAAATCTTGTCCAATTTCTTGATTTTTATGAAGGGATAAGGATTTGCCAGAAACATTCACTGAAACAAATATTAAAAAGGCTGAAGTACTAGAGGAAGCACAACTGGGTAATCTGTGCTGTAATCTCAAGTCTTAGGAGATAAGAGATAACTTCTACTTCCAACAGGATGCATGTCCTCACTTTGGATATATCTTGCTAACTTTCCATGAGTCACTAGCTGCTAAGACCTTTAGACTTTTTGGGAGCCCATGCTCTTTCTGTCTCCAAATCCTGCTGTAAGGGAAAATATTTTTAATTTTCAGGGCTCTTTTGAGGATAAGGATGTTCTCAGTTATTGAGAAATATGCAAATACTGTTTCCCAAACATTTAGAAGGAAGGAATTTTTAAATTAAGACTGACAGCAAATCTGTTTCTCAGGGCTCAAAATTTCGAATTCCTACCAACTCCACAGGTCCCTAAATGAATGTGGTCTCATTTCTTACATCATGACACAGCTTTTGATACTCTCTGTACAACTGGACAGTTCAAACAATGTAATCCATATTGTTAGGGGTGCCGAAAGGAGAGGCAGAAACTCTGGGAATTCTGCTTCACAAGATGCATCATTATTTTGATGGCAGAGCACCCTCATAGACACAGAGGTTCATGTCTGTCCTGTTTCTCTCTGTTGCAGTTTTATTGCTGTAAGTGAATGACACTGGTGACAAATAAAGGAAAAACAGAACAAAGGCTGTGATTATGTCATTTCTTTGCCTATAGACAACAGGTCACCCCTAGCAGACTACTGGGCCTGTTTTATACCCGTGCTGCTAAAGTTCTGGACAAACATATTTTTTGGCTGCTGCTGTGGGGGACCTAAGCAGAGAGGGGTCCCTCACAGCAAAACTAGCAGGTTTCAGATCCATGTTTTCCCTCCCACTGGTAGAAAAAGGGAAAAGTCTGGCTTTGCAGGGTTTCCCCACAGCTCTCTGTCCCAGCTGTGTCCTTTCTCCTTCCCTCTCCCCTACTTGCAGGAGGAACAGACTGCCCTTGGCCCTCCTTTATTGTCTGCACTGCAGAAAAGCCTTGGAGTAACTTTGATAAAGATCATGGCAACTTCCCAGCATTCTGTCCCCAGGGAGATGCCATGACAGAATGTATTTAACAACTAGGGAACCTATAGGTAACAAGAGGGAGACCACAAAATTGCAAAAAGCTGTCTTTAAAGGACAGCAAAACTGGTGACACAGAGGCTGACAAAGACACACTCAAATAGCATCTGAATCTCTGTCAAATCTTCTGCATGACCCAAGACCATTTGGAACTAACAAAAAGTGTCATCTAAGAATGATATCTTCACAACAGTATCTGAGGTTTTGAAGAAACAATGAAACCATGAACTGCTAACTTAGAGAGCTGTCCAATTCCTGAAATTATCAAACCTGAATAAGATTAAATGCTTTCTAATAAAGCCATTTTATGAAATAGAGGGAAGGTCAAAGGAGGGTGATTAGAGAAACCACAATACCTCTTTCAGTAAACTTACTGAACAATCTCATCTCTAAAGCAAGATTACAGTTAAAACTATTTGCTAATGCAAATGTGAAAATAAAGGAAAATGTCATCAAAATGCATGTAAAATTAAATTCACAAATATCAAGAAGACTCATGGCTGAAGGGACACAGAAGATTTGCATGGAAAAAGCACGGTCTTGGGATCAAAGGCCTTCTGTAAACCTGTGTCCAATAGAAAAAAACATGTATTCATTAAGAGAATATCACACAGGTCAGATTTTACACATAACAAGATGGGAATTTGAGACAGGAATTACAAAAACATTTGTGGTCAAAACCCCCTTTTTTAAGGAAGGTATCTTTTTTTTCATTTTTCACGTTTGAAGAAAAAACTAAGAAGCTATCAAGATGTTTTACTTAGATAAAATTTTAATTATAATATTTTGCAAGCAGTTACATTCTAATAAAGATTTTTAATGTTTTAAAACTATGAATTAATATGAAAACCACAACCATCAGAAAGCTCCACATTTGTTTTAGAAAACAGGTTTGTGAGAACTGGAGATTACAGCCAATGTCATTACTCAGTTCAAAAAGTTTTCTCTGCATTCTGAAATTTTTGGATGTAAGAAATCAGTAAATTGCTGAGTCTGCATAGGAGAGTGATGCAGTGCAAAACAGGCAAGTAATATTCAAACTGTCATCAGATGCAAACACAATAAAGCAAAACAGAGTGAGACAACTGGACAATGAAGAACATATCTATAAGATGGAGTTGGGCTTGCCCATGTCAGCCCAAGGTGTGAGAAAAACCGTCCCTGTCAGATGATTTCACTGGGCCAGCAATACCTTGGTGTGGATGAAACAATGCTAACAGAAGATGCTTTTTGCTGTTATTCAGGGACCTGGTGTTATTAAGCAAGCCAAAGAGCTTGTGTCAGCATGATCCATGTCTACACAAAGGGGGTTTGCTGACGGCAGAGCAGAACCTTTCTAGCATAAACAAGGTTAAAGACTTCTTCAGAATGTGCAGGAAAGGGAAATGCAACTGTAATCTTGCAAAGAAAAATTGCCATTTTATAATGGTGCAGTCAGAGTAAGAACATGATGAAAATAAATAACAGTTAGAATAACAAAGATCCAAAGACAGCGACAAAGTCAGAGATTTAAGTTCCTACTGGTTATGCCTACAGTAGAAAGAGATCCTATTCCACTCAATCTGAAGGAAAGATTCATACAGCAAACACATGTCAAAAGTAAGCAAACTTGTTTGGAGCAATCATGGTAGGGTCTTCAAAGCAGAGGTAGGAAAAGACTACTGAAAAGTTTTGTTAAGACCATGATGACTTTCAAAGCATGACACCTGGTAATGTACAAAATAACTCAACCACTATAACTGAAAAAAAAAAAAGTGAGCAATAATATACACTGGAGAGAGCAAAACCAAGACAAACTTGACATTATTGCAAAAGCTAGTGACATCATTGAGTGGAAAAGCTGCCTGTCAGCCCTTTGAAACAGCTTATTTGCATAAACCCAGACAGTCTAGAAAATCCTCGCTGCCAAATTTCTGCAATAGACAATTTTTTTCTGATTTAACTAAAGCAAAACCAGTGCAATTAAAATGCCAAAGGCAGGCAGCAATGATTGCTACAGCAGGCAGCTACTGCAGGAATTTTGTATGCCAACAGGTAGAGTTAGTGGCCCAAAAGCACTTGTCGGCCATAATAATGTCCCCTGTACAAACTGTGACATGGGATGATAGAAGGTGAGGTAAAATTTTTCTGTAAGTAACAAATATGAGAAACTAAATATAAACCTAAACAGTCATTCCATAAAAGTTGTACACTTGATTAATTATTTCACCTAAGTCTTATCAACAAACCAATCCTCGTGCATCACAGACATTCTGGGCAGTGAAAAAGTGCAAAAGAGCAACTCATCATAATTGTTCCATGTAGAAAATAGGATGATCATGTTTATGGACAGGAAACTGAGTAGTAAGTGATCTCTTTAAATACATATAAAAAGATTAGTATCCACATGCTGGCTTCTTTTCCAAAGTCATTTTGCAGTACTCAGGTATAGCAACCGAACAACTATATAAAAAATTATGTCTAACTGAAATACAAAGAAATCTTAAACTAAGCTCATTACTTGCTGGTTTGTAGAGAGGGATAGAAAGACTCCAAGAGAGAAAGAGAAAGGACAAAAACCAGTGAGGGTTCCTTCTGGCCTTTTTATTGTTTGTACAGTCAGAAAAACCGTTTCTGAATGAAAAACATCCAGCTGTTTCCCAGCAAGCCAGAAAGAAGCAAGCATCCAACAGGTTCAATGCATAAGAGCAGTCAACCAGAATAAAGCCTTATTGTAAACAGTGAGTTCTGCCAAGACTATAATGGGCTATTTTTGGACTTCTAGACAGTACACGCACCTTACACTGAATATTGTAGTCAAGGCTGTTTGCAAGCTAGGAAATGGTTATGGTGGAAGTGGGAAAATGCAGGTCAAGTGACAAAGTAAGAGAATGAAAATCTAGAGTTTTCTCCAGAGGCCTGGGGACAGAGGGACTTTTTTTACTACGAGCGACCAAACCAGCAACATATTACTTAGGCTACCAGAAAGGAAATAAACTGTGACACAAGACCACAAAAACTATAATGGATTTCATCAAGCATACTATTATAGCAGTAGTTTCAAGCAAACACTTCTTTATTTTTTCCACATAATTCACAGGACACTATGAAATAATTTTGAATATTGCACTGCTATATCATACAAGTCAAATGACAAAGTTAAGATGGTAGTTAAACCAGGCAAAAGCCTTTAATAAACTCTGTAAAAAGAAAGACATGGCTAGTTGTCCTGAATGAAACAACTCTTTTGTAAACAACAATACTTTTTTTTTCCATACTGGATGCCAAACACATCTTTTTGTAATAGCTATAGAGTTACTAATGTTATATGGAGAGAAAGACACCTTAAGGCCAAAATTTTGATATCTTTTGATAAGATAGAGAGCTTCCAAAATGACCTCAGGAAATATTTGCCAAAACAACTTATTTCTCAGGCTAAATTGTCCCCTTCTAAGGATGCTAAATATGCTGAACAGCTAAATCCTCATTCATACAAGATTAATTGATGAGCACATATTTCAAATCATTTTATCTGGAAACAAAATAAGCAGGATGTGCAGGACAAAGAATTATGCTCTCTTCTGAGACTTGATTAACAAGATGTGGAAACAACCCCTCCATCATGGCTCATGACTGATAGCAATCAAAATAGACTCCCAAAACTTTGTACCACTTGAAGAATCAAGTGTTAGACAAGCTTCAGTGTTTGGAGAGCTAGATAAAAATATTATTGCAGCCTTTTGATACTTAGAGGGGGCTCTCTTTTTATGGAGAGAGGCTTTTACTAAGGCTTGTAAGTTAAAGGACAAGGGACAGTGGTTTTAAGCTGAAAGAGGGTAGCTTTAGATTGAACACAAGGAATATTTTACAATTAGTTGAGGTGAGACACTGGAACAGGTTATCCAGAGAAACTGTAGATGCCTTATCCTGGAAGGACTCAAGACCATGTTGGCTGGTGATTCAAGCAACACAATCTTGTGAAAGATGTCCATGCTCATGGCAGGAATGATCTTTGAAGGTGTGTTCCACCACAAAGTATTCTCTGTGATTTGATGATGGAAGAGAGTCTTAGGAAGGACCTTCGTTCTTTGACCATATCGAGAGAAACTTAAATAGGAGAAGTCTCAGAAAAGAAAGAAATATGGGGAAAGAATAAAATTTGAATCATGCCCTGACTTGACTTCTCTCTTTTTATAATCTTACACCATGCACATCCTTTTCAAGCTAATTATCCAGTTTCTTAGATAAACTTATTGACTGCTAATTTACTATGTACATTTTTAGGATTGATTATGCAAGTTGTAGTTGCAAGACAGAGCCCCTAGACAATAGTAGATGTGTCTATGTTTACTTTCAGAGCTAGAGAGCATATATATTATGGAACTCATTTTCAAAACCAGAGGCTTCTGACTGAATTTCTGTACTATCTTGCAAATACCACAGAATTGCTGCCCAGCAGGTGCATTCAGGAAGTAGTAACCATGTAATCCATCACTCCCTAGAGAAGCTCATATCCCAGTGCAACATTATAATGAGACTTTTGGTCCTCATTATAAAAAACTAGATAGAAAGCTTATTTTATTTCTGTAAAACCCACCCCAATGTTAACCAGTCAAATAAGAGAAAAAAACATTAATAATAGTGACACATTTTCCTTTGTGTACTATCATTCAGTTCCAAATTTCCTTTGTGACCAAAGCTACCATACACAACATAGGAGTGCTCTCAAGGGCTGGACAGCCCTTTCTCAGTTACTTTTTTTGCCCAGGACTCCTAAAATGCAAATGTGTGCAGGAGTGTTATTCTTATAAGATGATAGTTGAAAGAACTAAACCACCCAAGGGAGAGAAAACATAATTTTGCAGTTCTCATAATTTTGATCATGCCTAGTACATAACTTCTGAAGGAATGAATGAATGAAAACACTTTGATTGGCTGAGATGGAATGTAGAGCTGCTTAGAACTGCTGCTTATGAAGAGAAATCCAAGTTGCAGCCAGTTTCTTACTGGAGAAGAAACCAGAGTCAAAGGAACACATACAGGTAATTTTTTTGATGCAGTAGAGTTTTCCTTATGATAAAGTGCACACTGCTTTGAGAACAAAGGATACACAGGCAGCACAGGCATCTCCTTCTTTCTTCAGGAATATCAGCCTGAAGTTGTTACCTAGCTCTCAGTAGACAACCCTGAGTGTGTCCACATGCTGGATAAAGCTAAAGAAAATTTTTTAAAAAACAGATTTTAGGGTGATTCTCAGACATTTCCCCAAAACCAGTCTCTCAAAATTAGCAGCCAGTATTCTCCCACACCAAAAGAAATGGTTGTATTACTGAAAAATTTTCTGTGGTAAGAATGATGAAATATAGCGGCAGTTTTCCCAGAGGTTGTGGAACTTCCATTCTTGAAAACTCAATCAGAAACAGCCCTGATCTACCTCACCTAATGGGGATTTGCTTGGATTAGGGGCTATCAACCTCCAGAAGCCCCATATTGTTCCTCCATGGATATGTGATTCTCCTCACTAACTTCTCACAGGGCTGGCTGTGATAACAATGCTGAAAACATTCATCTTAGGATATGCACTGTTCAACAGACATTAAATGATGCAACTTTGATCTGTTCCTGTAAGGATTATGTTGTTTGTCTCCAACTGTCTCCCTGTGACATAGATAAAAAAGTTGAAATATATTGAAGTGCAGTGAAGTAGAAATTTGACCAATTTCAGACAGGAACTTTAGTACCATTCTGTCTTGTTGCTTTATATATCTTAAGCAGCAATAAAAAAAAATACAATTAGAGATTAGAGCATCACAGACAGCATAATTTATGCAATTGATAACTCCTTCACTTTTGCCTATACAGATGCAAAAAGTATACAGAGGCACTGTAGTATAAAATTGAGGTGGGAAATCTTCCATTTCAATTGATTCATTTTCATTACTAAGCACTAACCCAGCATAGCTGCCTGGGTTAGGCTCTTTTGTGTTGGATGACCCGCATCACCAATATATCAATGAAGGCTTTGTATACAGCAACTAGTGATCAATCAGAATGAAAGATTTAAAAAGAAAAAAAAATTGTCATGCTCAGTAAAATTCCCTTTATCATTCTTCTCCAGGCCTTCTATGTGCTGTCTTGCCAGTCTCTCCTTACCTTTCTTATCTTCCTTCCCCTTCTTCTCAGCCAGGCTTAGTCCTCCCACTCCTAGGCTCAGCAATAAGAGGATTTTCTTTTTCGCTCATTTAATTTTAGATAAATGTTGAATTGGGAGTTGTACATTACCCCTGATTCAGCTGTCTTGCTGGAAAGTCAGTGGGAGACTTAGTCTGAGTTGCATGTGAATGGACTTCAGAGATACATGCCATATAACTAAAAGCTCGAGGGAGAAAAAGGCAGTTAAGGAAAAAAACTAGATTGTTACCATTAAGATGCAGCTTAAAGTGGCATCTGAGACGTGTTTTTGCTAAAATCCTTCTCTGACTTTCTAAAAAGACTGCTTGAAGAAAGAGAGAGATAAATCTGGCTTTTCTGAAAATCTTGAGATAGCAAACATATAGAAGTTGAAAGCTTTGAAATAAGTTGGGTCCTTACTAGAAAAAACCTGAAGTTAAAGGTAGGTCCAAATCCAAATGCTACAAAAGGCCAGGGAATCAGAAATCAGGAGGAGTATTGTGGGTCCTCACCACCCATAATAATTTAGTCAGAGATCAGAATTTTTTCCATTTTTCTGTGTTGTATGATTACAGATGTTCACATTTACATTTGTTCTTAACAAATTACTTCCAGATACACGTTAATATACAACCCTTTCTTAAATATCTTGACTCTATATCCAACAATAGACTTACTTGCAGAGGCATCCAAAGATGATGTATAATGCCTATCACAATGTGCTGATTCAATTTAGAGCTTGTAGGCAGGACTTTTTATCCTTAAAAAAAATTCCTATGTTCTTTTCATTGACATCAATAGTAAATCTAAGTAAGGCTAAATTCTTTCTAAAATAAACTTTTACAGGATTTTCTCCTGTTGTCTAACTCGATTCTATCTGCAATGTGGAATTTTGCAGTTGCAGTGTGGTTGAATGTGGTGGCTAGTTTGACCAGAAAACAGCAAGTTTCAGAAGGAAAAAACCCCCCAGTCAGACTGGCATTCCAAAGCCGCTCTTAAAACTCACATGAAGTTTGCTATTGCTGCAATTTAAACTCATGTAAAGTTGACATATAATTTTATGCTTTAAAAGACAGCAAATTTTAGGAAGCTCACCAAGCATTCCTTTTAGGAAACTGGACAAAATTTGATACCTGTTTTCTGTCAAAACATCATGAAATTATTTAAAAATCAAGGCATACATGACTTTCAAAGACAATTCAAAAATAAACAACTTTTAATCATACAAATCATACTTAGTTTTCCTTAAAATTGATGTCATCATAAATAAGGTAGAAACCTTAACTAAATAAAAAATACTTTAAAAGAATAAAATACTTTTAAAAATAAAATTATTTATTTATTTATACATATCCCTTGATTTTAATGGTAAACTGTTATTTGCTGAAGCAAAACTCATACAATAACCTTACCTTTTTTTAGACTTTTACCTTTTAAACATCAAAGCACTTTAAGAAATATAATTTACATTGTTATTCCCAATGTTGACATGAAATAGACTGAGTAGTGTCAGAATTAAAGTTTACATAGAAACAGTGGGGAAAAGTTGAGGGGGTTTTTGTTGTTTTTTGCTTGTTTATTTCTAATTCCTGCCTGTAAAACTGATCTTCTAAGGTTTAAGTGCCCATATCTGCCTGAAGATACAGCTCTGATATTGCTCACAATGGGGACTATAGACTCATACTCTCTTTCTTCCATTTAAATGGCCAAAACTACTGGCAATGAGGAAAATTTGTCAGGTTTGAAATTTAGCTTAGAACTGAAAATGCAAGTGGAAATTGTTAAATTTGCCTTCTATAAGTCTAATACCTATAAAGATTCCAATTTTTAAAAAATACCATTCACCTACTTAGTTTCTGTAGACTTAATGAGGGTTAGTATTCTGAAAAGAGGGAAATATTTTTATTTTCTAATGTTATAAAATTATGTATGCAAATTAAATAAATATGTTCATCTGAATAAATCTGACTTAATGATAGGAATCCTCTGCTTCATAGTTAGGAATAGTAATATTAAAGGTTCATTTATTTAGGGAATATACATTGCCTGTTCCTTTCCCTTGTTGCTGTTTGCTATATAATTAGCAATGGGACGGCAAGAGTGAAACACACAGCAACATGGTCTCATTTCAAGATATGAAAGGACCAACTTTATTGTAACACACATTCCTTATAAAGACTAGATTGGAGGACTGAAAACAGAATCAAACTCATTGGTGCAAGGAAGACAACACCCACAGTAAACAAGCTTTCACCAAAACACCATGTTTCTCACACATCCCTCCTGTCACAAGACCAGATGCCAAACACTGTTATCAATTCTGTTTTCCTTTGAGCAGCCTGAGAAAACTGAGACTGCTCCTTTCCCTGGGCTGTCCAGTAGGCTACCTTCCCTGATAAACATGATCTCTAATTCTAAATATTTCTTTTATTCTGGATGGTTGCTTCAAGCTACATGTGTAAGGTAGCCAAAGCACATCCTCTGTACTGTTTTATCCTCCACTGCCTCAGAAAGGTTTAATCAAACTACTTTTTTGTGTCTGATGGCCAGCACCTGAGGGTCACATCTGTTACCTTGCTGCTGGTGAGCGTTTCTTACTCAGCTGACCTGGTTCCAATTCCTTGGCTGCGGAAGCTTGTGTGTCAGAGCTCTAAGGAAAAATGCAAGGCCTCTGAGAAATGCTGGCAGAAGATAACTTAGTCTGAGACTGCTGTCAACTGAATCATGGCTCCTGGACTTTGACCTGCACCAGTTTATATAAACTGGGAATGTGGCTCCTTCTCTACAAAATGTGATGTATGTAGGAGTGCAATGGAGAATTAATTCAGAGAGAGTAACTATCTACTAAAAGTGTAAGGGGGAAATTGGTATATACTGCCATAGACAGAGAGCTACACACACAAAAATATTGTGTGGAAATATAAAATCAGCAAGAAATTATTTCTCAGCAGGAACACGAAGCCATTTTGCAGTCTAACATGGGACTATGTCTGATTACTCAATCGGCAGGGAGTTCAGGCAGCCAACATAATTTAAAGTAACATACACTGTAATGAGGCCCAAAGAAACAGACTTGTCAAAGCAGAAAAAAAATCAAAATAAGAGAACAAGTCATCTTAGAAGAAAATCATACATACACAGATAGAGTGTTTTGTAAATGTAATATAAGTACATGATAGGTGTAGAGTGCCACAAATTTTGTAGGCATTGCAACTACTAGGCAGAGGATCCAAAGTCCTACCTCTACCACATAATACTTTCATGCTTCATCCTGAATAAGTGGACTGCAACATGTAAGTATTTTGGCAAATTAAATCTTACTAGGTGAAAAATACTTGGAACAAGATATTGGTTAATTATTTTTCTACCACTTGTTATCAGCTACCGCGAAGAGAAATAAGGCTGCCAACAATAAGGCTTTGGAAAGAATCACAAGCATATGGAGGGCTACAAAAACCAATGAAAAAGAAATATATTTCATGAAACTGATAGGTAGGCAATAGTCAATGCTACTTTAAAGTGTAAAGCAAATAACTATGAGCAAAATCTTATTTGGATTTTAGTGTCCTGCAGAAAGGTAATCATAACTGTAATAAACACACTCAAACACAGCTTCGGCTAAGCACAAAATAAAAAAATCAATACCACGGCATTTACAGACATCCATTCATATGGACTCCAGCACAAAAATGCATTAGAACTAGCACTGTTGCTTTGAATTCAATAATGCAAGTATTTATTTGAATATTTATTTTCATATAACTAAGGTTTAACAAGAAAAAATAATAAAGCAAGTAAAAAAAAACCCAAACAAACCAACAACCCACACTTTTAACTTGCACAGAATTCTCATAATTCTCAGCAAAATAAAAATGTCAGATGTTCCACAGTGTGTGTAGTTCTTTAGGAATGGTATTTCCCAATTTTGTGTTTCCACTGAAACACTCCAAACCATGCACCGCTTGATCGCTCACTCCTCCCTCCTATGGCAGCCCGTAGATGAGAGCTGGAGGCATAAGAGGTGAAAATCATGGGTTGAGATAAGAATAATTTCCTGGAAACAGCAATGAGATAAGATGAACAGTAACAACAACAATATCAATAACAGAGAGTATAAGAGAAGCCAAGATTTCACATGTGAATGCTCACCACCTGGAAATCTCCCTCAGGCTACTGAGACTGGAAGAGACTCTTTCCCCCATCCCTAGAAAATGATGGGGATTGAGACTAATCTTCATATTCTTAGCTTTCTATGGTCTCTTGAGAATTCTTCAATGTGCTTTCTCTGTGTTTACACCAAAGGAAAATTTTGCTTTTAGTCACATTACCAGTAAAAGTCTCCATTTTTTTTAGTCACCACTTAGATTTTTATATTGTTGACAAAAGTCCTCTTAGTTCCAAAACATCATGTTAAAAAAACTTTCTTGAATTATATTTGACAGCTCAGTTTCCCCTTTTGCTCTTATGTTGGATTGTCTCCTCTTGTTTTTTCTACTGACTTCTTTTGGTATGTGCTAAATTCCTTTTTCTCACATAACTCAAAATAACTTCCTATTTTCTAATAAATCTATTCCTCCCTGGATCATCTATCTCTCTAGTATAGTTACAAGAAAATAGAAGTTAATTACCTGAGCATGAAAAACTTTCCAGTTTATTTTCATTTTTTGATTCAATGAATTTTCGTCAAATTACATATGAAAAACCTCAACACCAGAAACTGATAAAGGAAACAATAGTCATTCAAGAAGCAGCCTTCCACACATCTAACATGAGGTGAGTGCAAAACACTATTTCAGTGGAATCTTAGACAGACATACTCCTTTATTCAGATGTATGCTTTCACAAGACTGGTAGAAAATACAATAATTGAGATAAATATTTAAAACAGTTAAAACATGCAAATACAATCACATGTTTGCATAAGCTTTATTTCCTTATGAAATCAAGGTCAATCTAACACTAACAAGAGTTTAAAATCTTTTAAAACACATTAGAAGTACTTTAAGTTCAAAATCCCTTATATTTCCTTTTTATATTAAAGATTTGTTATTTTTGCTAAAGAGAAGTCTTCAAATATCACTCAAGTCATATGAAGTCTTACTGTACATTGATTAACACACGTTTGCAGGTATTGGCATATTCATTCTAACACATATTCAATTAATCTGTTAGCTACTTCCTTGAACTCAACTGATACTCCAATAATGGAAAAGATAAGGAAGAAAGAGACTAGAGTGAAATTCTGCAATACTGCATACACGCCTGCCCACTAAAAATGGAATTTATAGCCTTTATACTTTCTAAAGACCAATATGACATAAAGGTTTCCTGAGAAGTTTTAAATTATTCAAAAAGTACCTTCTAAATATTTAAGGGCATTACAAAATAAAAATGGCTATCCACCTGAGCCCAGTAAAATGACACAATCTTATTTACAGAGGCCAAGAATGTCACTGGGGAAAGGCAACTTGTTGAGAATTAAATCATGAGGAGACAGATGACAAGCTAATTTCAAGGAGATTCCCACTTACTAGGCACTCTGAAAATTTTCAATTTACTTAAAATTGGAGACCTGTTCCCATCACATATTCTATTAGTCTTTGGGACCATGCAGCATCCTCAAAGGAAACTGCACATAAATATCCACAGAAATACAATGTCATGCTAAGTAAGTATGTTTTTGTCAGAGTTCAAAGAGCATGTTGGGGCTGTATTTTGCATATATTGGGGCATATTTTGACACTCTTCAAGTAAAATAAGGCGTCATTACTAGATTACTGCATTAAAGCTCTTTTTCTGTGCTGATAGGGTTGCCCTATTTTAGCATGCAGTCAAAAAATTCCATTCTGCATCACAACACAGTTTTGCTTATCTAAGAATTAGAAGTACTGAATGCGAGTACTGAGCCTGAGTGATGAACTATTACTGTTTTGATATGAAACAAAAAATTATTACATTGAGATTAAATTTAAAATACAGGAAACAGCAATTTTGGTAAATTGTAACAGATTTAGAATTCTAAGCAGTTCCAAACACTCCATTTTCTGTCTATGTTCAGAAAAATCAAACAATTTAAATTGTTCACTATCTAAGCACGATGAGACAGACAGTCATGCACCACACCCACCCACTTTAAGTGCAAAACATACAAAGGCAGTGTCTCCAGGAGATCAGTGCTCGCTACATAATTCGGGAAAACTCCCAAGCATTGTCAAGTGAGGCTCTTGAAAGGCCATTTTCCCCGAGGGCTACTTTTACAGCAGTTCCTTTGTATTAGTGAAAGTGATAGTGATGACTCAGTGCTACACGGGACAGAGTGGAAATTCTCCAACAAAACACAGAATTGAAGAAATGAGAGGAAATGTATATTAAGCACATCTTCATAATTATTTGTGAGCTTGCTAGTTTTGTAGTAGGATTCAAATGCTAATGAAATTGCTTACAGGTAGGATTGACTGACTCTGCATTAACCTTTAAGTAAATGAAGTACATAGACATAAATACATGCATGCACACTAATCAGTCATGATGGAAGCAATCATAGAGAAACTAGCATTATATTATCTTGTCTGTAAACTGCTAGAGTGTGTGTCAGTTCTTCATGAATCAATTGATTTGCCTTAAGAAACATTTTCTGACTGAAATACATTTGAATAATAAATTGTTTTAAAGTTTACCAGTTACTTTATTGCATATTTCTCTTGGCAGAACATAGTATGATCAAACAATTTCTAGATTGAAAATTTTTCTACATTCTGTATTTTATCTTTAGGAATTATTCATAGTATTCATATTACTCAGAAAAATAGTTATCAAGTTTTTTAAGAAGCAATAAATCTAATTTGATTCTATAAATCTGTTAGCTTATTTCATTCCTGTGTCTTTCCATTCTGAGTTCCAAGCAACAGTCGCATGACAGAAGTGCTTTTGTCAGCTTTGGTCTAAATGTCATATTTAAAGAGAGACCTCCCACCACTCTCAGTTGGAATTTCTATTTGTCTCAGAACTTCCTTCATCAGCTTTAGCATACAACCCATTTCAAGTTCTTTAGCCATAATAGCTTCTTTTCTTTTCTGGTCATTCCTCCCATAAGGATTTTTTACTTTCCATGACTTTCCATGAAAAAAAACTGTGATTCGCATTTGCTGTCCTTTTAGGTGTTTGAACATTTTTCACATCCCCATGACTGTTTTAAGTGTATCTTTTAATGAAAGAGTATTGTTAGGACTGTACAGAGTTCCCATAAATTCTAATGTCAGATAAAATAATCTTTCTTCTTGGAAACAAGGAACAATATCTGGAAAGAAGTTACAAAGTCTTTACTAAGCACTTCATAAAAGAGATTGTCATTACAAAAAAGTAAATACTGTAAATTTTAGTAGCACAGTATGTACCTTTACCGAATATTTGTCATGTGTAAAGAGGTAAGTAAATAAACCTGATATTAATGGAGCTGCAGATCAAGTGCTAAAAGGTATTTCTTACTTGTTGACATTTCTCTAAATAAAGGGTTAGTGAAATTAAAATATGGAAAGTAGAAAACATCAATATAGTTGACTTATAAATATAAAGGAAGTGCTCACATCAATATATAAAACAGATATTTACCATTATGAAGACAGATACAGATGAACTGTGTGCTTTAGAGACACTTGAAAAATGAACATGTTCTCAAAATCTTTGCTTCACAGAATCTGAGGTTGTAAGGGATCTCTGGAGAATCAGTACTAAAACTCCCTGCTCAAATGAGGGTCATCTACAGTAGATTGCCCAGGATTGTATTTAATGAAGTTCTGTCTGCCTCTAAGGACAAGAGACACTTCCACCTCTAGGCAACTTGTTTCAATGCTCAACCACACTCAAACCAAGATTCTGCTTATGTTTATATGTAAATTCCTGTATTTAATTTCATGCCCATAGCCTCTTGTCCTGTGACTGGGCAAAACTGATATGTTGGTTTCCTCTTACTTCCTCCACAGGGTATTCATATAAATTGGCAAGGCCTTCAAGGCTAAACAGTCTCAGCTGTCTTGTCTCTTTGTAGGACAGATGCTTCAAGTCCTTTATCACCTTTGCAACCCTTTACTAGCCTCACATTTATTCATATCTTTCTTACACTTGGAAGCTGTTTTGCACCAGAACATATCTCTCATGATTCCAGTAAAAAAAAAGGCACTGACACTCTTTAAGACATCTTTTCAAAGATATTTATATAGCCCTAACTATAACAAGAGAAAAATACAGATAATCCTATGTACCTTCAGATGCTGGAACCGCAAGTGGTCCAGCACCACATGGACCCCTGATCCATTCACTGCACACTGTGCAAACTCCTTTCCATAGAAGAGGTTCTACCCCCTTGGTCACTCAAGTTATTGTGGATTTATTTCCTCCAAGAAAATAGCTTTGTTGATCATTCTCAGGGTCAAACAGAAAGGATGCTTATGTGGTAACTCCTTGCCACTCTCCTAGATACAAGTACACACAGGTGGTATAATTGTTGGTACCAGGCAGGAGCTGCCTGGAAGACCTTTATTACAGTGAGCTGGAAGAGTTTGTCCTGCAGCCATCGGGTTTGTGCAGCACAACACTGCACTGAAGGCAATACTATTCAACACTGCCACCTGCATAGTGGAAAAAATGCACAGGTCTGAAGACCACACTGGACATGCAGCCCAGCACAGGCCTGGGCATACTCAAATTAACTATTATGTAGTTCACTAACTCCTTGATATACAATGATCATCCAGTCAAATTCATTACAGACATCTAGACCTGGGCACAGCACTCCTTACATGGCCCCTCCGGTAATGAGTACAACAGAGGGATCACCACCTTCAAACTGCAGGCATTTTTCCTACTGATACAGCTCAGAGTGTTTTTTGCATTTGCCACCTGGTTGCATTTCTGACTCATGTCCAGTTTTTTGTACAAACCCCTGCAGGTTCATCTCCATCAAGCTACTTTCCAACTGGTCAGACCCCAGTACGTGCTGGTGAATTGGGTTATTTCTCCTCCCCAGATACTGCATTTCTCTGTTAAACTTGAGGTGATTCCTGTCAGCCCAATGCTCCAGCCTGTAGAGATCTTTTTGAAAGGCAGCACAACACACTGGTATGTCAGCCACTCCTCCCAGTTATATATTCTCAGCACACTTCCTGGGTGTGCATTTTGTCCCATCACAATGTCAGTAGTGACTACGTTAATTAATCCTGGACACTATATGAATTCACAGCTTTACTTTGTGCCACTGATTCTTTCAGAGTGGTGTTAATTCATTTCTCAGTCAACCTAACTTGTTAACCTAACCTGTACTTCTATTTGTCTATGTGAATGTTGTCGTATACAGTGTCAAATGCATTGACAAAGTCAAGGTAAAAAGTATCCCCTGCTCACACTTCCTCCACAAAGCCAGTCATTCTAGAAGGCTATCAGGTTGATCAGGCAGGATTTCTCCCTGTAAAACCAAGCTGACTACTCCTGATCACTTTCTAAACCTTCATGTAAGACCTTAAATAGTGATTGTACACAATGATTGAAAACTCAAACTCATCCAGCCACTATTGACCTTGTGGACACTTTTCTCACTGGATTTGTTTTCTCATTGGATTAGAGCAATGTCTGGGTGTAGTTTGTGTCACTACTAAAAGAGTAATCGTAATAAAATTTAAATTTAATCAGGTTTTCCTTTTTGACCATTAGCCTGTCTTCAGTTTTCTCTCTCTTTAAGATAGGCAATAGAACTTTCAATTAGCACTAGGAGATTCATCTGTATAGCTGCTCTAGACACTGCAGAATAAAGTCCAGTCTGCAAAGAGACATGCAGTTCAATTCAATAGCCCTGATCACTCATCCACTTATGGACTTTGACAAATAGGTCAATATGTTGCAATATTATTAGATATGGGAATAACCTCTGGGGTTTGGATTTAGCAAAGCTGTTGGTTGGTGTTATAAGAGGAAATATTTTTAATAGTTTACCCTTGATGTGAGTCTGAACTGAGTATAGCATTCTTTCAAATTTCAATATAGTTCATGATTATAGTGTGATAAATAAGCCTCATTAAGGCTCTTTGACATGATACAATAATGGCAAATTAAAAAAAAAAGGTTTCTAATGTCAGGATACAAAAGGCCAGTGTACCTTTCTCCCATGCATGATTTAGGACATCATGAATCTCACTGGCTACCTTTTCACCTGAATTTGTTCAGGCTTCAAACTACTACAGAGGACCCACAAGATCCTCAATCAGGACAAATTTAACCTTCTCTCCTGTAAGCAATGCACATGAAGTCTTAATGGGCTATTGCACTTTTCAAAATTCTAATTCCACTTCATTCTTTAGCTTTTACTCTGTCTGTGCTCTCCAAGAGAAATAAATATGTGCTGTGACTATTGATCTTGATTCTTAATTGAAATTATTCAGTCTACATCATCTATTCTCACAGCAGCTTTAGAGGTGAAGTTCAGCAAATAGCTCAAACAGATGAACAGCGTGGTGCCCAAATGAACAAACTCTGCAGGTCTCCCAAAATCCAGTGTTTTACATGGTTTCAGAATGAAAACTTATTATCCCAGGGTCAGTTAAAAAGTTTATATTAGGTTTTGAATTTATAATAAACCTTGTTACCAGCTTTGTTGAGTCAAAGTATGGATTTTATAATGAAATGTAACAAAATTCTGCAAGTGATTATTCATCTTCTAATTTATTCTCGGTATCTTTTTGCAACAGTTAAAATTTTTTCTGATTAAATGCACTGTGTGAACTGAAAAGACTAATATTATGTTTTTTAAGTTAGTAATCAATACTATAATCATTAAATTAATTGGCGTTTTAAATAAAAGTGACAGAGAGTGGACATGTGAGCAGAGTTATCTTCTTCATTGATTTTTATTTCCTGACACTTTAATAAAATACTCACTGGTGTTTACTAGATTTATCAGAATTGCCTTCTGAACAAAAATTCTTGTTATAGTTATTGGTATCTAGGAATGTAGAGTGAAACCTTTGTTGGTTGTAGTAGGGCAAAGGTGGACTGAAACTTCTTGTTAAGTTCAAAAGTTAAATAAAAACTAAATTAATTCAGATTTCACTAAGTGTTTTATAATTTCCATTTCGAATTTGAAAACATCTTGATACAATCAATTGCTAATTTAATTTTAAACACTCATGTTAAAGTCTCTTGCATGGTGATCTAGAAGTTACATATCTTCATTCAGCAAAGTCATGTTTTACATTCAAACTCAAAGTACCTTGCCCCTAATTTTCAAATACAATGAGAGCATCCATACCTACCATGATTTGGGATTAAAAATATCTGCAAGCTGTTTGACATCTGTGACAAAAGCTGAAAAGGATTTTTGTTTCCTATTGACATGGTAAGACAATAGGTTTTCCCTTCTGATACAACAACATGGTATTTTCACAAATAATTGGGCAGGTTTTGATGTCCTATAGGTACTGAAAGGAATATCATTATCAGACATCATGTAAAATTTTTGATAGAGATGATGCACTTCCTTTTTGCTTTCACCTTCACGCTGTGCTATCTGTAGGTTTTAACATACGTATGGATGGCAAAGCATGCAAGGAAGTTCCTCTCCCATTTTTCAAAACTGGAGTCTCAAGATGTGGATCCCTCTCTTATCATTAATTTTCAGAGGTGTTTCCCCCCTCTTTCAGAGTAATAAGACTGTAGGACAAATATTTTAAGCTTTTTTAGTGAGGCTTTGACCTAGTATAGTGGATGAAGAGGACTCAGATCCACTGGTCTAATCAGTGCTGCAGACTGGGCAGTTCTGTAGAACCAAAAAGGTCAGTGACACATGCTATTTGGGAGAAGTCTGCCTAAGAAATACAACAAGGAGGTACTTGTAAATTGTGATGTAGCCTTGAATAAGCTGCTCTTTGTTTAAAGTGTTTAGTTACCAACATATTTTGCAGCCAAAGAGCTATGTGAGTGTTTTACTTTGCAATATTCTGGTTCCGCTGTTGGGATAAACTACTCAGCTGAACCACCTTATTGCCTCATAAAACAGATCAGCAATGCTATTATCACTTAACTGCACCTGAATTCAGCAGAACTACTTTGTTCAAAGAGCAGTAAACACTTGGAGTAAGTTGTCAAGTAAGGTCACTGGAGCAAATAACATAAATGAGTGCTAGAAATACAAGACATTTTCATGAAGGAGATTGAAGGATACAGTGACAAGAAGGGATTCAAGTAGGATGAACTGAGCTCACTAAGGACTTATTTCAATGTTATTATTAAAAATTATCCTTTCACAGAAAGCCAGTAGAGGGTTTGTACGGCACTTATTCCTTATATGCCTTAAGAGCCTTAAGTAGGATCTAAGAGGTACAAAGCAACAAATTTTAGTCTTCGTGAAGAGGGCTTTGATCAATCCAATAACCATGAGAAGCACTGTATTCATGTCTGTGAACATTTAGAAAAGGCAGCTCTTAGAAATGTTCTCTTAAAACAGTCTGGTTTTGCACTCTTTTCTTTTCTTTTCTTTTCTTTTCTTTTCTTTTCTTTTCTTTTCTTTTCTTTTCTTTTCTTTTCTTTTCTTTTCTTTTCTTTTCTTTTCTTTTTCCTTTCCTTTCCTTTCCTTTCCTTTCCTTTCCTTTCCTTTCCTTTCCTTTCCTTTCCTTTCCTTTCCTTTCCTTTCCTTTCCTTTCCTTTCCTTTCCTT
>VXBI01007622.1:154187-181870 GCA_013397375.1 Toxostoma redivivum
CCTTTCCTTCCCTTTCCTTCCCTTTCCTTCCCTTTCCTTCCCTTTCCTTCCCTTTCCTTTTCTTTCCTTTTCTTTCCTTTCCTTTTCTTTCCTTTTCTTTTCTTTTCTTCCCAACTAAAGCTAAAAAATCACAGAGTGGTTTCCCTGCAGCCACAGTTAACGTTCAGGGCTATTTTTGTTACACAGTGACTACATGTGTTTTTCAGACTTTTATCATATACTCTCACAAATTAAGCTTACAACTAGCTGGGCAGTTGTCAGCCACTGCTCTACAAGGCATTACCTGCTCAGGCAAGGGCAAGCCCCAAGAAATCCTGAACCCTACACTGCCGGTCAGAAGGAACCCCATGGCCTTTTTGTGGTAATGGCAAAAATCAGATTTACTAGGCTGCAATCCTAATCCATAGAATAAGCATTAAATTTTATTCTGAATGCATACCAAATCTTCCAAATTGTCACCTGAGCAGCCCTCTTACTGTTCCATTTCTTAAACTCAGCACTGGCTTCCCTCCACATACCACAGCTTCTTTCTGCCATTCTTCCTATCTCGAGCACCTATTCCTTTCAGTCTAAGCTCTGAGATCATTCAAGATCTCTTAGCAGCTCTTTCTTACTGATAAACTACCACCTGACAAACCTTTTCAGAACTTGTAATAATGAAGGAGCAGGATGTTATCAGCTTCAGTGTTGCTCTGCACTGCAGCAGGGAGGGCTGAGGTGATGGGAGAAAAAGAGAGTACAGCATTCTTTCTGAATCTCAGTAAAAATGGCCCCAAAAGAAATGGTGTCATAGAATACCTGGTTTAGGAAGATAGAATAAAAAGAGTAATGCAGATAAATAACAAGTCAATCTTACATTCCTCAGATGCTGAGAATTCTGCTTTCTCATGTCACATCAGAATGACTCCATAATGGATTTTCCCACCATGCAGTGCACCCACTTACACAGAGTTCCTGCTCTGTGCCATACCATAGTGCATTTAATTTTCTGTGAAAACCAGAGCCATGTGCTTTTCCTGGCAGGTAGGAATGCTATGCCTATCCTACCCTCAGCACAGCGTAGGCTGGCATTGGTCACTCCTGCGGCGTCCCTTGCAAGAGCCGCTGGTGCTGACATATGGGCTGCTCTGAGCTGGAGAGCAGTCTGCCTCAGAAGGGCAGACATGGCCTGCTCAAGGTAACTCACTTCTCACACACAATGTCTTCTGGAAGGTGCCCAGCACAATCACACCTTGTGTGAATTGTGTGAAGGGTGTGAATTCTGTATTTACTATTCTGTAGCAGCATGGAACTGGATGGTGAATGCTGCCACCAGGACACTTCCTCTGAGAAAGCCTCTCGGATAGGCACAGACAGTCACTGAGTCACTGAGCTCATAGTTACACACACCACAGATAATTCAGCAAAGAAAGACAGAAAGGGTCTCCAGATAGAGTTTCAGCGAGGTTTTATTGCAAGGTCACACTGAAGGAGTCCAGGAACACAAAAAAGAAATCACTGCAGTGTCTTGGGTTAAGTCTGGAGTCAGAGGCTGATGGTCTGAGGGCACAGGGGTGGTACAAGGGCAGGGCAAAGGGCAGTGACCTATGGGGAATAGGGATAGATTAACATAGTGCTGCAGAGCACCATGAGGAAAGCCTTTTTGTCTCATTTCAGATAGTGAGGCATTCTCGAAGCCTGTGCCAGACTTTTCCAGGGCATTCCCCTAGAAGTTCCCCTGATAAGCCCTTCAGCTTATTTAAGCTCCACACTAACTGGTTTTCACAACCTGATATGACCCCTTAAAGAAGGTGTATCATTTCCCTCCTAAAAATACTCTGTCCGGTTTTCCAATCAACTCACTGAACTACTCTCCCTTGGTTTATTACTTCACAGCTACCTCTATTTTATCATGAGCACAATAGAAGTATTCTCGTTCAATCCCAGAAGCTTCACATTGACACAATGGTGTGCAAAGCTAGAATGATATACTCCTCTAGAAAAAAAGAGGAGAAACATATTTGCTTAAATGTGTTTTCATAGACTTTTCTAGGTAATAGTAAGGGAGATAAAAATAATTTTAGGCCAAATAATAGCTTCTTTCCTTTTGAAAATATGGAAAGGTTTTTTTATTGAACATGCCTCTAAAAAAAAATCAGATGCATCCAGTATCAAACTGCAGCTGCTTATACAGGCGAAAGAATAAAGTTTGTTTCCACTGATAGAATTAACATTAGAAGGAAATAAATGAGTACAAGATTGAATCCCATGGTTTACTGTTTGTACTTACTGGGTTTAAAATTATATTACCCCCACAAAGAAAAACGCTGATCAGTAAATTTAAGAACCTATAAGAGTAAGAATCCTCCTGTACTTAGACATTCATGCTGGGAAATGATGAATTCAGTTCCAAATACTAGTGTGATGTCTTAAGCTCAAATTTGGAAGTCCCAAATGAAATCTTTGATCTTAGGGAAGGGAAAAGGCTATGTATCTCTAAAGAACCAGTCAAAGAGAATAAAATAAAATAGCATTCAAGGAAAAATTACTTAGCTAATAAGAAGATAAACTCAGGGAATTGTCCCGAATGTGAACTTCTTGCAGATTACTCTAAGCCTTTATGCTGTCATATTGTCCTAACTGTCCGTAAGTTGAGGCTAATAGCAGTTGTCTCTTGAGATTCATGCAGTGTTCCAAGTCTGTTACAGCAGCAAATTATAAGCACCTTTTAAAGATGTTTTTTATTTCATTTGCATCAATGTATTTGCCAGAAGTAATGTTTTCTGAAAATTTTCAATTGTCTTAGGTAAGTGCCTAAGAAGATAAATTTCTGTATCTACCTGAAACTACTCTGTATTTGTTTAACCTGAAGAGAAGAACACACCTTTGTTGATGTCTTTCAACAGAAACTGTAAGGTATTCTTCTTTGTCAGTATTCTGATCCTCTCAAAAACTCAATTTTACTGAGTTCCTTCTTTTAAACTTTAGGAGAAAGAAAAAAATTGCCTTTTTTGTGAGTCATCTCACAGATATCTAATAGATCCCAACAGCATTTAAAATATCAGTTAAGAAGCGAACCAAACACTAAGTTGAACTAAACTGAAATTATTTCTTGCTGTGATATAAAAAACCGCAGGCAATTTAAGTAGGCAAGAATATAAGAGGACATTGTAAGTGCTTTCATCCTGCTGAAGGATACAACTAGGAAATTAAGGTACTTAATCAAACTCTTAGTGTTTGTTTTTCTGATCTGATTTTCCTGCAAAACCTCATTTTGCAGGAATCACAATTTAAAATGGTAATCTATCATTACATCTAATACTGAAAACTGTTTTTGTGACAAATCAGTGATGTGGGCCATGATATCCTTTATTTAATTGTAATTAATGACTGTCTGTGATTGTATAGATGGAAAAAATTTACTTCCTTGAATTGAAATTATTCTGTTTTTATTTGGATATGATATAACCCAGCAAATTCCTTCTGCTTTCATTACTCTGAGAATTTCTGAGTTTCTTGCCATAAAGAAGAGAATCGTAATACAGAGTTCCCTGAAAATCCCAGAAGGGACTTTATAGTAAATGCAAAAAAAATCATGGCCAACTCTGCTAAATGCCACTTTATAGGTGTGTTGTAAGAAGCATGAGGAGAATATCTAGGAATAATATCTACCTTTCAAATATTTGGACAATTACAAAGGGCAGGTCAAGTCCCACTTTGATTAGCTAATTTGGATTTTTAAAATACATTGCTCAGAGTGGGGCTAGTTTTCAGCAATTGTCCTGAAATATGCTTTTTTAAAGATGCCTTAAATTGCATGTGCAGAATTCAGCTCTTCCTGAGAAGCATTGACAAGGCCTTGATTTGGCATACAGCTGCACCTCTTTCCTTGAGGATGTTGTATGTCACAGTCATCACTCCATATTGGACTTTTACCCTCTTTCTTTTAAAATATTTAGGACAGGCTACTACTCATGAGTGCTTTCTGGCAAGTCATTATCACATTAGATAATCTAATATTGTCTAGAAAAACCTGTGTTCTTACCATAGAAAATGGTGCGCTGAATTATACGCAACTTCAGGAAGGCTTGTGAAATTTATAAAAGATATCTGAAGAAAAAGAAACAAACATACTTCAAATGCTATCACTGAATTAATTTCCTTTACCTTTTTATATGTCACTGTTTTTCCTTTGCCCAAACCTGAAATATAACAGGACATGAGAAACAGAACTTTATCCCAGCATGAAAATACCCTTAGAAAATTGTGAAACCAAATCAGAGGCTAAGAAATGAAATGTTTAAAAATAAGGTTTTTCCTAGACACAACTTCCTTTCTTTCTGCTAGTAACTTTCCATCCCTTTCCTCTGACCTTCTGGCATATTATTGTTATTGTTATTATTATTATTATTATTATTATTATTATCATCATCATCATCATCATCATCATCCATTTATTTTATAAATTCCTCACAGCAATCAAGAGCAATATTGTTATTTTATACCGAGGCACTAAAGAAAATGGATCTGTCTACTTTATCTAAAAGAAGATTAAAAGGTGACTTGACCACCACCTACAGGCGATCACCTAAGGAAACCAGTTTTTTATAGTCATCGTTCCTTTACTCTGCCAAAACAAAAGGTCATCATAAAATCCAGTAGTTGGGAGTTCACATCAGCTATATTCACCAGGGAAACAGATGTACCCAAGAAGTTTGTAAAGACAACAGCAGTAAATCACAGAAATATTTTCCTTAGGAAAGCAGAAGATTCAGTTGGATGTTTTTAATTACAACTGGTCATCTGCGTTAAAAATGTCTGTCATAACTCCTATGGAAATGATGGGCTTCATGTAGAAATTATTTGATATATTTTTTGTTTCATACTGTATGTCAGATCTGGTAGTGCTTGTTGCTACTGTGTGGTATATCCTTCGCTGCACATCTCTGTCCCAGACATGGAGCCAGGCTCAGTCAAGAGTCCAGACTGCCAGGCAATTAAGTGGCAATAAGGCAGGTCCAAGGTCAAGCCAGGGAATTACAAATGGCAGGCCAGGGCAGAATCAGGTCCCGCAATTATGGCCAGTGTCAGACACAGTCCAGTGACCAACAGGCAGGGCTGCAGTGATGGCACAGGTTCAAGGTGAGCCAGGAGGCCATTCTGTAGATCAGGGTCAGGACAAACACGGTGGCTGATCTGAGGACAGGAACTCCTATGACATAGTTTAAACTGACACTGAAGGCCCAGAGTTAAGTTGAGGTTTCTGGCCCCTGTCTATGACAGGTGAGGATGGAAGCCCTAAATGAGGTTGGCCAAGACCTTTTAGTACATTTAAGGCTCCAGCAACTGTGCTTCCTAACTATGCCCTCAGATTTCTGGTGACAAGGTTTACATGCTGATGCTGACAAGCAGAAGAATGTCTGGAGCCACTCCTAGGAGCAGTACAGAATGGTTTTGAGAGTGACTTTACAGACTTGAGATAAAACAGTTGCCACTGCAGAATCTAAATTAATGTGCCTGCCTGCTTGCTATCTAAGATGGCAGTCATGAGATATCTGATGTTACTCAGCCTGCATTAGATTTTCTTATTTTGAAAGATGATCACATTATCTTAAAGCAAACAAGAGACAAGCCCCTGAACAGACTGTCCTCTCCCTTCTCTGTGAGCAAGATAATTGTTAATAAGATAGGCAAATCAGATAGCCCATAGGATGAAGTCATAGACTTGCCAAAGATGTATTTCATGTCTGCCCTATCTATCAACATCTAGAGATTTCAATTTCACAGGTGAAACTTACAATCTGATAAGGACATCACTACTTATATTTCTCAGTTGGTCTCCATCACTGAGCATTGAAACTGGTGATGTTCTCAATGACAAGTTGCATAATTGTCTTGGTTTTGATTTTCAGTACCACCTTTTTCTTGAGCCAAATTTATCGTTTGCAATGCTTAGAAAAAGGCTGCTGAATCAGAATCACTACACTCTAAGTCTTATTACAGCAATAATCAAAAAGGTTGGTTTTCATTATTAGGATAATGATTGTTGTCAATACAATCAGGAGTTCAACCTCTAACAATATTATCAGGAAAGATCACTTGTCCAGCTTTCTAGTCAGACCATATTGCAGTCCATATAAAGATTCAAAAATTATAAGTATTCTTTCTGCAAAAACAAAAACTTCACTTCTGGTTGTCAAACGTTGACAGTCTGAAGCATATTATTTCAAAGATTCTCATTTGTGGGCATAAGTACTTCCTCTGACAATGAGTAAAGAAGTTTTACCACATCCAAGGAGTCTTGAGGATCTCTGAAATGCTCATTACTATGGTAATAAGCGCACATCAAAATGAAATGGAAGTTAACAGAGATCGCCTCTGATGAGACACATTCTGTTGTCTCTTTTTTAAAAATTGTCAGTAGTATGGACATGAATACTGTCATAAATTTGAGGTGAGTATTTTCTGTGGATTCTTTGCAGAAAGATTCATTCTTATTGGTATATCAGTCATCAGAAGGATATATGAAAATAGGCTAATTAAATATCAATCTCTATTTCTTAAGATAATAAATCAAAATTGGACAAGATCCTGGGGAGCATGATGTAAACCTTGCAGACCACTCTGATTTGAATGGGGGCTGGCTAGCTGTCATTCCTAGTCCATGTTATCCTATTAACTCATTTGTTCTGATGGGAAACCATTTTCTTGGCATCTATCATAAGCAAAGAGTAACTAAAAAACCTTGATACTAGCATTTTTTTTTCTAATGTTTCCTGAAAAATTGAGCTTATAAAAAGTGATCAGTGTTATTTCTGGATCCAACATCCAAACCAATTCTCATGAAAGGCAGAGCTGCAACTTCACTATACTATGCCAATGGAAACTACACTGAGCTTGTGTGTAGAATAATGAGCTCTTCAATTAATCACATTTATAGAATAATCTGTTTAGGCTGTACCAACACACAAACCAAAAGGGGTCATAAAAATCTGACAAAATCATGTCATGCTAATATGACATGCTCATGGTGTGCATCTGGTGTTGGTTTGTAAACAACTGCTTGCAGATTTTGCTGGAGTATTCTTGAAATGTATTCTCTCAAAGTATCAGCTAGTTGTCTGTGAAGATGCTACAGGCGTGCAGAGATGAGACTTGCACTTTGAGGAAAGATCCAAGTCAAGATATCCTCACATGCTGGAGTTATAGCTGTGATACCAATGTTAGTTCATGACCTGAACTGAAAGATTTTTAAGGGGTCAGTATGAATTCAGAAGAAATACACATGGAGAGAATAACTAGTCTTTTTTTGTGGTATCCACCCAAGATTCTGTTTCTGTTACATGCAAGATATTGCAGAAAGAATGTAATATTTGTCTTCTGTCTCTGTCCTTCTCTTTTTACACCTCTATCTAGAGATCCTTTGAGTATCAGCATCATTATTGTTAGTTTCTGGGAAGATGTTGTATTCACTAGACACTTGCCACATATTTAGCTCCACAAACATAGCAATCATTATGTCTAAAGTTGTTCTCCACAGTATGGATGTTCCTGGACCATTGTAAGTAGAGGACTGTCCAACTTGGTGTTTCTGAAACAAAACTGTCTTGCAAAAATTCACTATCTCAGCTAACATGCTATTTATTTTTTCCCCTGAGAGCATCTACTATGGTTCAAGAGAAAATCATGGAGCAAATTAATTGTTCTGGGAGCCAAGTTACTTGCCACTTTTTTCTCCAAAGGTCCTACATCCTTCTTCTCATTACTTGGCACATTCACAGTGAGATCAATTTACTTGTTTCTGTCGTCAGGTAGCTGATGTATGCCTGATCATGTTACAAAAATGCACACCTACATTCCGTGACAGCATTTCTTGCACATCTTGGCACGTAATATCAACACCTAATAGTAAATGCCACACATTTTAGCAGATGAATGATCAGCTGTATGCTTTCTTTTTGGAATTTTGTTGTTTAAAGTATGACAAAAAAAGTATTTGGCTACATTTAGCCAGTTTTATGGTTGAGTGTTTAAATAGTGGGAAAGCGATCATATTCTAACAAAGGAGGGTCTTAATTTATTTTTTTAATGAAATCTACAGCTACAGAATATTTTGTTTCCTGTGTTTCCATCCACAAAATATTTTTGAACAGGAAATGTTCTCTCTTAGATAAATTCTCTGAATTCAGACATTCCTGTGCTCAAGAAACATTTAGAATACTTTAAAAGAACAGAGCACAGTATGGACAGATGCCAAATGACATCTCTGCAAAGTCCAGCTCAGCTTGATCCAACAATAATGAGGGGAAAATCTCTTGCAGACTCAAATGGATTTTTTACCCAGATCATAATGTATAGTTAATGTAGTGAAAATCTCTTTGAGACCTGACTGTAAACTTGAAGATAATATTAAGGAAGAAGAGGACAAGTTATCACTGACCTTCCTCTGATCTGGTAAATTAATAAATCAGTCTCAGTTTTAGTCAAGCACCTGTTTTTAGTTACCACAGCAAAAAATGCATCTGTGAGCCAGAGTCACCAATGCTGACTTTGAGCAGCTATTTTTATAACTCTGAAAAAGGGGAAAAAAACCAAAAAGTATGTTCAGGCATTTAGTTCATTTACTGTATTGAAGTAATTTTTTTAAGGGTAATTAGAAACCTAATGATTTTTATCATTGGCAGTTTTTAGATTCTATAAAAAAGTTATCTTGAGCCAATTTGCAGATGCTTCTTGTGTTATTGTGAATGTAAACACTTCTGTCATCTTTTGGTACAGACTTTTTCCCTCACATTTTCTGTTTGGAGTCCTCACCTAAACCTGGGAGTTCTGACTCCTACCTTTTCTTCTCAGTATTATCTTTCCTATATTGTTTCTTTTCTTCTCACTTGTACATCATTGGTTCTTGTGGTTCTGATTTAGATCTTTAAAAAGACTCTTTTCATAAAGGAAATAAACTTTCTCATGTTCACACAGAAACATATGTATATGAAAACATATGTAGAAAGATACATCTCAATAGGTTGTTTAATAAAGCCTTTAGACTGTCCTTACAAATGACTTCTCCAGACTATAAAGCACACATTTTTTTGGTCAATTTTCTCTCTTCACTTTATTCATGTTTTCTGAGTATGAATACTAAAATTGGTTTCGGAACTTTGGTGCTGGTCTCGCTAACAGAGGAAAAGATGAAGCCACACTGATAAAAGTTTAATAATTTCATTGTATTTGTCTAACTCTGAATACTTTTTCCTCTTACAAAATCCAAAAAACTCCATCATTTTTACAAGGCATGAACATTTTCATGAGTAATGTTTAACATATTCTGAAGATACAAAATGGTAAGCATGATGTTTTCTTCAGTTACAAAGATCTTTCCCTCTGAACTCTTAATAGCCCTTGTTTAAATGCATGTGTTAACTTGCTGCTTTACCTTCCATTTCTGTTTTCAAAGCAGCACCTCTTCAGTGCATGCTTTATCATCACAATAGCTCCTCTGTCATGTTCCAATAATCTTTATAATGCCATAGATCATTTTCTGCTCTGTTAGTTCACGCCCTTCCATGTTATTGCTCAGTTTTTAGCCAGAAAATCTAGCCACTGTCTAGCCCAGTCACATTTGAACTGTTGCCCCCTCTTTATCAGCAATTACAAAAAAAACCACCAAAAAATAGGCTATCCATCATGGAAATAGCCTCTTCCATGGTTTTCCAAAATTTGGAAGTGTTCAGAATTTAGCATCTCCAAGTTATAGGGAAAATATTTTGTGTTAAAAAACGTAAAGTAAGGAAAAAATCTAGTTTTTTATTGCTTTTCAGTCTTCCCATGGGCTTTGAACCAAGCATAGCCTGTAAGGAGAGAGTCTTTATCAACTCCTTTTAGGAGTCAGAAAAGGAAGATAGAAAAGAGAGGCTTGTTTAGAGAACTGTCAGACTAAGAAGACCAGGACTGTCTGGCACTTTTTTGAAGTAATAAAGCAGAGTAAGCAGAACCTCATCCTAACACATGAGCTGATGAGGCAGAATCTTGTCACAATCTAAAGGTTGTTTTGTGTGCCAAAATCTCATAACTCTGCCTTCTGGTCCCAGTGATTCACAATTCCTTTCCTCTGCAGCCCCAGGAGGTAAGGTAAGGAGCACAGCAGCTCTGAATGCACAGAATGAAGTGGAGGTTCAATCCAAAAGAGGCCAGGAAAGCACAGACAGTAATAACAGGTCACTGTTATACTTGACATTAAACTACAAGGGCAAGGGTGTGAGCACTTATGCTTCTAGGTAATAAATATATTTTTAAAATCTTGGGTAGTATGCCCTTCTCCTATTGTTGTTTTTCCTGCCTGCACTTCTCCAAAATATTTAGAGTGATGAGATCTTGTTTGCACTTCTATATAAAGTACTAGCTTTATTGAAATGTGATCTGCATGTTTTCAGCAATATTTTATTACAAACTTCCAGAGGAACACACATTCCACTATATGAAAAACATACTTCTCTTGCATAAATAAGCTTCAAGTTTTATTAAAAATCAAGATACTCCATAGTACATAATAAATTATTAATTTTATGTTCATAACCATAGTCACAAGGTATTTCCTGAAACACAATGCAAAATATAAAGGAAATATCACAACCAAGTTTTAATAAGTTAGAAGCTTAAGATAATAAAATTGGTTCTTCTTTTACAAAAAGTAGCTTAAGTTATCTTTGATCACATGTCACTGCTGATGACTCTATAGAAAATCTGTGTAGTGCTGGTGAAACCTTGGTGAAATTCTCTCCCTTTTTCTCCCCCGGATAAATCTGTCCACTGCACAAAGGACTGAGTGTTCAGCAATCTGGAGTCTTGTACTAGAACTATATATTTTCCAGTCCTTCAACTGTACTTTCTTTAGCATTGTGTCTCAGTTTAAAATTTCTTGAAATTAAATTATTTTCCAGGATACAAATCAAGGTTTAAGAAGGAGTCTTTCTTCTGACTAGGCATCTATAAACATACTTTAATTAAATTGAGCAACATGGCTTTTTCCTTTAAATTCAACCAGTGGAGACAGAAAGTGATAATGAAGGGCAAAAAAGTAGATCACAGTTCACAATGTTATTTGGCACTTTCAGCCTTTAACTCTCCTTACTAACTAAAGTGAGATAAAGTGCTGTTTCAAGGAAGACAAGTCAATAGCAAATGGCTCCTGAGCATTCTCCTCTTTCACTGCTGCAGCTGCCTATGGGTCAGAAACTCCTGATCATGACACTAAGAATATTCTTAGTTCTGCAGTGGCTTATATGCAAAGCCAGAGTCCTTTCTCTTGTGAAGAAATTAACTACCACCTCACAAATCTCTGCATTTTTGCAGTCATTGCTAAAGTAGCATCAGAGAGTAGCTGCGAAACAACAATAGCCAGGCAAGAAATGACTGATCATGTGATAAATTGAAAGGAATCACTGAATCTGAGATCTAGATTCTATCTTTGTCCCCTCTAATATCTTAAATCCAGAGACTTTTGATTCTCTTTTATTGTATTTCCCATAGTACATAAAGGGAAATATCCTGTTACACACAGGGATCATCAGTCACACTGATGAGATACATTCGCATGAAGCAGAATTTATTGCGGCGGAGGTCAATTTTTGGAGTGCAGTAGGAAAGAGCTGGCTGTGTTAATGCTACTGTTGACCATCTAATCATCAAAAACATAGTGCAAATATGCTCTCCACGTACAACAGTTTAATCTACACAAAACACTGGAGCTGAACATAGGTAGGACAATATTTAAAATTTCTCAGTTTGTGAATTCTTTTTCCAATAAGCACACATGCAAAATGCCTTGTGGGATCTGTTGAGACTGCTGGAGTTAGGTAGGTATTACTTTCCTTTTTTCTTAAAGTACAGCAGTCTTAATGTATTTCTAACTGATTAATTGCCATATTTATTTAGAAGAAAATTTATGCATACATATTCGGCACCTTTCCTTTAGTATTTTCTTTCAAACATCCTTTTTATTCCCACCTATTCCAAAGGAAGAGGGGAAAAGGTCTATCTTTGTTTTGTACCCAGATACTTCTATTTATAGGTTCCTGAAACAAACAGATGCTAAAAATGCCTCTGTGTGACAGCTGGGAAATGAGAAAAGTAGATGAGTTTATTTTTAGGAACATAACCATGCTGCATTAAAAAAAACAAAAACAAAAAACAAAACAAAACAAAACAAAAAAAACCGCAACAAGATAGTGAGTCTGCTTTGTATATTGTATTTTGAGTTCTTGCCTTCCCAATGAAGAGTCAAGGAGAGGCAGAACCAATGAGGAAATAAAGCATCAGAGCAGAAGGGCAAGAAAAACCCAACACAGTCTCAATAACTTAATTAAAAATGACTGCAGTGTGACTACACCAGGGTTCTTGTTCAAATTAAAAATTAATTTACTGGAGGGATGATTTTCTTAAGCAGATGGGATGAGTGAGCTCTTACCATAGGCTTTAAACATCATTTGTGTTGACAATTTTTTTTCTAATTACTCCCCCTTCAGATCTTCAGCAATGTGAAATAGCCAGAAGAAAAGCTCTTGACCATGGCTGCCAGCAGAAATGTGTGACACTTGGAGCAGATCATCTCATGTCAGTGTGTTTTAAAGTCAAGAGACAAGAATGTTTGTACTGAAGCATGAAACAAGGTGCTGCCAAGGACTGCATTATGACTTTCTGCCTTCTGAGACCAGTCCCCAAGTTGTGCCCCAATGCCAAAGATTAAAGCCATTTTGGACTTTGCCAGGGCTCTATCAGCAAGAGATGCCAAGGCACTGTTTGCTGTATGTGGGCAGGAACAGCAGGGCACATGTTCCTCTGAGACTCCTGTGCAAAGTGCTCCACTGGCCTAAGGCCAGAGCCTCTCCTGCTGGTTTTCTTGGAGCTAGGGGTTTTGCTGTTCCACTACTCACTACCCTCACATGCTGGTATAAGGGTTCAGACCCTGTCAGAGAATTTAGCTCAAACTTCTTGTGTTACTGCTGAAGAAGGGCCAGCTGGTCAAAGTCAGATATCTCCTGTTACTGTACTACTAATTGTAACTATGGCATCCTTGGGCAGACAAAGAAGAGTAAGATTTTCCAGCAATCTCTATCTCAGTCCTCCCCTGTCCTGCTGGTATCTGAAGAGTTATCTCCAGTCCATTTTAGAGATAACTATATGTAATGATACTGATCTAAGTGATCTCCACATTTCAGAGTGCTTGGATCTCCCTTCTATATATTCTTAATAAATGGTAAACCATCTTTTTCACCATTTAATGGTAAACCATGTTAGAAACTGTCCTTTCATAAGCATCACAGGGTTAGAGTTCAAAAGATTCCATCACCACTTGAAAGGAGATGGTCAAGGGAATGACAATGGTTTGGACAAATTCCTTTGGATAAGTGCAGTGTGAGCACTGCCGAGCATATAGCTAGTGAGGTCAAGCAAGGCTCTGCTAAAAAAGCTGAAATTATAAACAGCCTGAAATCAGTGCATTCTCTTTTACAATCCTGTGCTCCAATTTTCTACACTCCTATTCCTCTTTCAGTGACCAAACCTAACACTGAACACTATTAATAGATCCCTTCCACTTACATATATGGGGCTAAGTAGAACTCCAATTAGCAGACGCATTTAGAAAGTGGAATAGATACTGTTACTTAAATACCAGAGAAAGAGAAACAACATGAGAGGATAAGCTGCTGCTACTTTACATGAGATCTCCAGTAGCAATGGATGATAGCATTCCAGTAGAATGAATGCTGGTTACAAGGGTAAAGATCGCTCAGGTATTTAATGTGTACATGATAAATCCTTAAAAAGTTCATGCTTCATAACACAAAACTATAGAAATGGGCCATGAATCTATGTTTAAAAGTGCTAATATGTATTGGAAAGTACTTCCTCAAGACTTACCTGCCTTTAACAGCACGCTACTAACACTAATCAGCTATTTTGAAAAAATAGTTCAATCTTTGGTATTGTTAAATTAGCTCAATGGGAATGCTCATCTTCTACTAAATGCTAATTAGTAGCTGCCAGCTTTTCCACATGAAGGTAAAACTGCTCCGAGAGCAAACTTGGTTGTGGCATTTTCAAGCTTTTGAGTCTTTTACTTCACAATTTGAATGACAATTTTAGCATGCAGGAAGGGAGTTGGACTAGATGATCTTTACAGATTTCTTTTCACACAAACCAATGTTTCTATGATACATATGTTTTCTATTGTGTGTACAACATTTATATTGTTTATTTGAAGAAAAAGAATGGACCTCAATATTACTTTTACTATTTATTTTGTGAATACCATGATTGTTTTATTTTTAAAAGTGTCGTGTTCTAGTTTGCTGTCTGCTTTTTTCTTTTACTCTAATGCTGTTTTTAAAATGCTAATCCTTTCAGAAAGCTTTGTTGACCACCAAAGTCTGGTGGTGACTTTACTACAAAAAAGATGGAACGGACTAAATAATCCTCACATTTATATCACTTTTGGTCTGGGTGCTCTCTGCATGTGACATATTTTAATTTTTCTCAAGATATAAACAAAATCGGAGACTGCAGTGAGCCGCATACTCTCCTAGAAAACCACTGGATCTTTTAAAAATTTGGTTCTTGAAAAGCTACCTTAATTTTTTTTTTAAATCTCACTTCAAATCCAAAAGTTTTTAATCACTGTGTCCCTTCCCATATTTCAAATGTTTCATTTAACCAAAGTGCAAATGCTGTATCTTGCTGTGGATCCATGTGGGGGTGAGTCCGTAGGTAGTTTAGCAGATCTGGATGAGTACAGAGTGTACTGCATGAGATCAAGTAGACACGTGGTGTCTGTGTCCTGAACTGATAGCAGAGCCATATCACCAACCCTGAGGGAATCACACAAATTGGTGTGCAAGTGTGTAACACACTCAATGTTTGTGAACAGGGGTGGGAGACCATGAATATTACACAAATATCCAAAGCAAATTCCTCATAAAAACGGAGAAAAAAATGTTATGAAAAATGCATTAAATCAAAAGCAGACGCCATACAGAGCAGAGGGTGTTTCCATGGAAGCAGTTTCTCACATGACAGTAAGATCACCAACAAGTGTTATAGAGGGAAACAGAGAGCAGAAATGTCACAGGTTAAGCCTAACTATCATACTGGCTTATAAAACAATATATATAACCATTTAAACTTACCACAGTTTTTTTTTCCCCTGGAATAGAAAGTGGATTATTTCCAATCCAAACTATATCTGTAGATACATATAGTGAAAATAAATAATAATTAAAAAACCAAAAAAACCAAAAAACCAAACCAAACCAAACCAAACAAAAAAACCAAACCAAAACAAAAAAACAAACAAACAAACAAAAAATAAAAACCAAAACAAAAAAAACCCACTAAAACTCAAAAAAACCCCCCAAGCAAACAAAAAACCAAAAAACAAAACCAAACCTAAACAAACCAAACCAAAACAAAAAAACAGTATTGGATAATTGTGAAGAAAAGAGTAAATGTTCTTTGTCTTGGTATTGTTTAGCAACTAGCTTGGAAAGTAATTTGCAATAATCCTTGTTCTATTTCCTGCTGAATCCCCTACAATGTACAATCTAATAAATGGAATAAAAAATAGTATTTTATGTACAGAGGCAGCTTCCTAGGAGATATAAGATTAAAGTGGGTTCCATTATCAATCTTGAAACACATGGCCTATGAAATATCCCAGACACTAAGTTTTAGGACTAATTCAAATTCAAGAAGAAAAAGAAAATAAGAAAAAAAGTATTAAACTTGTAAAACAGGAAATTATTCAGACATTATACATTGTAAATGAAAGTGAAAAAAATATTATTAACATGAGTGACACTAACTAGATCTATGAGACATAAGAATAAGGCAAGACCATTATTAATAGTTTATGATGAGCCATCTGATGAGCTAATACTTCAGTTAGCTAATGCTCACATTTTAAAGTCTTGACCCCAGAGCAGGGCATTAGATGAGACAGTTATGTGGAGAAGGTTCTGTGTTAGTGAAGATTACAGGAAGATATTCACTTAGCCAGTATTCATAAAGTTATGGATTATACCTACTTCCACTTGATACAGCCTTTGTAGGTATTTTTCTGAAGTTTAAATGCAAGGCACATCTGAATGCCAGATTACTGTTTTCTGGGGAAAGGGAACTGTATCTCAACTGGAAATTAAGTAATTCATATCCCTTCATACTTGACTACACAGAGGTATCAGCAACAAGCTAAATGTGCTTAGCAAGAAGAAAAAAAAGTAAGGGTGATTTACCTTGCCCTAATCTACTCCTTGCAAAAATTTTGTCACAATTAAGAGGTTTGTTGGACACCGTTCCAAGCTTTCTTGTGGTGATCAACATTATCCTGCATTCACCAAAATGAAGAAATGCATCACAGTGGGCAGGTGGGAAGACACATTGGCAAAAAAGGCAAAAGTTCAGAGGATTTCATCCAGTCAAGGGTTATGATAAGAAATAAAGCTCATTGCTTATGCATGACAGTCTTTCATATCCACAGAAATAAATCATATGGTGTGCATACCCATTTGGATGAGAATGCCATACATGCAGGTGAGATATTTCTGTTTACTGTCACAAGCCATCACTCACTCAGCTAACAGTAGTACCAGTGTTTCTACAACAGGTGTTGCATTTTAGTTGGGCTTTTTCCTTCTTTCTTTTTCCCCCCCTTTTTTCCACCCCTTTTATTGTTTATTAATGCTGAAGCACAGAAGACAAGATAATCCCTTGGCATAAATTACATTGGCAGGGATGCACACAAGGATTGGCATCAGAAATTGATGATGTGCATAGCTAAAGGTCACAGCCATGAATACAAACAAAACTGTCATATTCTGCTATATCAGTGATGCTACAAGCATACTGACCACAGCAATGGGAGATTTCACACTCTACTAGTCTAGATACAATCCAGGAAAGGGTTTAGAAAAAAATACTCCTTTGTTTCTATAATATAGTTTATGGAAGGAATATGAAAAATTACTGCAGTAAAAATTGACAGCATTGGTCTTGCTCATTGGAATCCACATGTTGACACTTGACATATTAGTAGCAAGGAATGTTCTATGTAATTTTTTTTTTTTTTCCCTGAATGCAGAGATGAGACTTTCACAGTTTACGGTAATCAGAGAGAAGTGTGACACCTGTCACTTTTTGTTTTACTTGAGGAATCCTAAAGGATTGGTTTAGTATCTTTATTTCATATCAGAATTCATACAGTTTTCTGCCTCTTACATAAATTCATCTAGAAAATAAAGCAATTTTGACATGATCTAATGGAAGCTTTCAAAATTTGTAGCAGAGCAGAAAGATGATCAAAAGAAATTTCTCCTATGGTGGAGGCTTCAAAAATGAAGGGAATAATTTACAGTTAAGACATGACAAGTGATGGAAATAAGAAATGACAATTCAATTCATGGTACCTCCAGATTTGTTTAGAATGATAGCCCAAAAAAAGTGATGGTTTATTTATTTTGATATATGAGTTATGAAGAAGATTCGAGTTTTATAGGTCTTTGCATAACTTCATTTTCTGTAATTTCTGTTTTACTAACATAACTTACCAACCTCAATTTCTGTTCACAGCATGATGAAGGTATTATTTTGGATTTATAATATATCCTTTAATCTGGAAGACAAATTCTTAAGGTACTTTTTCCATTGTAGGTCGCCAGTATAAAGTATGTGGTTAAATACAGGACTTTTAAGTACAGCTTCTAAATTTGTACATCTTAAAACCAAGTATTGTTGATAGAAAGCACAGAACAACATAACTCACTTCTCCCTTTGGTGTGATAGAACCTGTGACTGTTGAGACCTAATCTAAAATCCATCTACTTAGTCTGTTTCCTGAGTGAAATAACTAAAAGGCTAGATTGGGTGAACTTTCCTGAGTTGTACTAAGACTTTTTTTGCTAACATTTGTGCTATGTAATGTTTCATATTGTGTTTTTCATATGTTACATGTTAGTGGTTGGCAGGTATATATTAAATTGAAAGCTTAGTAAATAGGACATAAAATTTCTGGGAAAAGAGAAAACAGTTCAAATCATACAGATAAGCAACATTTTCCATTGTCATATGCTAATATTACAGTTCTGTGATTCTGATTCTTACAAGCTCTTGGCTTTGTTTGAGTGAGAACCATAACAAAGAGTATATGATAGCAAGTACCATTCAACACCATCAGAGAGGTCATGGGACTTAATTCTACCACTTCTTCTAATATTATACATCAACATTGTAAGATTTCAGCTTGTTTTCCTTCCCATTTCATTTTAAGGAGCAACCTGGGATATGTCAATGGAGCATACATTTGCAAAGTAGCATGAGATAAAAATGCTGTCTGAGAGACATCAAACACTGAATGAGAGTCTTTCATCTATATTAAATACCTGATTATTGACAGGTATTTGGTTGTTGGTGATTGGTCATATCAATTGCCACGGCAATTGTGATACAATATCACTCAGCTCAGCTGTTTTTAAAAGCAGAAGGTAAAAACATATCAGAGTTTAGCACTTAAGACTAAAACTAGCTAAAATTCTTTCAATATTCATTTGATACTATCCACTGTTTATGTTTTTAGAGTGTTCAGAGATATGTTGCGGTCTTTCTAGTGAAGAATGTTGTACATTTTCTGAACGGTTAACCACTAAATTCTCCAACCCTGAAAAAAATTTCTAGAACCTCAAAAGAACCAAGTACAAAGCTCACATGTACAAAGTGTTTGCATGGTCAGAGAAGAGAGATCTACAGAGATCCCTGTATATGTGCTGGTCTGCATAAATACAGCTATCAGTATCTACAAACTAGTATAATGAATGTTTATTTTTGCTCCTTTTCTTTCAATTTTTTTTTTAATTATGCTGGATTACATTTTATACGGATTTTTGCAGATATTTACTATTTACTATGATCAGAAGCACTTCACCACAACTTTGGAGGATAATTCAGATAGTTGTTTGGCACAAAGTACGTATTAAAAACCTATAATCATTGGTCAACTGCAACTGGACAACATGTCATTTCTGTATCTTGCCAGAAATTTATTCCTTTGCTGATGACAAATGAACTACATAATGATCAAACATGTCTAGAGTCTGCAATAGAAACAAAATTAGTTTTTTTAAGGGGAAATGGGACAAACTGAAGTAGAGAGAGACAGTAAAGTATTCTACTATTCTCCTGTTCAGTGACATTTCCTTTTTAAAACAAAGTATAAGAACTTCCAGTGACAAAGGAAAGAAGATGGTTCAAAAACTTCAGATTATCAGCCATTCTCTTTTCCTGGTGTCTGAGTCATGCTTGGTGCCTTCCTATCCCACTTGATGCTGCCACTCCCCAAGTTACAACTTCTCTGATTCTGTCTGCTCTTTGAACTATAGGCGTGGGGAGGTGCAATTTATTTTTTCACAGCTGCAGACATTTTAAGCATTTGACTTTGCCACCATTGCCAACTTGATCCACTGCTTTGATTTAAAAAAAAAAGGCCAGGTAGCTTTTATACCCTAAGGGCAGATGGAAGTTCAGGAGTTAAATATCAAACTATTCAGTCTATGATTGTCAATGTTTTTTGAGAACTAGTATTTTAACCTAAATTTTACTCGAATGATAGATAATAATCAAAATTTTAACACTAAAACTGTGAACGTGTTCTTTGTACTAAAGCTTTTCAAAAAGACAAGTTCCACTCTGACACAGAATGAATCAATAGATTCCAAGACTACTGATTTTTTTTTCTGTGTTATTCCTTGTTCATCAAATGCCACCACTTTTCAAACATATTGCTATTGTAATAAGTTATTTGGTACGATTAATCAATTATCATTGAGATGCATTTAGCTACTCATTTGACAATATTATTTGCTCTATTTTTTAATCCAGTTTGTTTACATGTTTTTAAGGAGCAAGAACCATCAATTTGCTTGTTACAACGATTTTACTAGATATCATTTGTTTAGAGATTTGAGTCTTCTTTTTTTCATCATTTTTGCTGTTCATTGCTCTCTTTCTCTGAATTTCAGTTCTACTGAGCAAGAAATTTTGAAACATGCATTTTAAGGTCATATAACAAAACATTTAATGTAAACTAAATATCTAAATATTATATATTAAAAATATAGACTTTTTTACATACAAACTATCTATCTAAATACTTTAGATATATAAACTGTAAAGAAAAAATACTTGACCTTAGAGGATGAAATTTCCTAATAAACTAGTAAAAAACCCCCAACAAATTGTAGCATCTCTCTAACTATTAAAATGGAATAGAACTTCGTACTTGTCAGAACAGAACAGACCATCTAATAAGCCATGCAAAAAGCATCCCTACTTTACCCCCGCCCTTGGGCACACCAACTCAACAGTGGGAAGTAGATGAGGGCAACCGGAGCAAATATCCATGGTCAGAAAGCTTGAAAATGGCACTAAGAGAAGGGAAATTCGAGTGTGATGGAAGTAAAATACAGATGTTCAGGGAAATCTGTAGGCACCCAGATAAACAGCTCTCCAAGTACAAGCGGACATTGGCATATTGAAAATTGTTGAGTTAGGTCACTTTTTTTGGAAGGGAAGGCTGATTGAAAAGAGATGTCTCCTCCATCTGCTCAGTTTTGACAAAAAGTAACTGAGAGTCACACTGAAGAGCTTTGAAGTGGTGAATGCAAGCCTATTTTCTGCCCCAGAGTTCCTACCAGTGCATTGGCGAGGATGTCCACACCATTCCAGCATGGAGAATATTTATCTGGAGAATAACGAAGTGCTTCCTTCTACAGAGCATACTGTCCTATGCGTAAATGATCAGTGACCTGAGCCACATCTTTTAATCTAGTGCTCCCCTATGTCTAGGACCTGTATGTTCTTCTTTTTACACAGGGCTGAATTTGTCTCCTAATTACATATTGCAGCCCTGGAAATTGCAGCTCAATTTTTCTTGCTTACTTATTGTAGATTGCAATTGATGATCTGTAAGAATTACTCCCATATTGAAATTAAATCACTGGAACTGATCTCTTACTTTTGAAAGAGAAAAGCATAATGCTAAGATCCACACACCTGAGGCTAAAATATTTCACTGGAATACTTCTGCTCTTGGATTTCAAGCATAATAGATCAAATTTATGTCTTGCATAAATCAGTTCTGAGAGAGGGAATAGTAATAGCAGGGTAAATACAGCAGTGATCCCCTATTGCACTTCCAGCTCTGATGGTGAGACTTTCCCATGTTTTCCTCTGTTCTTCCATAAAATGCATACCAGAAGTATAACATAGTTTTTCCAGTAAAGATATTGAAAATGATTAAGTGACTTAGGAGATTATATTTCATTTTCAAGGGTATGTTTAACTTCTTTCTATATTTATCATTTTTCCAGAGTCTACGGGTAGTGTTCGAGAAAGATATGCCAGCACAAAATTTAAGTTGAGAAATCCCTAAGTTCAGTTTTTATTTAGTGAAAGTGTACTTTAGATTTCTACCTATGCATCACTTCACATTTATTATCACATGATTTATGTTTATCATCACATTCCATCCACTGACATTTTGTTGACAATATGGCACCTCTGTATAGGAGTATACATAGTTTTCTAGGACTTGATGAGCCATACTTCTTAACATGTAGAGTTCTGTGTAACTGCTGGCCACTGACCATAAGCATATTCTGTATAATAATTATATATCAAAGCTCTCACATAAAAATAATAGCACTAAATTGCAGAGTCAGGTGCTGAAATATTTGCAAATGCTAGATTTAATGCTACTAGTGAAATGTAATTCACATGCTAGTGAGGATCCATTATGGTACAGCATTTAATTATATGATCTCATTCTATTTTTCCACAGGACTTCTTCATTTGAGGTACAGAATATAAGCCACTTAGTCAGCAGCAATTCAATATTTTTCTTTATTCTATCTGTTTTATGGTCCCATAGTTTATTTACTGCACACTATTTAAACTGTGCTTGGAAAACAGAATACTTAATTTCTTCTTAGACTTTTTCATAGAGCTCATCTCTGTAATATATTAATGCTTCACTAACACTCATAAATGAATTTGTACAGCATCACTTTGTGATAAAGTGAGAAATAAAACCATGTAGAAATTGAGGTTAAAAAAATACCTTTATGTATTATCATTATCATCTATTAGTAATCACTATTGTCTATTATAATTGCAAATCAATGTGAAACAACTCTCTTTTTCTAATTGCCTAACATTATGTTGTATTTTACATGTTCAAAAATAATTCTACTTTCATGCTGTGTGTGCTCAATTCTTTTGCAAATAAGATGTAGGAATCACAAGCCAAATTCCCAGTAGATACAGATTGTATGCTTAGTGACCACTTGAGTAAAGGCACTAGCTGCCTTCTAAATGCTAATCACATTAGATTTCTCTGATACGTGCAAGGATAGGATCCTGTTTCTTAAGGATTTTACTGATTCAAAGATCTTCTGTTAACCATGCTCCTTTATTCCATACATTTCTAGTTCAACAATAGTCAAGTGTAAGTCTTATGAAAAACTGCTGGGTTTTACCCAACTCTGATCAAATAGATTCAATTAATATACCAAATTTTTTGCTGGTAAAAGTAGTGTCTAATGCTTGTAGAATATAGCATAAAAATAGACATTTAAGCCATTAACTAAGGTTGCAGGTGATAGACTAAAACTTCCTCAAGGGGGGCAGCAGAGGAGAAGGTGTTGATCTCTCTCTAGTGACCAGCGACAGGACAAAAGGAGATGGAAGGAAGCTTCAGCAGAGAAGTTCACTTTGACCATTAGGAAAAGGTTCTTCACGGAGAAGGTCACTGGTAACTTGGAACAGCTTCTCAGGGAGGTGGTCATGGCACCAAGCCTGTCAGAGTTCAAGGAGCATCTGAATGATCCTCTTACTTACATGGTTTAATGCTAGGCAGTCTTGTGAGGAACAGGGACTTGAACCGAGTGACTTTTATGGATCCATTCCAGCTAAAGGTTTCTTCTACCTGACATCCCAGGTCTGACTTGCTGTTCAAATGTGTCTGTACATCCAAAGAATTTGAGTGTAAAGCAAGTTGGATCTTCAGAACTTGCTTTACAGCAGTATTTGAAAGACCATAATAACTATAGTGAGCTTAGGGTTTCAGGTTAGGTCCTCAATAACTTAAATTATTATTTGAAACCCTATACAATGTCTTAAAGTAAAATCAGATTGGCATTACATCATTTCCTGTTTATTAGGGTTAGACAAACTCTCCTACTCAGTTTGCTCAACAGCTCTCACCTTTACCATCATTGTGTCTGGCCCTTACCCTTCCATCAGCTCTGAGTCTCATTCTTCTGTCCATCCTTTCCTTCAGCTTCTTGTCTGGCCACAAATTCCCCTAGGCTGCTTGTTCATTTGCTGTTTTCCATCATTTTTCCAGTAGAGATATCTGGACTCTCTGGTTCCCTGTATCTGGCACCTCTTCTCAATTATTTTTATCGCTTCATTCTTCTTACTATCATCACCTGCATTGAATTCAGGTGACTCCTCTTTTAAATTGTTCTCTACCATGGTACAATGCAAGCCAGAAAAGATCAATTTGTTGTTCTTAGTGGTGATACTTGCATGAAGATCCCTACCAGGGCACAGCCAATAGTTCTTAATGGTGCAGGGAAAATTCTTACTATTCAAGTCAAAAGTGTTCAATACTGGAAAAATTTTGAAGAATATAGCTATCGACACCCAGCTGGTTTCTCCACAGAAAGTGGGAACTATTTTTTCAAAAGCTTATACTTTAAACCAGTACTGACCTATAAGCTTTCATCTTCCTTCTCTGAAACATGAAAAAACCAGAACTTAACAAAGAAAGGTTTGCCATCATTTTGCCATGTGAGCAAAGGAAGTTATGTTTCAAAGGATTTGTATAAAAAATAGCATGCAGAGTGAAAATAGCAGTGTTCTTCAGTGAGATTTGAATCAAACTTTGCCTATACATCATCTATCCTTTCACAACCTTGCTAAGAAACTTACAGCTCAAAGCCATTTTTGAAAAAACAGAAGACTGCAAATGCTTGAATGTATTTTTAAAACATCTGCAGTAGTCCTTGCAGTAAAGCAAAAAACCGTAAGATTGTTTCAGCATTAATTCAAAGCAGAGGATACAGAATGTGACTAATTTCAATCCTGTTTAGAGATATTTCCATCAACAGTGACTTTGTTCAAGTCCTCACCTAATTAACAGCAATAAACAGCCTTGCTCTTAATATTTCTGCGATGGTTAAACACACAGCCCAGACAATCAGTCTCCTGGAGTTAATGAGGCTCATTTGCATTCCTTCCAAGGATTGTCTGCTAATACAAGTAAACTAGGTAGAAGGCTCAAATAGTAGTGAGCACTGTCCAAGAGGAGGTAATACATTAATCATTGTGCTTTCTTACAGCTACAGAAAAACGGTGACTACTTAATTATTAAGAAAACCACCTTAAAATGCAAGATTTCACTCACAAGTGGTAAAGAACTGGGGTTTGTTATCCTGTAGTTCATCCAATTAGCATTTGTGGGAGAGGTATTGGTTTTGTTATGTTGCATGGAAGAGGAAAAATGTCCTTCCATACTTAAATTTATTTTATTATTTAAGTGGATTTAAATGCATTGTGTACTCATTAGTTTTATGCCAGCAGACTCTCATAAAGTTATATAGAGCAATTTATAATATATTTTATTTTAATAAAAGGAAGACTCAGATCTAGTTTGACCTGTCTAGGTGACAGTAACTGAAACCTAGAATATGATCTGCATTATTTTCATACTATAATCTTCATCTTCACATCTATAATTACCATTTTGGTGCTGCCCAGCTCAATTTGATAGGAAGGGAGACAGAAGAAAGAATGAGGAGAACAGACTTTTAAAAATGTTCCATTCTGAGCATAAAGGCTTGGAAAGAAACTTTATTAAGTGAGAAGGTAACTATCAGAAAATAATTTCTCTTACAGTTCATGGAGATCAAGAAAGCAGAATCTGTTTTGTAACAGCTTACTATAGAAAGAGAATAAAGTCTTGGAAGAAAAAGATGGACTTTGGTTTTATCTCTGAAACAGGAAACATGATAGCTTCTTAAGAAGTTTGTCATGCCAATTGCAGTCACTTATTAAGGGTTCATATAGAAAAACACAGGCATAATCTGGAAACATAACATCATGTTATGAAGACTATAAAACCAAAGAATAAAATTGGGAGGGGCAATGTGCAATCCAGAAGTCCAGCACATATCTTGAGCTGCATCTTGAAAAAGGACAATTATCAGTAGAAAGCATAAGGACATACAGCAGGGAATAGGGAGACAATATATTTATAAATATGTATTATTCATCCTTTTTTAAAAAAAAAATCACTGTTTTTGACACAAACTGGTTTGTCATCTGATATGTTAAATTATTAAATGAATAATTAATGAGATTATACAAAATTATCTTTTTCTCTCCTTTTTTTTTTTTAGTTACTTATGTTACTTATGCTTGGTGCAACCAAGAACTGGGAAAATTCTCTCCTTCTTGTGTCTTCTTTGCTTCTATAAGCAAATTCATTAAAAGGACCTCTAAAGCTTGAAGAATATTTACTGTATGCAGACCTTTTGTTTTTCACAAATGACACTGCCACAGATCTTCAAATGACAAGGTGTGTAGAGGTGGGCATCTACTCACTGAAGGGCAGAAATCCCAGCACGTTCAGCTAACAGTGATTTCAGACCTCATGACTCATTTCTCAACTCAGTGCATGAGGAATCATCTTCGTTGCCATGACAGGTAAGTATTTCTCTTTGTGACAGGACCATTACTCAGCCCATGCCATGTGATTTTTAGTGGATGCCCCTTAATCAAAGGTGTTGGTTTGGTTGAAATTTGCAGCTGATTCAGATTTCTGAACTTCAGTCTGCTTTTTATAGAGAGATAGGCATAGATTTAAGCATCCAAGGTAACAATTTCCTTTGGGTGTTTTACACGGTAGAAGTTGAAGATTCTTTCATTTTTTAAGTAAACAGGGTCATCAATGCACTATGGTATAAAAATATATAGATTGCAGGAAAAAATACCCCATCAGAAGGAATGATAAAGAAGACATGCTGAATTAAGAACTATGTATTCAGATCTCACCTGAATGCAAGCTCCTTCAAATTTTCAAACTTTTCTGCTTGCCCTGCAATACCCTAAAGAGATACTATACTTGCAGGAGAGGAGAAGTAAAGGTAAAAAACCTAGTGTGCTACTTCATGCAGGAGGTTTCATATGGAAGCCTCATTTTTATATACACAACATAAAATACTCCTAAAATTGACACCACATTACCTGAAAAGCTTGATGTATAATTTTGCACTTAGAAGTCAATTGAGAAGAACAGAAAAAAAAAAATTTCTCTGTGGTACTAATACTAAATAAATTATAAAAATTACTATATAAGTTGGGAAAATGATTTTTGGTAACTTTTTACCACAAGGACTGTACATGGCAAAAAAGGCTGCCAAAATCAAATTGTTCCTTCAGTAATTAATTCTTATTTTGTGAGGTTTGTACACCTTTTGTCCTATCTGTCTGCTTTGCAGATGCATCTTGCTATAGTCACCATATGTAAGAGTCAGATTTTACACTTCTCTTGTATACATTGAAGGATACACTGTAGTTAGAATTCTTCAATGTCATGCTCTTGCCTCACTGTCCCCAGTCTGCCTTCCTGCATTTTTTTTCTCACCTCTAATGACATTGTAAAACTGCAGCTAGAACTCTGAGAACCATTTTAAGAGCTATTGCTGAAATTTTGCTGGTTTACTTTATGACAGTTGCCCTTTATGCTACTAAATTTGGAGTAACTGCTTTTTCTGCCTATAAACTGACTTGGATACCTGTAACCTCATATCCATGCACACTTGTATGATTTTACTCTATACTAAAAGTGAAAAGTATTTATAGATGCGAGTGTCTCCCATTTTTACTGGTGCAATTTCTGTGATATTGAAAATGGTCTCCTGAATCTAAGTCCCACAGCAATTGCATGAGGTTATTGAAACGCAGGACCTGTTTCAAGGCTAAAAATTCTACTAAGAATAAACAGAGCAGATGCACAGTTACAGAGGGCTAGTTATTCCTTTTTGTTCCCTTCAGGGATGCATGCATACAGAAATATCATATCACTTTTAAGACTTAAGATTATAAAAGAATAAATAAAAAAAATACGGTAGTGCCTCAGAGTAATATGACTTTTTATTTTATTTACCCTATAAGTTAAGAACCAAAAAATCCAGCCTAGTTTGTTTTCATGAACAATGTTACAGATAGAAGCATGCCATATCAAAGTCATTCCTACAGTGATGATCCAAGCTAGATGTGTCTATCCAACAAGCCTTGGCTAAGCAGCAATTTCTTATAAGAGGGAGCATGGATAAAGGCAGGGATTTAAGAGTCTACTGCTGGAGAAGCCCAAAAAATTTATGGTTGAGAATCAAAAGCTTAAGTACTATTAAAATGCACCAACTTCAGGGAGGTGTATCTGTCCCAAGTTAGAAACACCCTATGTCTAGCAGACATGACAAAGAACAGGACACAGCAACACAGCATAAAGAAATACATGGAATACATGGAACTATGGATTTCTGGATCAGAAAAAGGAGTTTCAGGCAGTGGTTAATTCAGTTGGCCTTTTTTTT
>VXBI01007622.1:181932-235363 GCA_013397375.1 Toxostoma redivivum
TTTTTTTTTTTTTTTTAAGAACTGAGCTTCTTTTCTGTCTTTTGAATAGTTTTGGCTATATGAAGTTTTAGAATCACTGTCTGTGCAAATACAGTATCTTTGACCTTCAATGGGATTGGTACTTTGTGGCAAACAAAACTCTGCAGGACAGCAAGAGCCTGTGAACATAAAGGGAAAGTAGAGGAGGGCCTTTTAGTATCTCTGTGTATCTAAGAAATATCCCTAAGAAGATATAAATTTTACTTCACATTAAATTAGAGGCATTCTGTACTCAATTCATGAATATAAACAGAAAAGAAACCAAATGAATAATTGCCAGTGCCCTAAGTAAAGTCACAGTAAGACAAAGCCTGATTGTTGGTCTCAGTGGTAGAATTTCCTGTGTGTTTAGTCATACAGTTCCTTGCAAACTAAAATACATGACAGATGAGTCACTGGTTTACCAAATTTGTTGGAGACTTAGTAATTATCCATTTGCATTGGTTTATTTAAAAGCAAGGAGTATTGATATGGTCGATCTATTTTCACAGTATGGTGTGTAGGTTTTGTACTGAATAAATAATTCTAGTGGGGGCACTGAAAATTATTGTAAGGATTAAGACAACCCTTTCAAATACACAAAATATATTTATACTTTTGTTTTCCACATCATCTTCCTAATATATTGTTATAATATCTGTCTAATGAAATGGGGTTGGATTTTAAAATTTGGCTGATTTGATGGTAGGGCAACTCAATTGACTGGAGTTATTTTTGAGTTTCACTGATGTCAAAAAATAAACCCACCTCACAGTTAGAAGAAGTGAAAGATCATATCTGAAAATTCTTATGTTAAGTGGCAAATTATACATTTTTCCTCCAAATTAGAGAGCACTGAAAGGTGGAAACAGTCTCTTATCCATGTGGCAATATCTCTTACTTTCTATTATTTTACCACATTACTATCATTAGGGAGTTTTTGTTTAGTTCTGGAACCTGTCACTACTTCACTGTAATGTCTTTTAGCTTATCACAAATAAAAGTAGGTTAGAATTTGTTGTGGTGGTTTTCTTTTGATTTCTTTTTTTTGCTTGTGTGAGAATGATAGTTCTCATCTTAGTTAATATAGGAATTTTTTTGATAGTGAACTTTCAGTTGGGAAAAGAATACAAAAGTACTTCAGCATTTCCTTTAGCAAAAGATTTCCTTATCTCCCTCTGTTCACTTCTGTCTAAGTCACTGAACTCAAGAAATGAAAAGATCTTATTTTCCTCACATGAAGTTTCCTCAAACCCTCAAACCCACAGGTTTGAGTGTTTCTATATCACTAGCAGTTTCTCTAATGTAAGCATTTCCAAACTTGTCTCCCAGTTCCTTCACTCTCACCTAGACATAGAATTGCATGGACTTCTTCAGCTGGACAAGACAAACCCAGTGCCTCGAGCCACTCCTTAGGGGACATGTCTGCCAGCCCCTTCCTCATCTTAGTGCCCTCCGTGGGACATGTTCACCAACATAATTTTTAAATTATGGGGCCCAGAACTGTAAACAATATCTACAAACGATGCTCTGAGGGACTTTCCAAACTCTGTGTAGAAACTGATGGTGTTCCAGCACAGCTGTGCTCTTCAGAGTATACAATATTAGTAGGGCCTGTGCGATCAGACAAGGGACAGTGGTTTCAAACTGAACCATCTAGATTCAGACTGGACATAAAGAGGAAATTTTTTATTATGAGGGTGGTGAAACACTGAAACAGTTGCCCAGAGAGGTGGCCCCATCCCTGGAAAGTTTTAAAGTCCCTTGCAGTCCATTCTAGTCCAGACTATTCTGTGATTCTATGATAATTCATATTGTCATCTTTATTTGTGTTCCAATCAGGTACTTGAAAGTGAATGTGTGAAATACATTAAATAAAAAATAGAAATAGAAATAGAAATAGAAATAATAGAAATAGAAAATAGGATTAGGTGATTGGTTCAAAACCAGCTTGCTTCTTCTTGAAGTTGCAGCTTAAGAAACAAAAGATGTTGGAGGGAAACACTGGGCATATATACTCCCCCCGAAATTGGTCTGCCATCAAGGGAAAGGAAGTTTCCAACACCCGGATGTATGCTGGGTTTTTAGAAGTGTCATAGAACAAAAAAAGTATAATAGCTAGAAATTAGCAGTACTGGATCTGTCAAATAAATAAATGAATAAAATGTATCCCAGTTTCACTAGGTTAATGTCTAGAATTCCACTTTGTCCATATTTTTCACTATTTGCCTGCAAAACAGACAAACAACCACACTTCTCTCGCTTTTTACTGAGAAAAATAAAATCTGTGCTTATAACTTCTTTTCCTCAAAGTAGGTTTGCTGTTTGAACTATCATTGCACATAATTAGAGAATCAATCTCAAGATTCAAAAGAAGGAGGGAAAAAGACCTTTGCCTCTGTGTTCTTCAGATGGAGCCAACAAGCCAAATTACTTTCTCACTTACACATGGGCAGTTCCTCTGAAAACAATTTGGTGTTATGGGTGTAGGGGTGAGGGACAGTAGTTTGTGACTGTGATATTGAAAAAGGCTTTGAAATATTTTTGAGCCATGTAGCAGTCTCATAATTTTTACAGAGAAATTTAATTAATTTTCTCATATTGCAGAATCTTCTGTAGGCTTTAGATGGTACTTTTAGTTTGGGACCAATATTGTAGAGTTTATATGCTTCTGTGCAATATGAGAGCAGGGAAAAGGTCTGCTATTAGGACTTGAGGTATTACAATAATTTTTTTTACAAAATATTTGCCATCTGTAGTGCACTGTAGGATTTCACATGAGTAACAGATACATGTGCCTACTGGGTCATGACTTATTTTAGCATTTACCTAAATTAAAGTACAAGTTATTTAAGAATGCCTTTTGTCTGTGTTTGTTACATCCCATGGTACCAGGAAATCATGGGACCTCCTTAAACAGGGATGGACTGTAAATCTTGCAATCTCCACTCAAAAAAGGTGAAATGAATTGCAATGTTACAAGGCTGCAGTGCTTCACAAAATATAGGTGAAATTAGATGCTAATGAATCAAGCCTTGACATGAATTATTTATTTTCAAAGTTTTTGTTGCACAAATAGGCTGTGTGAACATGTGCCATACAATAACAGATATACTGGCACTTCCTAGCTCAGGAAATGTGTAGCAAGTGAGGGGGGAAAGTAAGACTTCTCTAGCATGCAGTAACTAGAGCCATTAAAATATTTGAAAGGATGTCATTGTTATATTCTTCAAAGATATGGTGAGAAAACACTTACTACATTTGTCATATTTCCTTCTTCTGGAAGTGACTACTCTGTAAGACTCTCAGAGTTTCACTCTTCAAGACCTGTCACTGGAATATACCCACTGATCACAAGCCAAAACCATGACACCTTCAGGGCTTGTTTTTAAATGTATGCAGTCTTTCAGCAAAGGAGATATTTTAGAAAGGTTTCTCTTCCAAAGCTGTTAGACTAGGTGCAAACATATAAATGTGGTTGCTGGGGAACTGCAGAGGTGGTGTCTGTGAAGACAGACCAGGGGCTGCCCCATGCCCCATGCCACTGAATGCAACAGTCCTACCAAGAGACACAGATGAGCACATCAGCCACCATCAAGCCTGGGAAAACATATTTAAGAAGGGTTGCAAAATGCCACAGAGTAAAGAGGGCAAAGAGAAAACAGAGAAAGGATGAAGAATTCAAGGAAGAAAAAAAGCAGGAGCACCAAAGTCAAATGAGAATAAAAAGGAGGTACTGAGCAGATCACTAGAGCAGATATTCCAATAGGGACTGCAGCCAGTTGTGGAGAGTGAGAAGAAAGGAGCAACTAAGAGAAACCTATGTCCTGATATTTTCTTGAGCTACTGATTACCTTTCTGAAAGGACTGAGTGTAACCTGTGCTGATAACAAGGTGGGAGGAGATCTGTTGGGAGTGAAGACAAGCTTAGGGAGGGAGGAAAACTGTTCTCCCCAAGTGTTTGTACTGCTTATTTCCAAATATTAGAATCAGTACTTGAATAGTTAGATTAATTGTCAATAAATTCACTTAAATTCCCCAAGATGAATCTGTTTTGCTCATGAGAGTAACTGCTAAGTGAACTCCCTGTCTTTACTTCAGTCCACAATTCATGTTTTTCTCTGGTGTGGGGGACAAGAGAGAGCAAGCTGCTGTGAAGGTGTTTAGCTGGTAGTCACCATTTCTTGATGTGCCTTCCTCATTTTATAATTCTTTATCATTGGGATTACAGAACAGTTTGTCTCCTTCATAGGTCCCTCTTCCTCAAACAATTTCATTCAGAACCCTAAACTGGGGAAAAGATCCTGCCTGTTGATGGACACTAGTTTTCTAACTGAGGTTGAAAGTGATGTTCACGCTCTCTGAAGGGCTGACAAGCAATATACACCACCTAACTTACCTTTCAGTTCTACTTACCAACCTATAATGTGACACCCAAAACCAAGGTCAAGGTGGCGCTAATTATTGTGTTCCAGCTGTGGCCAGTTTTGATTTTCAAAGCTTTACGTTCTGTGACTCATTCACAAAAATCCTATAAAGTATATAATGAATACAAAATTTCACACTGTGTTTAATTGTTTTATGGCTAATTCCATCAATTTCTTTTTTTAAAAGGCATTTTCCAGTTAAATAACTGTACTAGTTTGAAAAAAAACCAGTGCAAGATCCCAAGTCAGAACTACAATTTAATAGGAAAATTAAAATAAATTCTGCAATAGTGCAGAAACACTCACAGAGTCGGGATACAACCTGATACCCTGTCAGTCAAGGTGGTGGTAACAATCCAATTGAATGGTGGCTGCAGCACTGTTGGAGTGATAGATGTGGTTCTGTTGAAGCAGTGATTCTGTAGAAGGGTATGGTCTTCCTCTGAAGGCCCAGTGGTAGTGTAGAAGGGTCCAGTCTTCCTCTTGGAATCCAGTGGATGAGGCCCCTGTGGTGTTCCAAACCTCAGATTATATCCAGGTAGGAATGCTCCCCGTGGGTGGAGCATCTCACAGTGGGATGCTGTAATTTTATGAGTCATGCGGTGGCCCATTAGTGGAAGATAGCCCCTTGAGGGAGTCATCAGGGATGGGTCATGGATAAGATAAAGAACACTGCCCTTCCTGGTTTTAACAGCTTATGAAGCTGGTGATAGAATACATACTTTTGGTTTTACATCTTACATTGTAACCTAAGAAAACAACTCTGAAGTTGTTATAGTCCCAGAGCATGGCAGAAGACAGAGAAACACTGAAAGCTATTCTCAGGGAATGGATAGCTAGCTTTTTTTTTAAGGTTTGTAGAAAGGATAGTCAAAAGCCCTAACTGTTTCAGATATTCATAGCTGCATGAAATTAGGGCTTAAAGGCATTAAACTGACACAGATTTTCACTAACTTCCATGGAATTTTAGACCCCAAACAGCTTACAGGTTATGATATTCAGGGGCCTGAGGGGCAGGGAGTTCTGCTGGTCATATGACTGATGTATCTAGGTGGTAATAGCAATATTCTGCAAGTCAGGATACATTGCTGTATTGCTTTCAGATCTCAGCTGTCTACTCCATAAAGCACATTACTACAGGGATATAATTGAGGTAGCTTTGTGAGTCAAGATGAATTATATAGGGTGTAGCCATCTGAAAACAGGATGTATGGAATTATGAGAATGTTACATTATTATACTCATGCTTTTTACCAGACAAAATTTTGTATTTAGTTACCATGACAAGGGCCTTCTAACATGAATTCATTGGTAGGCAGCCAATTCCAAGATGATTAGAGATTGGAGGTCTAGCTTCTTTTTAAATACAGCTTGAAAACATATATTTAGACTGGAAGTTTTCCTCTTTCCTGTATCTCTTCTTCCCTATTCTCTCTGTCTCCATCTCCATCTCCATCTCCATCTCCATCTCCATCATCTCCATCATCTCCGTCTCCATGTAGAGTTTTACAGAGTTCTAATAACTGAAGAGATAATTCCCCAAGATAAGATAGTCTATTTCCATTCTATTTTGCTCATTTTCTTAATCTTTTTTTTAGCTTTTAGCTAGACACTACTAACCAGCACCAAAGACTAGAGTGTGACCAATAGGGTCATTTGACTTGAATGTGATATGTGCAGTTTCCTTGCTAGATTATTACCCTAGAGCTCGCTCTCTATTAGCACTTAATTCTCTATCTGTGCTTCACTGAACTGTCATTTCTGGTGTCCTGAATTGTCACAGTTTGACTTTTTTGAAGAGGAATTTGCTGATTAAGATTCAATTGGTCATTCAAACAAAATTACATGCATTTCTTCATAACATATTTTCTTTTACAGATAATATTTATTTTTACCTTCTGACCACATCTGAAAGCCATTCGAAATTGGCCATTCTACAGGGGAAAACAGAAAATTCTATTAGAGTAGTCTGTCATCCATTTCTTGTTTTCGTTGTGTTTATTTCCCTTTTTCATATGAAAAATTAGTCAGAGTATAATGGTTCCATATTGGTCTACACAGGTCTACATTCTAATTTCCAGTTTTCACTTTTCTCAAATGTACTATGCCATTTGAATTCAAATTTTGACAAGGTTTTTCCTATTCTTGTTTGCTTTGTTAGAATCTCATTGAGAAGAAACGTGCTGGGTTTAGTCTAAAGGAAAGAAAAAATGCCAAGAAAAGATGCCATATTTGAAGAACTACTTTAAGAGTGGAAAGCCATCAGATATGTTCTAAATGAGTAATACAAGATTTTAGTGGCCTCAAACGAAGCACCTAAATTATGAGAGAAATGAAATGAACAATGATAGGCACAGTATAGTGCTGAAAACAAGAGCAAATTAATTCATGGAAAGTAACCACAACAGGAGTTAGTTTTGTGATGCAAATTCCTTAAAATAGTTTGGATCCCTCATATCTCCTAAGGTGCTCTCTGAATAAGCATCCTGAACAGGCTGAAGTCTGCCCTCTAGAAGCCCAGTACAAAAGTTTTGTTGATGCCCCTCCTTGTTTCACTAAATATTGAAAACTCTATTATTTCATGGTCACTGTACTCCACATGGTCTCTACCACCACACCTCCCAGCAGCCCTTTTCTGCTTGTAAACATCAGGTCAAGAGAGGCATCACTCCTGGTAGGCTCACTCACCAGCTGTGCAAGAAGCCATCCTCCCTTCCCTCTAAGATCCTCCTAGACTCCCTTTTCTCCTCTGTGTTGTGTTCCCAGCAGACAGCTGGCAGGTATCTACTGGTCTGGCTACCTTAATACAACAGCAGCACAATTTATACCTAAAACAGCCTCCTGGCACTCAGCAGGTATCCTGTGCTAGATTCACACTGTAAAAAGAATATGCAGAACTATGTAATGAAAGCATGGTCCAACTCACCCCCTCAGTGACTTCTCAGAGAGAACACCATGGGTAGACCAGAACAGCTGCAGCATTCAGGAACCTCCCCCATCTCCAGTTTCTGCCAGTTCAAAGAAAACACCTTCCTTTGGATCCTGCCAACTCTAGCTAGCCATGTCAAAGACTGGCAAGATGATAGGGCATGTCTTGCCTCCTTTTCACTCACAGGTAAGCAGAGTTGTTTAGTTTTTTGTCATGTGAAGCAATTGGTGGCCATTGGGACCAAGAGAACATGGTTGTCCTCACAACAACAGCTATTGAAACATGATAGAGAAGTGTATGCCTAGTTCCTGAGGACTTGTATGCCGATTCTTGAAACATGAATGAGATAAAAACACTTCCAGACATGAAGCTGAAGAGCAAACATGAAATCTTAATTCTGTCACTTCACCAAGGCATAAGGATGCCATGTTTATTGGTTATGTTTCTATTGACTTCCCTCATGAGCTGTAACAATTCAGCTTACAAAATATGTTTTATATTTTCTTCTTTGTTATGCATTCAATGTGGAAAGAATACAAAAAATTTGTATAGCTTTCTTATTCACTTTCCCTGTAAAAAGTCAGCAAGGTATGCAAGACACTGGATACCCTCAGTGTAACTTTGCTTGTGGCCACTTTAGTTACCTTAATTCAAATTAGTTTAGGCATTATAAAGCCTAAATCTCCAGCTGGGCATATGCAGTCTTCTGTATTAGTCTGTGTGTTCTGTCATCAAAATTAAACCTCCAAAGTTTAAAACCAAATTATTTGTTCCTTACTAGAATTCATGATGTAACCTATATGCACAAACATTACATATTGATCTCATATTAAGTGCATTCCTGGTTGGCTGTTTTTTCCAGCCTTTCTGCCTCTCCTCACACATTAACTGTGATACTAACATCTGAAAAATATTTTTAAAAGTAAATGGTATATCATTCCATTATCCAACTTCAAGAAACAAGAGAAGAAGAAGCAAATTTCATTTCCGCTATATTTTTGTAAAGGCTGGTATCTGTGTTGATACTTTCTGTCAAAGGTCCTGTTCACATTAATCTAAAAAGGGACATGAATCTCAATTTCATAAGTTTTTCTCTCCCCTGAAATGCCATTTTGGATTTTATAATTCTACATGTGCTTCAATTATACTGTTGCCCTTATCCTATATGCAGGGGATGGTTATGAATGCTCTAGCTAATTAACAATCTAAGTGCACAAATGTCTCCTTGAAAACAAGATCTGGCACTGGACTAAATGAACATTCTGATTGCTCATTAAATGCAGCAATTTCTCTGCAGGTTGGGTAATACTAACAAGGAACTCTTTTTTTTTTTTAACCTCCTGCTTCCTTGCCCCTCACCATTTTTCTAAACAAATTTCCCCCCTTTTCCTCAAGAAGCGCATAAAGATAGCTTTAGTTTTCTTAGCATGTTTCCCCGTTTCTGCACTTTTGCTGCACCGCAATGGTCACATAGAGACAAGGACTGTGGAAACAAACATAGTTTGCAGGGCTTTCTGTAACACTGCCTTGGCTCATGGAGAATGCTCACCTGCCATTCCAGGTGACAGGCTGTCACAGGGCAAACAGGTAATAGATGCAGTCTTACAGTGGCTTGTAGGGTAAAGTTCACTTACTCTTAATTCCCTACTCTTTCCAAACCTAATGAAGCCTTGTCTCAGTGGTACACCTGTCAGATGGAGCTTGTTGGTTTGGCTTTAGGTAAGGTTATTTTAGAAATCTTATGCCTGCATAGATGGAAATAGCATTATCGGTGGAGGTATTGAGTGCTTGATGGAAACCATAATAAATTCTTTAGGGGCAATTTCCTTACCCCTATGTAGAGCGTTGCTAATATTTATTGCAAGAGTTGCCTGACTAAGAACCACTGGAAAATAAGAAGATAAATTTCTTAGCTCAATTACATCTCAGTCTGTATTCAGCTCAGGGAATATGACACACCTTTGAGTGCTGATGTTCTTCATTGAAGCCTGATTTTAATTTGGCAACCATAGGCACTTTAACAATATGTAGGGCTTTCTAACCCATATTTTTGATTGTAGCTGCATAAAACATGTCTGTAATATAAAAGCAATCTTTATAAATATGAAAGCTTTAAAGATATTGTATGTAAATTCTATGCTATGATCATGACACACAGAAATCTTCCCCTTTTCAGTTTGTTTCATTTGGCCTCCATGCATAAAAGTGCTTAAGTGAAGGTTTAGCTTGTTTTTGAAAGGTCATTTGATATTTTAAGTGAAAAATGAATTTTATAAACCCTGGATCAAAATTAACTTTTGCATAATCCAAATGTCGGTACAGATTACCAGAAATTAATGCAGCATTATTATTTTTGGTACAATTGCAATTTAAGCAAAAATATTTAAAATTAGCATCCTTATAATTTATACTTTAATATTTTTGCGGTAAACTCATATGCCAATAGTGGTATTGAGAACATAATATTTTATTAAGTTTTTCTTGGAAAACCAAAATAATATTGCAAAGTAAAATTATATTTGATTATTAATTAGTAATAATTTATTGCTGGTGTTGACATTTAAAAACATGCTCCAATTTTTCCTTTCCTGATCCAAGGGATTATGTTGCTTTCATCTACTGTGATTAAACGCCACTGTTTTTTGTGAACTTTACAAGCTATCACATATTTTATGAAGACAAAATCCAATCAAGTACTGTTGAAATTAGAAAATTCTGTGTATTCATTTTCTTTGAATTAATTCTACAAAATTGGCTTAATATCAAACTCTCCATAATTAAAATCTGATTAGTAGTGAAAGTCCTTTTGCTTCCCTTTTTTTGCACCTGCTGTGGTTTAACCCCAGCTGGCAATTAAGTCTCACACAGCCTCTGGCTCAGTCTCCCACAGTGGGATGGAGGAGAGGGTTGAGAGAGCAAAATGGGAAAAGTCATGGATTGAAATACCAACAGTTTAACAGGGGAAGCAAAAGCCATGCATACAAAATAGGGAATTCAATCAACAGTTCCCACGGGCAGGCAGGTGCTCAGCCACCTCCAGGGGAGCAGGGCCCTATCACACCTTGTGGTTACTCAGGAACACAAACGCCACCGCTCTGAAAGTTCAGCCCTTCCTTCCCCCAGCTTCAAACACTGGAATAATGCCACGTGGTGTGGGCTATCCCTTCCGTCAGTAGGGATCAGCTGTACTGGTTGTGTCCCCTCCTGACTGCTTGTGCATCTCCAGTGTTGGTGGGATGAGGAGCAGAAAAGGCCTTGAGGCTGTGCAAGTCCTGCTCAGCAGTAATTAAAACAGCCCTACATTATAAACACTGTTTCCACAGCACAAAACCAAAACACAACTCCATACAAGCTACCATGAAGAAAATTACCTCTATCCCAAGCACCACAAGCACACCTTTCCAGAGTCATTGGGAGATGGGCTGATAACAGATTAGCATTACACCGAAAAAGGGACGATTTATAGTTATTGTAGTTTTCCTTTTTCACTTAGAAAGGAGTAATTAAAATCATGAGCAAAAGTGAAAAAGTCTGTCATCTATGTTTATAACTTCTTTAATGGCAAAATCTGAGTAAGACATGGTTATAGTCTAATCAGAATTTGTCCAAACTTGTTTTCAGTCTCCTGTTAGAATTCTTGCCCATGTGGAGGGACATATGTTAAAGAAATATTTGCCTAACCATTCAACCTTCACAAATATATGGCCAGTATATTTAAAATACACTTGCTAAGAAGTATTTAAATTCTTAAAGCACAGAAGCAAGTAGTTCAGTTTTCACAAAAACGATTTGCCAGTTCTTACTTTTAAAAATGTTATCATTCATTTACTTTTTATTGTCTACACTGACTGTTATAAGTCAGACCAAAGGAGGGTACTTGATACTCTCTGCAGGAAAAAATATAGTAATACATTATGCTTGTAGTAGAACACAGAAGAAAAGGTTACATTGGTCAAACAACACCAAGTACATTTTCCCCCTGAGAAATTCAGAGTGGATACTCTCTTTTGATCTCCCTTCACTTCTATTTAAAACTATTGCACTCTACAAGCAACTACATAGCTACATCTACGCATACAGTAATATATATATGCATATATACATATATATACGTAGATATATATATGTATATATACATATATATACATATGTTTATATGCATATGTGTATATATCTATATATCTATATATATCTTCTTTATAAGAAAAGTTTTGAATAACAGGAATAATAAATGAAGAGGATATCTTAGATTTTTTATGTCCAAAATTCTAAGACTAAGGTAAAGTGATAATGTTGCTAAGTAGAAGACTGCACCCTATTTGCAGTCTGATTAGACGACACATTACCAGTTTCTGTTTATATGAACTATAGAGGAGGTAATAATGTATATTGCTATAAATCTTCTTTTATTTACATCAAAATATGCATGGAAACCGAAAATATGGTAGAGCGCTTCCACAACAGCAGTGCATTTGCCTATAAACTGATCAGCTTTATCTAGCATAAATTCAGCATCTGGGATGAAATTCTTTTAAGGTATAACATGACTGTTTTCAGGAAACATCTTAATAGGCCTATCTAATATTACTTTCTGTCTCCCACATACTAGATTTTTTTTTAATCCGTTGAAGAATAAATATGAAAGATTATTGATTGTGACAAAATAGCTACAGCATACATTTCTTTGGATTTATACAGAACCATCACTTAAAAGTTAATTTCAGACAACTATGTAAAATTAATCTTATTTTGTTGCAAGTACATTTTAAAGCAAAGATTTATACCATATAATTTAAAGTACACAACCTGATAGACATGGTGAAACTGCAGTGATTCAATTCATACTCAACCTGCAAGGTGTCTGAAGTCTCATAGTCAATCTTAAATCTTTCTCTAATTTATTATGATTCTGTGAATGATGTATTTTCAAGTCACTTCTTTTAAAATCATTATCATTTTTCCAATCAGGCATTTTCACCAAGGTAGCATTCTAATTTTCTTTTTTATTTCTTAGTTCTAATTAAAAAACATGGTTGTCAACAGATTTGTTCAATAAGTTACTAATAAAAGGCATACCTTCAAATCTATGCAAGGGTACTAGCATAATAACAGGATTTCTGCAAATATAAATTGTGTATTATCTTGCTGTTTGACAAGTTAATCACTAAGACTGACTTTTTCTCTTTGAAAACACCTTAATATTCCTGACAATTCTTGTCACAGTTATTGTGAAATATTTATTAATTAGTTGCAGGATGGTTTCAGACAGTTAATTACAAGTACAAAATTAAGTATAATATAAAATATTTACAAAAGGTGCATGTGTAAACTTCAGGAAATTTTACCCTGTCTCCTAGCAAAAGTTGTATCTTTGACAATGAATTAACAATTGCAAAAGTTGTGGCATAAATGCCCAAATGAAAGAATTTGTAACTTTTTCTGTTAAATTAAACGTATTTAGACCACTGATGCTAATCATAAATTCAAGTTTAGTCCTTTTTTTCTTTGTATCAAATGTAAGAGCAATATCAATTTCTAATTTCTACATAAATTTGACAAAACAAAGGAGCATCTTCTGTAACTGTTGTGCTAAGGGTAAATATTCATATACCACGGCTCCCAAACCTCACTATATTCCAGAACAGAGTATGCCACCCTATATACCCTGTAAACTTAGAGAAAGAGGGAATATATGTCTGTATGTTTGTTCTACTGATGATCTGAGTCCATTTACAGCAGTGTTCGACCTTTAAGAGCAAAAATTGATCCTGAAAAGGTCAGTGGATCAGTCTGATTGTTCATGTTTACAGTCACAAGGTAAAGCTTCAACTTCTGTCCTCTCGGAATATTTTTGGGAGGGATTTGATTAGTTATTAATAAAAGCTTTTGTTAATTGGAAAACTGTAACATTCCTGCACTTTCATATAACATATATAACTTGAAATTGATGGCTAAATATGATTGAAGAGGAAATACACAGTATGGTTTTATACCAGAGACTGACTGCAAATCTCAAATTAGTAACAGCTTTCTTTTTTAGCCAATTGGGAGAAACAGCTTTCATCGAAGATTGATTCAGCTTATTTAAGAAATTTACTGCATCATGGAGTTTCTTATTTCCCTGTATTTTCCAAATTCCACTTCAAAATTATGCTTAGTTAATGTCAACAAGTATATCTGTACAAACAATGTAATGCTTTTTCACTAATAAGTATGTGTTATAAGTTCTTTTATTTCAAGGAATATGTGGAAGAAACAATTTTTTTCATAGTATTTAGAACTAACAACATTCATGTCTGAAATACAAGACAACAATTTCCATGTACAAAATAATTTTTTGGGACTTTAGTTACATTTGAATGTAAGCACACACAGAAACAGATAGATTGTAGGACAAACTTTTTAAATCCTGGTGGTTTTATTATAAAATAATTTACATGTAGTAGCTTAAATTTTAAATGTATCTGAAGATGAAAATTGGTACCTTTCCTTCTCATAACAAACAAACAAACAAACAAACAAGCTTTTTTTTTTTTTTAATAAATATGCAATGTGCTGAAAGTTACTTTTTTTCCTCAGGAACCTTTTTTTTTCATAAAATGGTATTTTTTGTATGAAAAAACCATAAGAAATTACTGACTATTGTAACCTGAATTGGTTTCTTGTTAATAAGAAAAGGGTTCCTACACTGTCCAATTCAAATTTTATTTTGACACTGAACTAAAAACATCACCTTTATTAAAAATCCCATTTAACTCTTACAATTTTATTGTATACTGTTTTTCAAGAAGCCGGGTTACCACAGAAAAATAGTAGCATTAATGATCTGAATTGATACATTTGATTGAAAAAAGGAAGGATTCTGAGGATGCAAGCTTTTATTCAGGACTCAAGCAGAAACAGAAAGTCTGTTTTTCAGTAGCTGGGAGCACTAATGCTGAAAAAAATCCACAACTTTCAATTTCATAGTTTTTAGTTTTGAGGTAAACTAAACAATTTAAATTTTATGCTTATTTTGCAAGGGGTTTTCTTAGATCTCCTGTCAGACTCTGAGTAAACAGGTTAAAGAAGGGGGATTGCATTGGAAAACATAACATCTCCTAGTGATGGTCCTACCAGAATTCTCTGAATGTGTTTGTTTGGTACATTGCCATTGTTTTAGTGTCATCCACATAGAAACCTGTGGATCTTGGGACAAAACGTACTACCTTATGCTGTGTGCATGTGGACAAACTGGGATTAAGATAATTCTTTGAGCAGGGTTTACTGATAGCAGAAATGGCTTTGAACTTGCAGGTTGCATTTTTTGCATTGGGGTAGTCAGATGATGTTTGTAGTTCTGCTTAAATTTGAGTTTTAATTTTTTAGATAATTTTTTAAAAAACTGTGATCATCTAGTGTACCTTGTGATTATTTGTGGAAGATTTTACTTTCTTCTTCTCTTGAATATTCACCACTATACTATTAATAATATAATTACTTCAATTTCTAGTAGAAAGATTCTAGTAGCATTTTTCATTTTCATCAATATGTATTATGGACCAGAATTTTGTTCAACCTAAGAATCTGTGTCTCATAGCAAGTTTTGAGTTTTATTTTGTTTAATTAAGGTAAATGCTGTCAGTCCTGAATAATAATGAAACGGTGAAATTTCTTAGAAAAGACAAATTTAAAAGAAAAAAATCCCCTACAGATTTTTTCATAATTGTGCACTTCTATAAAAAATTGACTTGGAGTTTTTTTTCTAATTTAAGTTCTTTCAAAAATTGAATTGTGTTTTTGACAAAGCTCATATATTCTTGAGGAACATTCTAGTTGTGTTGATCTAGCATTGCTTGTCTCCAATAATAGTCATTTTGATCTAGACAAGCAAGTAGCATGATACTGGTAGTCATAATTTAAGCTACCAATGGTTGCAGAAGAGCTAGTATCAAATATTTCTCTGATATGCTCTGATAGCAACACAAACCCAAATGAATGCTTATAATAGTGGTGTTAATTCTGGATTTTTCATATATTGATACCTATTAGGCCTATGCAAAGGCTCTGATCCTCATTTAATGTACCACTTTCTGGATGTGTGATTTTTAAAATTATCTTTTTTATGCTTTTTGTTTTTTGGTTTTTTTTTCATTCTATGTAACCCATAAACACCAGCAACAGAATTGTGTTTAGCACAGTGAAAACATCTCCATAAACAGCAGTGGCGTGTGTGAAACTGAGAGAAGGAGGTGAGTGGATTTCAGCTCTGAACATTAATATGCCATTTTGCCTGCTTCCTTGTGCTGCCATCCATTCCCTTCTGCACTACTGATGATAATGGTAATGACAACAAGGATTTACTGTCAGCCATTTATAGGGCCCTTATCTGCAACACAGTTAATTTCAAAAATCACTTTAGAACATTTGGGAACACTAGCTTTTAGGTTCTGATCTTTAAAATATTTTTGTTTGTGCTTGGCTAGATTCACTTGTAATCCTATTGCAGTTACTGATACTGCTCATGCAAACACAAAATTTTAAGTGTTGCGTTGCCTCCAGGAAGACTACAGGTCTCTAGGAGTGGAGTCTCTAGGAGTCTCTTAACTCCAGTTTTCTGTCTTTCTGAAATAATTTTTTCCAACAGTTTTACATCATTTATTACGTGATAAAATGAGTAGAATCTAACTCCTTGGCCAGATCTTCAGATGCCTAGTTCCACAGACTTCAAAAACAATTTACTATACCTGAGGTTATCATTCTATACACTTTTTCTCTCCAAGGCTAGGAGTTATGTTTTTGTTTTTCTTTTTGTTTTTTTTCACCTCTTACTTGTGAAGAGAAAGTGATTCATATGGCTTTATCTTAAATGACCAGGCCAACTTCTTTCTCTCCTGGTTATTCTATAACTTCATGAAATACATACACCAGTTGCAACTTGTTAGAAGTACCGAGAACTCTCTCAGTTTTTGCCTGCTGAGAGGTATCTGTATTTCATGATAATACATCTAGAGAGTTTGGAATCCCAAAGTGACATCTGCAATTTTTCCTACATCTAGTTTCAACTCAAGTTGTAACTCTCCCTTTTTTTATTTGTTTTTTTTTTTCCTCCTAGCTTCACAAACCATTTTCCTTTGCCAAAATAAGACTTATAAAATTGTTCTGTTTTTTCACTCTTACTAATGGGTTAAGACCATACTTTATAGTACTAATAAAAACACAGCTGCCTCTATTTTACATGTCTGGACATTTTATATAGGGGAAGAAACTTAAATAAAGATTAGTTGAAAGAAAGTGGAAATTAACTTTAATTACCAACACCAGAACAAGCCACTTAAAGAATTATAGCACTTCAGTATAGATTTTGTGAACACTGCAGACAATAGGAATTTTTCCACTGAATTTAACAGCACTTGGATTTGGTCCCTGAAAGTCAATTACTTGTATAGCAGAAGGAGAACCAAGGCAAAGGCAAGATTACTTCCCTGATCAACAGTGCCTGTGGACGTTACAACACGTATTAGAATATTTTTGTTAGATATTTGCTTACACTTAGGGATATGCATAAACTTATTTCCCTTATTTGGGCACCATAAGTACTTTTAGGTACTTTCAAGGTTAAGAATCAGTGGGGACATGATAAAATACCTAGAAAAATATGCCTTCAGCACCTTTTCCAGCACAGCCTGTCTAAATACTGCCCTGAGGGATGGAAAAGGGCAAAAACAGCTTACTTTAAACAAATAGGCTCTAAATCAGATAGCTTGGCAACTGGATAATAATACAACATTGGCAAACTGACAGCTACCAGAAACAGCAAAACACTGTAAAAACTGGCTAAACACCTGGATGATGCTTCTGCCCTGGGTTTTGTGTGCTTTTGGTGCCCATACAAAGTGGACATGTTTGCTGTGTTGCTGAATGGAGCAATGTGACCCACAGAGGAACTGAAACGACCATCACCAGGGTTATATTCTGGAGTATTTTAGTCTTTCCAAAACTTCCCTTATGATCAATGGTGAAAAGTGAATACTTGGCCCCAGTTTTTAAAACTCAAGGGAAGTTGCTGCAAGCAGCTCCTACTGCTCTTTTTTTTTCTTTTTTTTCGACTTCCTCCCTAGGACAGAGAGAGCATTGTTGAAATATATTTGAGCATTTCTACTTGAAATTATGTTCTTTTTTCCAATGTTCTTTTTTCAAAGACTTATTTGCCTATAATAGAAATTCTAATAGCAGCTTCAGAAAGGGATGAGGAAGGAGGAAACATCTTCCAGTTGTTGAAACACTGACAATTCTTTGTAAATATGTGACTTTGTCTCTATGAAATATCAGTCATGATGTTCTATGGAAGAACATGAAAACGCATTTTTTATTAATTGGTGTACAAATTATTTCCCATTTGATCTGTAGGCATGAAATTTAATGCTAATGCACTTCCAGTGACTCTGGTACTGTTCTATGAATTTGGAATGAATTTAGCCTTTATGTTTTAATTTGCTCAGCCACCTTATCTAAATAGAATATTCCAAGGTATGGACAGCTGAAATACTGCTAGCAATTCTTAACTCAAATTTTAAAACTTCTGAAATCAATTTAGAGAGAAAGTAAACTTACTCTTTGATTCAGCAAATGTGTTTTCCAGCTTTTGATCTTTGGACAGTAAGTTATTGTTGTTCCCACATAATTTTTTTCTAATCTATAGTGTTGTTCAGTAATAGGCTCCTAAGAATACAGCTAAAATGTAATTGATATTATTTTCTGCATTTTTGAAAAGAGTTTCATCAAGATATTTTGATTCAAAAATAAGTGTAAATTTGTACAGCAAGGTAAAGACTTATCTATTGCTGTCTGCTTTAAATAGCTCATTTGGAAGTATACAAAATGGCCTCATTGAGAAGCCGGATGTTCCTGTCTTGCAATATTGCCTATACACAATACTACATTCAGGACAGGAGAAACCTTACTAGATATTTGTATCACTTTCTTCACTGTAATTGCTGAACACTTTCTTTTCTGTCACGTGCCAAATTGTGATCTCTCAATCAGATTTTACTGATTTCATAGTGGGCCAGTCCACTACCACTTAAGCAGTCAGTAGATTGGATAAATTGACTTCACTATCTACATTTTTGTGGTTAATAATAACAGTAATTTAAATAGAGAAACACTGAGTATTTTTTTACTCGATTTTTATTTAAGCAAAATCCCTACCAAAACAAAGATTTGCTTGACCAAGGCTTTCGAAATTTTTTTTCACTTTAAGTAAACTTTCCTGTATTTTTCATCAAAATTTTAGATATATACCATCTTCATAACCTTCATAATCTTCTTTTATAAGGGCAAGCTTAGCATTTTTTTTTTCAATCTCTCAGAGTGTTTACTTCATAATAAGGAGAAATTCTCATTGAACAGTCGAGAAAATATGTTTATTCCTAATGTATTACAGTTTGGAACACCTGTTAGAACCAATATCTTAATCAGTTTGTATCATTCATCTTGGTAATCTACAAAATAATTAAGGAAGTCTTTTAATGGAATTATACAAAAAACACATTTCCATGACTTCTTGGCTAATTTTTGTCTTAGTGGGTGTACTTTTCACATACTTTATTATCTTATTTGCCTGAGCTGTGGCAGTCGTTTGCATCTTAGAGGCCTTACATAAATATTTAACTTCCATCTGTACTATCAAAACCTGTTTCTCTAGACACTGACTGTTTCAAAACATTAATGGTTAATGACTAGTTCAGTGCAAAGTATAGATTGCATATTTGGTTATGTTTGATAATGCAGATATATTACCTCTTGGAATCTCTATCCATTGCCATAACTTCCAGAAATAACATCTGCAATATTTGCCCTTGTTAACTACAGTAGATTAGGATTCTCATTACATATGCAAAGTATACAATGTTATGAAAATTCACCAAAAATTTAGTGAATATGAAGTACATGCATATTGTCAATTGATATCTGTAAAAATTACTAATAGTTATAAGCATAGACCCTTCCAGGTTTTTAACCTTGTTTGATTAGACATAATTCCACTCAAAAAAAAAAAAATGCTAAAAAGGATTAGACATCAGTAATGTACAAGTACATGCTTGTGGAAATTTTAACTGGCAGCAAAATACAAGTATTATCAAGCAGAAAACAAGTAATTGCTTATGAAACAATCCCATATAATCTTCAAATCCCTCAGAGTCTAGCACAGCACTCTACTTTTCTCAAGTCTGTATAGGGCAAATAGTACTTATTTCAAGTCAAATGAAGTAAAGAAAAACATATTCCATACATTAGAAATATTACAGATTTTATTTAACTTAAATCAAAGCAAAACACTGATTTTGCCATATATATAGAACTTTACTGAGAGACAAAAATTTTTAGCCAAACTGTTTTTCCACCAGGATTAAATTAGTGACATATGGCTACAGATCACGCAGTTATTTCCATGGTCAGCACTTCATGTCCTATGTAGGCTACATCTATATTTCTGCCTCAGAGGTTTGGGATCAGGCTTGGTTTTTCATGAAAGTTTTACATTTCTATAATTCAAATCCTGAGCAAAATAAGACTTTATGTCTTTTGGCCTCTAGTTTCTGAGGCAAATAATTTAGCCCACTCTTAGTCATGGTTTGCACCATGACACTGAGCACAATATTCTTATTCTTTCAGCAGTTCACACATACACACAGAAATAGTTTATAGCATATCTTATTCCTACTGACAGGATAGAACCAGCAAGGACTGTGTTGTCAAAATAATTGATTTAAGCTAAAAGTCTTAATTCTTTCACACAACAATTGAGTGTACAATATCGTACAAAAGATATGGTTATCATAAGTGCTGGAGAAATACCACATTGGGAATGGTGTTTGTGTAGATATATTTCTATAGGAGTTTGGTGTATATGCTAAATCAGGAACAACACAAAGATCCTGTCCTACTGTCACAGAAAACAGATTTATTAGTTGCAAAGAGCTATAGCTAACTGAGAAATGCTAAAATCACCTTTAAATCAACACCTTTAGAGAAGTGAAAATTAAAATTTTGATGTAAAAATTATTCCAATTAATCACCATGAAATAAATAAACTATCAATCCCAAATAGTGTGTGCTAGCTTTTTTCTAATGAACTGTCTCTTATTTCTTACAAATAGTGTTTGACTAGGAAAAGAATAGCGTGCTTTAAGAAAAAAAGCATCCGTCTTTCTGATAATAACCTAGCTCCACAGAGAAAGAAATAGATCCATATTTTTAGGAACATAAATACAGAATTACTTCAGAGTTACAGAGTTCTCACCTTGTACAAACTACAGCTTTTCTCTGCCTGGACCCACTTTCATGCATTGTTAGCGCACAAAGCTTTGGAAATTCATAAACTCCAGGCTCAGAGATTCTTGAAGATACTTCAGCCCACTGAGACTTGTTTTAAAAAATCTTCAGAAGTCCTGGGGATAGAGGGTTTAGCACAAAGGCTAATTGCTTCCTAGAAGTATAATATAATGCACTATAATAGCCTTTCTAGTCTCTATTTTGTGTACCTATGTGTTTTACAAAGGAGTTCTGCATCCACTTCATTATCACAGTGAGCTGCTGTAAACAGTTGTGGGGATGTAAGAATTAACAGGTGGAACATGGAAGGCGGGAATTTCTTGCACTGGCTTTGACAGACAAGTGTTGATTCTAGAAAATCTTTAAAGTTGTCTTTTATATCAGTAGCAACTTGTGTAGCAAAAAAGTCTGTAAAGGAAATCTTTACTCCATCTCAGGTTTTTGCTTCAAAGAAAGCAGTGATTAACAATTATTCTTGTCAAGGTGTTGAATCTCTGTTTCAAAACTGCAAAGACTATCCTTGGTTAACTTGGCTACAGAATCTTCTGGGTGAACAAACACAGAAAACACCTCAAAGCAAAATCAGAGTGAAGCCTGCAGTGTCAGAAATATTCTGCCAAGTGACAAAGTTTCCACCACTGCTGGGTAGGAATGCCTTTATGATAAGTCACTGGCATTAGCAAAGATGGAGAACATAGATCATTATTAGCTCTTGACAGACACAGTGCTTTACAGCACTAAATAAACCAGGTGACACTTAAACTCAATTATCCAGAATTTGAGGATACTCAGATACTGATAAACTATATCACAACATGAACAAGGCTTTAAAAACATTTTAAGTATGTTTTTGGAACTGTTTTCAGACATCTATTTCTGAAGACCAGTCCTCAGGTTTCTTAGCTGTCACGCTGATGCTGTCAAGGTTGTGTTTTTAGAGGTTTTACCAGAGAGTCATAGTCATCTGGTTTGGAAAAGACCTGTAAGTTCATCAGGCCCAGCCATTAACCTAACACTGCCACATCCACCACTAAACCACGTCCTTAACATGACATCTGACAGCACATAATTTCCCACTGTGTAAATAATATACATTTAAGTTCTTGTACGTCAATGCCTTCCAATTACAACAACAGCACTGAAGAGCAGAGATATGGACAGAATGAAAGAAAGATGCCAAAGATCTTATACCCACAGTGTGTGTATATTTATCTGTTTAAAGTGCTGAGACAGTGCATTTTACATTTGTCTTTGTATAGTACCAATCTAATTTTTTTAGTCAATTAAATGTTGTCAAGTAGGTCATCCAGCATTTTTTTTTGTGCATCTCTCTCTATACAAATGATTGTTTTGACTTCATGTAATTTGAATACTGTGTGTTGAATGACCTTGGCAGAACTTAAATTACCATATGTCCTCTGAATACATTTATCAAAGTAATCATTTAAAACAATTAATTAAGATATATGACCTCATTTTTTATATCCAACTAAGCAATATTTTGTCCATAACTGACATGGTCTAAAAGTGCAGCAAAGATGATTGATTTTCAGCAGGATTTGGAGAAATTTAACACCATATTTAAATGTCTTTTGAAATGTTAAAACTGGATTGGCACTTCCTTTTGTTTCCCACACATGAACATGAAACCAACTCATTTTTATGTTGTTTGGAGAAACGTCAAAAATAACTAATGAATGGTACTTAATGTGAAAATGAAGAAATGAAAATCATGACCAAAAACAGGTGTCTCCTTTTATCTTATTCACAGCTAGATAATTTTTTTAGCTCCCTCATGATCAACCCTGGTTCTTCTTTTAGCTGGCTAAATTTTATTTAAACATTGAAATTGAACAGGTTCTGATTCATGTAGAGTTACCCAACAACTACAGCAAATAAGCAACACATACAGTAAAACAAACAGAATTACAAAATCAGAGAACAAGGTTGAAAGGGGACCAGAGTAGGTCATCTGGTGCAGCCTCCCTGCTCAAGCAGAGAAGCCCATCACATTTAACATACACGGTGTTCCTGGGAGGAAGAAACCAAACTCAGCCCATCAGTTAAGTTGGGGATCAAATTTCTCAGCAAGGATTCATTACATCTATGTATACATTTGCCATTTCCCTAGATGGACAAAATTAATATATACTGAATAGATTCCATTCAAACTCACTTTCATGTTAAATAGCAAAAAAAAAAAATCTTGGAATACATACACAGAACATAAGCTGAAGTTTTAATACTGTAAAATGAACTATAAATACTAATGCAGTACAAAAAAGAGAAAAGCTTGGGGTTTTTTAAAACAAAACAAAAAAGCATCAGAAATATGATTCTTTTAATTATGTTGATGATTTTTAATTTCATCATTATTTACCTAAGTATCAATAAATAACCAAATATGAAACTGTATTTTTGAAACACATTAAAATATTCTAGCTCCACATTATTTCACACTATACAATTATGTATTTATATAAAAAATATTTTGAAATAAACTTTTTCCCAAGTATATAGGTTATAGATATATAGTAAAAATATTAATCACAATACTGCATATTCTTTCTGTAGTTAAATCACATCTAGAATGTAAAATGCACCCTTCTGTACAAAATTTCTATAAAATTTCATATTAATTATTTAAAATAAAATATTTTTCCATATCTTTTTTATTAATATCTTCACTGTCACCAGAATTTTAATTGCAAATCCTTTTAAATTTATGTGAAAAACCAACTACAATGAAAAAGCAATGAAAATGAAATAAATTCATGGACCTAAAAGGAATACATGTTTCAGTGATAAATTTCAGTATTAGTCTAGTAATTATTACAGGTGAGTACTTAAATTTATACCTCAAAAATAAATAATTATGTTGTTTCAAATAAACTGGCTTATAGTATAATTAAATAATCAATTGTCATTTTTCCTTATCTGGCAAATCAATGGAGAGGAATTAAAAAAATGTGGATATACCTAATAGCATATTTTAGAACTGCATTTATTATTTTTAGGTACCTTTTTTTTTTTTTNGATTTGTTTCTTTTGTTATCCTTTAAATAACTTGCTCTTTTCATAGGTATAGCTTTTACAAATTGCCTTCTTCTGGTTTCTTTTTTTTTTTTTTTTTTCCTATTTTACTAATAAACTATGTACTACAAGAATGGCTTGGTCAGGCCTGCATTGCAAAATAATTAAGAAAACAACCACTGATAACTCAAAAGACCAAGACAGATAACAGAAACCAGCCTGGTTTTTCTGGTTTTCAGCACTTCTGAAACACTCCTAAGTTGCATGACAGAGTGAGAATAACAAATGTATGATGGTGCAGGTTACTGGTGTGGTATATTGAGCAAAATCCAGTATGATCATCTGTACTACAGTAGTCATGGATGTAATACTGGGCAGAGAAATGGTAGTGTCTCAAGGAAAATATTTGCATGCCTGAATAAAGCTTCTGCTTCTCCTTCCTCTGTTCCTATCTGTGTGATGGACCAATGTCTGAGTTCCACGATTGACTTCTATTTCCAGATTTCCAGATATGATTTACCCATTCTTTGCTTTGTAATGCCAGCTCATGTCAGCCACCTGTTGGATTGACCAGAGAGCCATCTGAACATGAATTCATGTACTTTGGGGTTAGAAAGATACCAGGCTCATCCAAGAGATAATAAATTATTGTTGTATTTGCCAAAAGCCTAAATGGCTCTTGACTACACAGACATGGGAAGGCTTAATGATATGCAAATGGACTTTATTTCAAAGAATTGCACTGTAGATTTTGAAGGGAAAGACTTTTCCTCACCTGTTAAATTGCGCATACTTTTAGTGAGCAGGAGGAAGAAGGAATGTAGAAAAAATATGATTATAAGTAAACTCACCTAGTGTGAGTTTAGAGGAGAATCCTTAAAAAACCCCAGAATATAAAGGAAATGTCAAAGTCTATTACCTTTGGTCATAGAACAAGAATAAAAGGAAAATTATTTTTAAACCACAAAGTAAAGTGCTTCAGATATTTAATGAAATTATGGAAATGAGAATAGGCTGAGAAAAATTTAAGTGTTCTGAACCTTCACCCAGTTTTAGTTTGATCTTAATAAGAATATAATTGTCTTCCTCTTCACTTCACTGAGATGTATTTATTTTTAAAACTGGATAATATCTTTACCAAAAGAAAACATCAAAAAACAGAAAAGATTGCCCTTTGCAGAGGGTCTGGATGCAATCTGAAGGCATAAGAAATCTCACTTCAGTCTTGTCTTTACAGGACTTCCAGAGGTGTTTCTAGAACAAAGAGGACAACATAAACTCAGTTGCAGAATTCAGGGGGCATCTCTGATTCTACTGGGATGAACAGCAAAATTCCACAGGACAGACATGATTTCATTGCAAATTGCATTTCAAAATGAATTGTCAGCCCATAAAAGATGTGATTATGAGTCTTTGAAAGATGCTGAATCTTTCTTAAATTATATATATAAAACTTTTCTTTTTCTTTAAAAACTTTTTACTTATAATAGCATGTGCATTAACCTCTTCAGTTTGGATCATTTCTATACGGACACTGTATGCATAATTCCACCCTGAAAGAGAAGATTGCCAGTAGTATAAACATGTCATTATGCAAAGTAATTAGATGCAGAAAAATAAATAGACTCAATGCTGAGAGCTTATAGAATAACAAGCTTATAACTTGCCAATAAACAAGTACTCATAATGTTTTTTAATAGACGTTTAGAAAAATCAGCCATATCATTCAGGTTAATGACTTAGTTCCATCAAGATTTGCTGTTATGGGTTCAGAATATACAATTATAATGCTTATAATTCAAAGTGAGAAAACCTTGATGCCTAAGTTTGTAGTTTGCTGATCTGCTGAAGCAGGATTCACCAGATCAGCAATCAACTTTTAAAATCATCCCTGTAAATATATGAAGGTGCTTTGTTTAAACTCAGAAGTGGTTCTAAAAATACTTTTCTTCTTGTAATTGTAAGTTATTGGGGTTTTGCTAGGAGTCTAACAAATACTGGAAATCATGTTTTCTTTTTTTGAGTGAGATACAATTGTTCTTGTTTTGGCTTTGACCTGTCATTCAGGTCTGTATTCATGGCAAACACCCCTCCAACTAAAACTGGGGATTCCTTATTCTCTGGTCTTCACTTGTTGCTATAGTTTGAACAGACTCTCCTGTCCTTTTCTGAGTAATTTAAAGTGGTTGGTCATGATAGAAACAGCCAATACTCTTCCTCTTCTTTTACTGGTTTGATTGACTCTCACCTGGATAAAAGTCCAAAGATCAAAGCATATCGATGTTAATAAAATTTTCTTTCAGGTGTATTTTATCCCTATAAGTGTCATTAGGTTTTGGAGTTGTTTTTTTTTTTTTTCTCTTAGATGCATTCAGATGTTTTGACGATCTGTTAAAACTGAAGTTGAGCTTCAACTCAACTGTGTGTGTGTCACACACATTTGGTTTTGATGGAAGTAGACACAGATCAGGGGCTGAAGCCTATTCAAAAGTACCAGTCATTTAAACAAGATCTCATCTGCCCAGCTCTTACTCATTGGATGATTCTGGTATGCACTGGGAAAACAATGTAAAAGATAATTGTGATAGAATTATTTGTGCGTCCAAAAGCTCTGGACTACCTCTGCCAGAGGGCCATATATGTGCTGTAAATGCACAAACATACAGACTTAAAACTTTTTCAAGTTTTTCATCCTGGTAACAGACTTGGGATGAGAGATCAGAATGTGTTAGTGACCCAAGTAGTAATCACTACCTTCCAAAGATATTGGCATGGGGTTGCACAGTAAGGAAGGTGGCTTCTGCTGACCATCTGTTAGAAGACAATAAATAACAAAAAAACCCCAGCTGTAGAGAGAAGAGTGGAGTAGTAGGGAGATGAGTGATATAAGTCTAGATACCCTAGGCTGTAAAGAAACCCAGTCGTGAAGAGGATCTGCTATGTAGAAGTGAGGCTGACAGACGCTTCAACCAGACTGACTTAAATATCTTCTTCCTCTGCACTGGCTACAGGGAGACCTTCAAATGTCTTCTCTGGACTGAAACGGGCATGTGTGTAAGTAGTTTCAAAATAACTAATAAAGTACACATGCAATAGAATGTGTGTTTGGTTATACCTGTACAACCTGTTCCACATTCCAGAGTATTAAGCCAGTGTGGGTTTGTGAGATAAACCTCCAGGATGCTCTTAGGTACCCACACTTGAGCCAAGCAGCTAATAGTTGCTATAAAGTTGTTTATTGCAGAAGCACATCAGTCTCGAAGGCAAAAAACAAAGCAAAGCAATGGCAAAAAGCAAATGGCAAAAGCAATGGCAAAAGCAATGGCAAAAGCAAATGGCATGCAAGCACATGGCATAAAGGAAGTGGCAAAAACAATGGCAAAAGCAATGACAAAATGCAAAAAGCAAAAGGCACCAACTCTCCCCAGTGCATGTTCTTAGAAACTTTCCAGCTAGCTAAGACACAAACTTGAGCCACTACTTCTTAATCTATTAGAATTCTAGTTTCTTAGTACTCCAGGCTACGTATAGACTACGTACATGGCCTATCTTGTTCTAACTGAAAAATGTAAGCAATATTCTTACTGTAGCTTTATTATGTCTAAAACTATGTTCTTGGAGCCTCCACGGAACTCCTAGTATCTAAGACCATGTTTTTCAACCTTCACTAGAACATGTACTACTACTGTGGCATCTGACGCCTTTACTCACTGAAAGCACTTAAAATTTATTCCACTTACTTACTTACTTACTCCATTTACTTACTTACTAGCTTCCTCACTCATACTGAAATCTCAGCTTTCATCTCTGCCTTATGTGTGAGTGGCTTAACATACTTCAATCCATCCAAAGGCTTTAATTCAATCCCTGCACTCTGATTTCTCTCTGAAGAATTCAGAGATTCCTGACTTGCTGACTCCAACACGGGTTTTTTCAAAGAAAACTTGAGGGTGTGTATGATAATCATGTGGTGCTATTCTCGTGATGATTTGTGTAGGTGCATGGCAATCACCTTTTTACCAGGGAGTATGTTTTAAGAGTCCTTGGCAGTCTGTTTATTTCCTACCTTATCCATGGAACTTCAGCTTCATTCAGTGGACAAAATGGATATACAGGGCAGCAGAATTAAGGTCCCACTGGGAACAATAAATCTGGTCTGTCCTATTTTTCAAGTGCAGCTTGAATTTTCTTCTATTAACAGAGAATACAGGGAGGAGAGACTGTCAGTTAATTAGTTCTTATGTCATTATAGCTGTTGTCCTGAAAAATAGCTGAAAATAGTGTGTAAGTAGCCTTACTTTCATTCAGGCTATACACACCAGATTCAAACATTAAGACAAACAGCATTTCTATGACCTCTAATGTCTCTACTTAGGTCGGTGTTGGACAGAGTGGTGCCGGCAGGTTCTGTTCTTCCACCTGCAATGTAAAGGCAGATTTAAGGTGTTACACATGCTCCCTCGAGATACAGCAAACTGAAGATATTTTAGCATGCTTACTGTGTGCTTGCCTTCTTCATGTGCATTTCTGAGTTCCTATAAAATAATTGTGCTACAGTTTCAGAGGTACACTTGGCCTGCTGAAGTTATCACGGAATGCTTTGCATTTTGTACAGCATCTGTCTGTCTTATTCATGCTGGTATCGAGCATCACTGAGTTAAAAGCTATTCCTGCAGATAACTGATTTTATTATAGGTCAGGCAACTATCAGATAAAAAGATATGAGAAGTTCCAACAGCTGTGGAACTTTTCCATTATTCCAGGTTTAAAATAATATAATTTCATGAAGAATCAAAACTTTGTGTGTGGTAGCTGAGGAAGTCTAAATAAACATGAGGCTGTGTCCCCTCCCCAGTGGTACTGGGGGCTGAATACTATGACAGGCATCAAACAGATGCCCTTTGACATGCAAAATTTCTGACTGTCCACTCAATGCCATTGCCTTGTAAGTAAGGTATCCTCCAAACTAAAATCCTTAAAAACTTCTTGAATTTTTACTAAGGTTAACCTCTTAAGCGAGAAATCTCAGGGATTTGGCCAACTAGTGCTGCCAAAGTGGCTTTTTGCATATGAGTTTTCTGGACTGAAACTGGTGTAAAACCTGATGAGTGTTTTGAACCTTTAGGATGTTGAAAACTATTTTAATTTCTCCACAATCATAACTGTATGGTCTGCATTTTCTTAAACTTTGAATCAATAATGTATTTTTAATCAATGTATATGGTCATGTGTTCATGTTCATAGACCCAAATTTTTTAAAAAATTCTGGTCAAAATAGGTGCTGGTGGAGGCTGCCAAGGTTGTCCATGAGGAGAGGCAATGACAGGCACAGCTGAGACACAGCCCCAGGCAGGAAGAGGTGAAATGGCCCTACCAGCCCCAAGGGCTGGAGAGCAGGAGGAGGGACAGGAGGAGATTTCCTCTCCTGGAGAACCCCAACCAGAGTAGATGGCTCTCTCCTGAGGGAGCTGTAGGCTCTGCAGAGGAAACCATGATGGATCATGAGTGGCCAAGAGGGGATGATATAGACACTGACTACATCCCCCACATCTGCATTCCTCAGGACAGAGTCAGGGCAGGTTGGGCTTGGAGTGAAGAAGTGAAGGTGAGCCTGAGGGAAATATGCCATTTTAATTTTGTCTTTATTCCTCACTACCTAAATCTATTTTAATTAGTAATAAATTAATTTTCCCAAAGACTAGTCTGTTTTTCCCCAGAGGTAGCTGGTACGTAAATTCCCTGTCTTTATCCTGACCCATAAGCTTTTGTCATCCTATTTTCTTCTCAGCCCTGTTGAGGATTGGGAGTGAGGGAGTGACTGGATGGGGGTGTCTGGCAGCTGGCCAACATCAACCCAACCCAAACATTCCAAAAAAGAAATATGAAATCAAAATACTCTTTTCAAATTGCATCAAGTTGAAAAAGTACATTTTCAGGCCCTCAGCAGTTTGGAAGACAGACCAAACTGGATGCATTTTCACAACAGTGTTTTTACCAGTAGCTTATATGTGTAATCACATTTTTGTATTAAAGAAGACACTTCCATAACTACCATAAATTCTATAAGGTTGGTCAAACTTTTTTTCAGCATATATTTCATAGGTGATGGTCACTGCTTTCTTCTCCCGTTTACAGAAAGTTTTACTTGCTTCTTAGGCTTACCAGATAACACATTTGTCCTGTGCTGTGATCCTTCACCTTTCTTTAAAGGATTCTGTTTGGAAATGCTCCATGAGATTAAATGGCATACTGGGACACCACCCCCAAATTAAATGAAAGAGTTTCAGATCATGGATGGAACATAAGGTATTCATCCCACAGTAGCCATTCAAATATGTCATTCACCATGAGTAATAAAATTTTATAGGACAGCAAGAGACATGCTATTCTAAGCACCAATGCATACACCATTATTCAAGAGTAACTTCCTTTACTCTTGTTCTAGGTCAAAAGTAACATTGTGCTGTTCTGGAAATTCTGGGAAAAGGAAGGAAAAAAAAAAGGAAGTGCTGATCTGAAGGATCATTTAAGATCAGGTATTTATTCTGAAAAATTAATAGCAAATAAAAAAATAATCAGATGGAGAAAGGTAAAAAGAACAAGGTGATGTAACAAGGTCAAACTATACTAGGCGGTTTTGATCAAATATTTTTGAATTGGAACTCAGTTTTCCACAGTGTGAGGGTTTCTGTTGGACAAGAGTGACCTACAGAAACTGGAAAGAACACACACACTGCCAAAAATAGCCAGAAAAAGTGAGACAATAACAGCCATTCTGCAAAGGTCCTGTTTTATCTTTTGTCTTCTATAAAATTTAGGGAAAAATTGGAGTCTTCCAATCATTGCTGATGCATACTTTGTGATTCTATGCATATTCTTTTACTCTGAACTCACAAAAAATATCTCATACATAAAGTGATAGTACATAGCTGTTTCTTTGTGTCTGCTTTATGTCAGCAGTGGAACAGGAAAAAAAAGTAATTTCAAAAGATAAGAAAAACATATATTTGAACTGTTCTTTGAAAAGTAAGGCAACAGGGTCATTGTGGTGAAAAATTGGGAAAATTAATTATTATGTATTGTCTTTAATGAGTGAAGATGTGTCCTTCCCAGCATTGTCTACTTTTCTGGATGTTGTCCTATGCAAATCTGAAATCATTTTTATGCTTCTAATTTAGTTCATTTGAAAGTCAGATTTGTCAAGATTCTTCTGTGGCTCAGTTGAGGGACAGTAATATCTTAAATCAGTGTTGTTCTTCCCAAAAAGTCATTTCTTATATAGCTCATTTAAAAACACTAGAGAGAAAATAAACAATTGGCATGTATCAAACTGTATTATAAAATATTATTTTATGATTAATATTTTCTCTTAAGAGAAAGAGGAAACCTGTCCCTCAGAAAAAAAAATTAACATAATGATATTTGTGAAAATCTCTCCTCTTGTTTTATCTTTACTAAACATATTATAAAAATTAAGCAAATAATAGTAAAATGAAATTGGGAATATCATGCTGTATTTTTAAATAATTGCTTATTTTATAAGTAGAACATAACAATTGCAATACTTTCATGAAAAATCCTCAAAATATAAAGACAACAGTATTAGCATGTGGGTTTTTTGAGTTTAGAGACCTTGTTTTATAATTCAAAACTGAGCAGGCTCCAGGTGGATTGTCTGTCTTTGATATGCTTTAACAACTCAGAAAAATGTTGAAATGTCATTGCTTGAAGTGAGGATTTACATTATTCATATTCCTGCTTTATAGTTTACCTGTTTGAAGACCAATAATTATAATTTAAAGAATGAAATCTTATCTTAAAAGCTAAGTAGTTCATCAATGATTGTTAAAAAAAAGAAGAGTAGTACTTTTTTCTTAACTTCAGTCTGTTCCTAGACTAAAGGACTGATAAATACTGTTTGAACAGCTTTTTCAGGGTGGGAGGGGAAATGCAGAGGCTTCAGCTTCAAGGAGATTTTAAGAGATTGTGCAACCTAATACTATTGCTTGTGTTGGCATATGTGTGGCAGGGGTCAGACTAAACAATGATGACAATAAACCAGGCCTACCTTGTAGTTCTAACCCGGGAATTACAGCACTTTCTTCCTTCTTATGTCCATTCTGGGGATGGAGCAATGTAGTTCTAGTTCCAAAACTAACAAGCAGAACAACATTAGAATATGCAGCTGTCCTAAATAGCTCACTCTGGACCATAAACTTTTAGTATTATTTTGAAACGTTAGTTTTTAGATCTTAGTTTCAGGTTCACTTAATTTTAATTATTATGTAATTAACCATTAGAGTTGAAAGTGTTGAGAAGTTTTAAATGAAAGCGATTTGAAATTTGACCGTTGAAATTATAATTTTGGACAAGAATTGATGAAAATAATAAAAAGTTGAAATTCTTTTCTGTTCAGGATCTTAATTTTATACTGGAAAGAGATTCATTATATTCCTAACTCCTGGTAGTTTTGCTCATGGAATAGTAATCTAAACGTTTGAGCTGGATTCTAATAGAGCAGACAAATCATCAGTGCAAGAGTAACTATGTTTTAATTGCAGGCCTCAGGTGTGCACTTTTATATTTCAGTCCAGAATGATATTCCTGTAAGAATTGGTGGAACAGTCAGAAGTAGCACATCTATTTGTCATATTAGACAAATATGTAAAGAAAAATAGGAAGAAAATGAGGACACTAATTTAAATAAATAAATAAATAAGATCTCCCCCTCTCTCACAAGCCCACTTGTGTTTTAAGCAAAAGTACATAATTTTCTGGACATTTTAACTGTCAATATTAATTTAAGAACTCAATAAGGACCACTTAGAACTTTTACAGTGTCATTTCTTCAATAGAAGAGAACCTGAGAGTGATCACTAAGCCACAAATTACTATTAAAAGGGCACTGATGATTATGGAAAGTAAGAAGTGAATTCTAAATACTCTTCAGGGTAGATTATTTAAATTGAATTGTTCCACTCGGTGGACTACTTATTTGACGTAGCCATAATTTGATTTAGTTTATTTTGATTTCCAAAATGAAAGCTGATGAATTCACTTTGAATTCAAATCTCCCATAGCTTTTTCTTATGTCTTACACTAGAAATGGCAGTGCTGCATAGTGAGGAGTTTGGGCATCCTGTCAGCTTCAGGAACAGTAAAATAGAAAAATGGGTGATATAGCTGAAAAAGCTGGTGTCAAATACATATCTGTGTTACTTCTAAACTGCTGGCAAGAGGTTGTGATTGGAGATGCAAAGGAAGGCTCCAACATATAATTTTGCCCATGGCTATACCAATCTCAGTGCTGCAGATCTAAGCAGCTGTGTCCGAAAAGGGCTATTGGCTAAAATATAGTCAACAGAAAAAAAATCACAATCCCTTTCAGAGGGTCATCTTTAAACTCTTAGTGGTACAGGTCCTTTATTATTAATAGCAAAGATAAGGAAGGCAAAAGATGTTATTGCTGTCTTGAGGGTAATGAAACATCAGGAATTAAGGTGTCAAACACTGTACACTGGGTAATGCAAAGATTTTTGGGAATATGTGGGGGTTTTTTTAAATTCAAGATATCTGTGTAAAAATAATGAGTACAGTTTAATTTTCTTACTTGCTGCATATAATTCTGGCCAACTTTGTGGTGCTTACTAGACATGGGTCATTTTGATTTGTGTGCTGATGCATACACCACTGTAGTACACTTAACTGCATGAAATCAGACAGAATCACAGTTTATGTTCTTATTTGTACAGAACAAATGCTCCTTTACTCTAAAGTACCAGCAGGTGCTATATTGAAGTAATTGCCAAAAATTACAAATAAAGCAGCTGCAAGAGGACTGAGAGCATAGATTAATCTCATAGTTCATTACAAAGATGATCTGGATAGGATATTTTGTTATTCTTTGTTCTTTACATATAAGAATTGTTTTAAAATACTTTAAAAAAGTAGTTAAAATTAATTATTCTTATTGTGTGAATGTCATTACACTACATCAGGTTTATAATATTCAATGTTTGAGAGATCTTTTGTAGACAGTATGAGCAAAATACATTAAGTGCTCACCTGGTGGTGGAAGACATTGTATGTCTGGAGAAAGTTTTATTAACGACCATAGATAGGATAAATGTGCACATTCATAGTCACTTTAATTCCTTTTTCTGACATTTTATTTACTTTCTTAGCAGTAAAGAGAGGAAAGGTCCAGCAACCTTACCCTCACAAATATGGTGCATCTCTGGTGGATGCATACATGTGCCCATATGTGTAAGAAAACTAGAGTCAAAAGGCTAAAGGAGTATGTTAAATTTACCAGGGGAGAGTAGATTAAATTTATGATTTATTGTTTCACTGTCAGTAGAATGGAAAAAAAATACTACTATTCTACCACAAATCTTTCCAAAGATATGTTGAGTGTGTCCTACAAAATAATATGTAGTGTGTGCTGGTTTTGCACATTTGACATTTAGTGAAGAGGGAAGAAGCCACCCGCAGAAATAATTTTTCTGAGAAGAGCTGCTAAGAGCTTCCTCCACGTTTGACAAAAACCAGTCAGGGATTAGTTTTGAGAATTGACAATCTGTTAACCCACTGAGAAAGCTGAACATGCCTCTGTGAACACACATGATAAAGACAAACAAGCCCGAGGAAAAAGCTCTCTTGCTTTCTGGCCTTTAAACAGCTCAATGTCAGTGAGATGTCAATAGCCATGACCTGGCCCAGCCTTGGCCAGGGCCCACAGCCTCCCCTCCCCTGCCTGACCACCGGCCACCAAAGTCAGCAAAAAAAAGGTCAAGTCCCAGATAAGAAGAGAATGCCTTAGTCTTAGGCTGAAAATTCTTTTGTAGAACATAGTGATAGACTACTATACACTAAAGTATTCTTATAACTCATTGAAAAATATGGGAGAGTGGAGTGTTCAAACTATAAATATGAGCAAAAGCACCTGTGTTGAAGCAGGCAAATATTGAAATAGTTGTGATCCAATGAGAAGCTTGAACAGAAAGAGACAAAAGTAATGAAAACCCTTTGCCCCCAGGGAAGAAAAAGAAGACCTCTGTTTCCAAAGTTGAAATAGAGATAGATAAAGAGAACTTTAGCTTTTGAACAACTCATCCTTAAAATAGTACCCCCTAAATTAACATGGCCCATTAAAGCAGCTGGGAAAAGGCTGTAAAAGATTAGAAGGTCTTCACTATTACAGATGCCCGGGGGTCTGCTATTCGTAGAAATTAAAAACCACAAGAAAACTATTTCCTTGTAAAAAAGTCTCCATAGCATGGCAAGAAAAACTCCTATCCCTAAGTGATCTAGAGAAAGACTATTTTAGAGATAGTAAACTAATATATTTTTGGAGAAAGTGAGAAAGAAAAGAAAGTGTAGAAAGGAAAGAGAAGTGCTCTAAAATATTATTCTGATTATTATTTTTCTTTCAGTTCTGTTAGTGAAGTTTTCTTTATACCCTTCAAAGTTTAAGCCTGCTTTGCTCTTCTCCTAATCCTATCTTGCAACAGAAAATAAGTAAGTATATTCCAGTAAGTGCACTAGCATTTAGCCAACACTAGACCCACTACATTATTTGGTGCATTAGCCAAAAAACTCAGATTGGCGAACCAAAGCCACCACACAAAATTAATGTTTCTGCTCCATTTCAAACTAAAACCACCACATACTACCTGCAACATCACTCCACTTTTGAAGTGTTTGAATTGTGGTATCCTGATACTTATAAATTATTTTATCTTTGGATTTCTGTGGTTATAAGAAAGAGGTAATGGGATGGAGAAAGAAATGCAAAATCCCATTTCTTTTCTGGGTTTTCTACCAACAAACAAATTTCCACAACAGAGATGAAAGCTTGGTGGATAACGTTTGACATTTTATAGAAAGGATGAAGTTTTTTAAGTGCTTTTTTTAGCTAAGAAATTCTGTATGTGTGTTCCATAATGGTAGAAATGGACAAATAGTTTTGTCAATATTTGTTTAGAAGCTAGTTGACCTCACTGCTTCTCCTAGACCTGACTGTTTCAAAATCTCTCCTGAGAGACCCATGTCATCAAGTGAAAATTTCAGCTTATTAAAGCCAATGGCAAAACTCCTTAGGAGCAGCAAGGGTCAACAGCAGTGGGAGGTAAATGCTTCTCAGGTAGGAGTCATGGTGTGATTATGTTTAAGCATAAGTTGGGTTTATCTAGGGTTCCAAAGGTGATGCATCTTGCACCTCAGTGAAGGCACAGCCAAGTTTGAACAGTATGTACACCTTGGGCAATGGTCTGTATAGTGCCTGCCCAGGGATGCCAAATGGTCTCATGGTGTGTGTCCTTCCTTGTCCTCCCTGCATACAGCCCTGCCTGACTTTAAATAAGGGGCAGAGAAAGTACTTCTTGTTCTTCAGCCTTCAGAAACCCAAAATTTAGTTTCTTTAACAATAAATCTGTCATAAAAGATTATGGGAGAGAGGTGAGTGTGTAAGGAGAGCTTTAAGCAGGGAGCCATAGCAACTGAACCTAAACCTGATTCAGATCTGAATATAGATTACTGCAAATAAGTGCCTAGCAGACTACACAAGTTGAAAGGAGATCAGGCTTATTTAAAAATAAATTCTATTATTTTGCTTGATTCTTGGAGGCTGAGTTTTAAACCAATTTTTAAAATTTGGTTTAATAATATTTTATACCCCTCTACATTTTTTAGCTAAAAAGCCCACCATACTTCACAGGCAGACTTGAGGACCAATTGCTTCAGGCTGAGTGTGAGGGCTTTTTTAATATTTACGTAACAAAATAATAATAACTTTTAAAAACCCCAACCCTAAACCTTTTTCATGAAGTTTCTCTTCTGGTGTAAGAGACACAGTCAGAAGTGATGTACTATAGACACAGAGGAACTGTTAAACTTAAGAGTTCTAGTAGCAGTTCCAACTGATTTACATTCACACTATTTTTTATTCAGTTGCTGCCTTTCTGACCCTTGTATCTACCAGACTTCTGAAGCATTGTACTCCCAGACAGGTGAGAATCCACGTCAGGACATGTGATGGCAGTACGTGTCTGGCACATCAGAAGATGTGATAAGAAAGGGCTGCAGAGTGCTCATCTGATGTGTTTAATATGTGCTGCAGGCAGGAGTCTGTGAACTTTAAGTCCTCCATGGCAGCCCAGTTGCAGTATAGTGACCCCACACTTATGCCGTGGTGGGTCAGAGACTGTGAGCTCATCCATAACAACAGAGGGTAGGTAACCAGCATTGGCTGGCTTGAAGATGTACACAAGAAGGTTGTCACAACCTGCCACAGGCATATAAAATACCTGTAAGGTCAGCAATATGAGTCTAGTGCAGAATGAATATACTTGACAGATGTCTGTTAAATAATCTTCTTTTCAAAAAATCATACTCCTAATATATATCTTTTAATTTTTTGTTTACATTAGAAATCTATTACTGAAGGTAAAATGTCATATCTGAAGAGACATCAAATAAAATTATATAGAATAAAATTATATACAGCACAGGTTTAGAATAAGTTCTCATGTGTCTTTTTGTGCAGAAATCATGTACTAAGGTAAGGATAATTCCTTCCAGTAAAACAGAATTTTAGCCAGTGCCACTGGACCACTCTCCATCAAAATCAGTGGAAAGCTTGTATTTATTTGGTATGCAATGCCTGTGCAAAATTGGGCAATGAGATTATTTACCTATGTAATGCAGGTGTTTGAATATATGTAGGAGTATTCACTATACCAAAATCATACTGCCAAGATCATAATTACATCACAGGTTTAGTTTAAGCAGTGATTGCATAGGATTAAAAAATATCCACCAAACAAACCCCCTTTGATCAAGCAATCTCTTGACAATCTTAGGAAGTAATGCAAAAATTGTAATTGCCAGTGCTGTATTAGAAAGTATAACTAGACTTGTAGCAATTGTAAAGTTTATTCCTGGTGGTGAAATAAATAAGTGCCAGTCTCCTGTTTCGCATTTAGAAAGGGCAAAACATAATATTCAGTGAAAGAAAATTTTCCAAAATACTTGGACTGTTCACTAGATAAAAAAATGTCTAGGTGGCCAGGCCCAGACAGTGGCAGTGAATGGAGTTGCCTCCAGTTCATGCAACAACGTAACAGCACACAACATTGGTGTTTACCAGGGGTCAGCATTAGGGCCATTTCTGTTTCTTCATCAATGATGAGGGGATAGAGTAAACACTCAGTCAGTTTGCAGATGACAGTTGTGCTGGTTTTGCACATATGACATTTAGTGAGGAAGGAAGGAGACACCCACACTGAACCCACAACTGCTTATCTACTTGGGGGTTAGGAAGGTTCTGCAGAAGGAACTGCACAGAATGGATCGATGGGTTAAGGCTGACTGTATGAGGTTCAACAAGAAGCGTCCTGCACTTTGGTCACAGACAGTGCCACAGGCTGGGGACAGAGTGGCTGCCAAGCTGCCTGGCAGAAAAGGACCTGGGGGTGCTGCTTGGCAGCAGCAGAACATAATGCAGTATGTGCCCAGGTGGCCAAGCAGGCCAATGGCATCCTGGCATGGATCAAAAATAGTCTGGCCAGCAGGACCAGGGCTGGGATTGTTCCCCTGTACCCAGGTCTGGTGAGGCCACACCTCAAATCCTGTGTTCAGTTGTGGGCCCTCATTACAAGACAGACATTGAGTCTCTGGAATGTGTCCAGGGAAGGGGAATGGAGCTGGTGAAGGGTGTGGTGCACAAGTCCCATGAGGAGCAGCTGAGGGAGCTGAGGTTGTTTGGGGAAAATGGAGGCTCAGGTAGAGCTTATGATCTCTACAAGCACCTGGAAGGAGATTGTGGTAAGCTGGGAGTCCATCTCTTCTTCCAAGTAACAAGTGATAGTACAAGAGGAAACAGCCTCAAGTTGAACCAGGTTTAGGCTAGATATTAGGAAAAAATTTCTTCACTGAAAGGATTATGAAGGTTTATGAATGTGTGATTAGGATGATCACCCAAATATGAAAATTAAGGAAATTTTGATTAGCATGCAAGCCTAATTTTTCTAGCTGTTGCATATCAAAGTACTGGTGAGAGATGTTATCTGGATAGTTTAAGAAATGGATGAGCTTTGTATCTGTAGTAAATGTTTTTAAAGTTTAATGTAGGTGTTAGATGTTTTATGCATGCTTGTTGCAAACACGAACTAATTAGAAGCTTTGGCAGAGCAGTTTGTATCCATAGCTCAGAAAAGGAGCTACATTATTTAGCAGACTAACTGTGCATACCTATGACATACAAGTATTTCTTGCTTGATGCCCTAACAGGTGGAAAGATTGATGACTTTTTGTTTGACATAATATTAAGCAGTTTGACAATTTAAATGTTTATACTTGTTCACCACAGTAATATTTGAAATCAACCTGTATATTCACCAGTTCCACAGCCTTGTTTTAGTTTCCAGAAATGAAACTTAGTCTATAACAGTAAGCAGATGGGTAGTCTTGTCCTTTTTCTAGTCTCTGACAAAAACTGTGGGCCTAATTAAATTCTCATTAACTTTCTTTTCATCCAGTTCTGTTCAAGGTATCAGCATTTGATTGTTGCAGTTCACATCCAGAAGCAGAGATGAGAGTTGTGAAGAATGTAGTAGCACTTTGGGAGTCAGTGCCCCTTAGGTTATGTGACTGTATTTCTGCTAATCCCATGGGGAAGTGTGATTTATCTCTGCACTCTTATTTGGATATCTCCAAGCCATTCACAAGCTTAGAAACAGCAGAACAAGTAGTAAGAGTCAGGACTATTGCCACATTTTGCTATAGGCTTTGGTAAATATCATATGAGTAAGGTGGGATTTTTAATTTGTTTTAGTTTGTTGGTTGGTTTTTGTTGCTGCTTTTCAGTGGGTTTATTCAATAATGAAAATGGTGATCTTTTATCGTAGCTGTTAAGAGGCCAAGGTATTTGTGAGTATTTCCAGTCTGCTGCCAGTTATTAGTTAGAATATCAAATGTGCTGTTTAAGGAAACATTCAAAGGACAGTTTGCAAGACCATAGCTCTCTGCCAGAGTTTATGCAGCCCTAAAGCAGGGCCAGTCTGCTTCTCAATTCAAATTGAAGCACAAAGAAAAACTAAGTTTTCCACAACTGTGAATTTTTTCCCACTGGATATCTCTTCCCTTCCATTATCACTCATGTTAAATGCACACCAATGTTTCCTGCTCTTGATCTAGGTACATACATATGTTTATTTGATACATCATCTAACTTGTCTCTTTCAATATGGGCCTATCCTCTGGGTCTAGGAGGAGGGGAAAATAGAAATGTTTATTTGATGCCTGCCTAAGAGCAAATCATCATGGTTCACAATATCACACAAGCTTCTTCCTAGAGTTGAGTTCATACACTGACATGACAGTGGAGGTTGGTGGCCACAGTTCACAGCAGAATAAATTACAACCAGACAGGATTTCTCCTTGGAACAGTAAACACATCCACTCTTATCAGCTCAATATAATTCTTTTCTCTGCACCTACTCTCAAGCCATGGGATTCTTTGTCCACAGCGCGTTAATAAGGTTTTTCATCTTTGTATGGTGTTAGCCATCCTGAAGTCCTTCCAAAATAGTTGGACACTGAAGGCACTTCAGTAGAGCAGCTTTTCAGTAGCTCAAATGGACAGACCCTCTTCTGATATTAATAGAGGATGAGTTCTTTCTATATCTGGACAACAATTATTTAGTTAGTACTTCTCTCTTTCAACTTCCACTTTCTATGAAACATTCTACCCCTGAATTGCAAGAGCTATCCAAAAACTAATATAGTGGCACTCACATTTGTGTTATGAGCTATTTTTCAGGTGCTCCTTTAAGGATCTTGGTCTGTCCTTCTCCTCATGTAAGCAGCAGAGAGCATGTGTGACTGAAGTTTAAGCTCTAACATTCTTTCCCTTCATTTGGGGTGTACAAAAGGCTGCCAAAGAATTGAGTTGTGGAAGTCTTACAAGTGGGTGGGTTGGCACATTCTTATCTGCTCTTGGAGGTCCTAAACCCTCTTTTTGGTCATATGATGGATGATATATGAGGGATGACTGACATTAAAGAGAAATTGAAAAAAGGACATGCGCACCCTCGCTGGAGAGAATGACAGATGGTGTATGCCAGAAGAGTTCATATTTGAAGGGTTGTGAAGCATCTCTAAAAAGAAGATGACAAGCTTATGGTATATATGATAAAATGAATTTTGTTGTTAGGTTAACCAAGTCTGTATCTTGCAAATGCCTGAATTAATTTAGTTTCCATGTATGGCAAATGTTTGTTGCCCTTCAGAGGAATTTATAATTGCCACAGCTAGTTCATGCAGTTGACAAGTGGGTGTACATACCTTGCATTTCAAATATAATGGCAGTCTTTCAGGAGAGCTATTTTGGGAGCAGGTGATTTTGCACATCAATAACAAGAAAGGAAATTGCATGCACTGTTGAGACAGAGGAAAATAGAAAGAAGCAAAATTGATAAGGGGTGCAGAATAGTCTTGCTGTATGGTTGGATTCTGGCTGTAACGACACAGAATGTGTGATAACAAGGCCTACACCCATGTCAGACAGGCAGGGTTCTCTCAGTATCTGCTCTAATAATACTCATGATGCCCTGAAATGGTCTTTTGTGGACTTTTGGAAGGGTCTTGGGCTATGTTGGTTTACTGTGCACCAGTACCAGTTACAACAGAAAGATGACATCCTATGTGTTTATTATTTTCTCTGCTATTATTTCCATACACATTTACATAAGCTGATAGCCTTTAAAATCTTAGGAATTAGCAGGGAGTCAAACACTATAGCTTTGTAAAATCTAATCTTTTGGTGTAAACCTGTACTGAAGTGGACAGTTTTAAGTCATGCTGAAATAGACAGCTTTGCATCCTTGCCCTTATCGATTCATCTATATAAAGCTGGATTTCAAATATAGAGATTTCCAACTTCTTGGAAGAAAAGAGATTATGTCTGTTAGAGATCATCAGTAGTTCACAGAAGAACTGACTTAACTACAGCAGTCTTCTTTTTAGCTTTTTCATGTACCACAGTCTTTTGATGTCCAACTCTCTTCCCACATCTGCTCACTGTTTTGGACATACTCATTTTAAATGTCCACTCCATTCCAAATTTTCTAAAATGTACACCACCAATTACATTTACTCTTGTTTTTTGTTTGCTCTGCTTGTTCACAGTCATCTTTCTTTCTTACTCCAAACAATTATCTTGTATATGAGCCCTTGTAGGTTGTTTGTTGGGAGGAGGAATAGATAAAATAATTCAGATACAAAGTTTGGTGCAGTCCTAATTATCAATCAGTCTTGATTACTGCTCCAGTACATGGATGTACTCAGAGGAACAAACAAGTATTTATTCTCAGAATGTTCAGTTAGAGTCTATAATGTTAACTGTGCACAAAAAAACCCTGTTTTTTTACCTCTGGTGAAGAACTTACTTCCTTACGGTAAGGTTTATGACTGGCTCAGCTCTGGGACACACTGCAGTGGGCAGCAGTTTTTACAGTACTCAGACATTCCTCTGAATAAAGGGGTGTTCAGTGGAAGAATTAGCCTGAAAAAGTTGTTCTGAACTCCCTCATTAATTTTGACACTTTGGAGATCATTAGTGAGGGACCTGCTACATTCTAGCCATTAATGCTTTTCCAGTATACTGCCACCACTAGGGACTAGGAAGTCCCTTCCTAGACTGCTGTTGATGATCTGTAACTTCAGTGTAGATATGGTTATCTGAGGAAATGTGCAGATGGATCTCTCCATCTTATTTCTCTCTTTGCTGAAGTGGGATATTTTTATAAAGGGTTCTCTTTGACAATCAGTCTAGCATATTTATTGGCAAGTGTGCTGTTTATACTTCAGAAATAGTCAAAAACTGGCAAGTGGAATTCACCCAGATCCCTTTCAAGAGAGAATACCTTTTGTTTGTAGCCTGGAAAGTAAAGTTCTGTTACAACACTGAAGATTTTATAAAGTTTCCTATCTAATATGCATAGATTAGAGCAAACAGATGATTAGTCAGTAAGCTTCTATTTGAAGAGTTAGAGGTAAAGGAAAAAGAAATCTCTTTTTCTAAAAATATAACAGAAAAAAAATCAGGCCTGTAAATACAGTGTGTGTACATATATGTCTGCATGTATTAAAGAGTTTCTGCATTTAAAGGAAAGAAAACATATTGTGGTACCTTCCATCTGTAATCAGACAATCTGTTTAGAAAAGCATAATCATAAGATGGTAAAACTCTGTCAACACACCTAGATCACCTCTTGTCAAGGAGATTAGTCTTTGGTATTCACTTATCATTTCTCTTGCTTAATTTTCACTGTATGAGGCCAGCAGGTCAATTTGTTCTCCAGATTTCAGTGGCTGTAATCCTGCTGAGTACCCTGACTAAATTTTCCATTTCTTCATTTCCTGTTGTTACCACAGTGGGTTTTTATTGTCCTCTTCTTCCTTAAGCCTTAGCTGATATCATGACATCAAAAGCTGTGTCACTGTTTGAGTGAAAAATTTAGCAGTCTTGCAGAGAAAACCTTGTGATCCACGTGTAATTATTACTTGCCTGCCAGTGTCAAAGTAAATGCAAAGTGCACCTTTCATCTGAACTCTGACTGCTGATTCCTGATCACACCCCTCCTGTTTTATTATGGCTGATCTGTAGTGCTGTCGGCAGACATCTCAGTAGAGTCAGGACTGGCATCAGTGGGAATCCACTTGACAAAGTACTCCACAATTTCAAAAAAAACAGGGTATTTCCTGGCTACAGCAGAGTAATACCAACTTTTCCATCAGGCCAGCAGGTAGGTCAGTTACCAATCCCTTGGAAGCTCTGGCCACTTAATAGACATGATAAGATACTGTGTGACATCTCTATAATTCAAGAACCTCCAAACTGATCAAAACCAAACATTCATCTAGCCCAGCATCCTTCCCTTGATAGTGTTCAAAAAAAAAGAAAAAAAAAAAAAGGTGTGGAAAAAATGTGGAAAGGGCCAATCAAATGCACTACCTTGAGAAGACTCTTTTAGCCACCAACACACTGGGGCAGCTCAGAGATTCCTAATCTGGGGAAACTAAGTATATTTCACTCTTCTGGGAATGTTCTTACTGCAGTAACAACTTGTGAGGGTTCAAACATCCTGATTTCAGCACCTCAATGAAAATATTAACTGATGTCTTAAATTTCAAAAAAATTTAGAAATCAGGAAAATAATGATTTCTCTTTGACTTTCCATGGTAACACCCAAGGATTCAGCATTCTGGAACTAGATAAAAGTCATTCTGACAAAGGAATATATGAAGATTTAACATGCAAATAAAAGGGCATAAAGTGACCACTGACTATTTTGTTGATTTATTCTTTGCTTTACGTTTTTCTTTACTAGGAATTTAGGAATAGAACAAGGTGTGGAAAGATAATCAAGTGGAAAAAAAATCATAAAGAAATACAGACAAAAAGATTTCTCTTTCTTCGAAGAGAAGTCATTATTTTCCTGGTTTCTAAATTTTTTTTGGAGGTGGTTAGGTGGGGGGAGTATATTTCACATTACAGAACATGGAATCATAGATCCAATCTAGTGCAGGATTAGTTTTAACCAAGCCATTTATTATTAATGAGACTGTTTATGCCTATGTAACTGAGTTTATAAAACATCTTTGCTGATTTGACTGTTTTAGACAGACATTTGAAGACAAAAAAGATACAAATTCTGCAGATTTGTTACTGAAAAATTATTAATATTACCATGGACAGATACAAATTAGCAAGACAATCATAAAGATTGTAGAAAAATATTCCTAGAGCAGATAAAGTATAGTAGATTCCAGTTCTCTTGGAGAATTTAATGAAATTTGTCATGAGTCCATTGTTAAAATTAATGGCTTATGCTGCTTACAATGAGATGTTATCTAGCAGTCAAATTTGTTTTTGATTCAGAACTTATTCCAGCTAATTCCAATTTCCTAAATGACCTTTTCACAAAGTATACCACAGCTTCAAGATTAGAGATATTTTTCTAAATTGTGCTGGAATTCTTAGCAAGTTACTAGCTTATTCCTAGCCTTCTCTCAAAACAAAAGAAAAAAGATAATAGACATATTTTCACACTTTTGCATATATGTTACTTAAATTCACTTACAAATAATTAATAAAAATTATATATAATGCACTCATAAGATGTTATACTTTTCTCCTTCAGAATAATTGTACAAAAATGAAGGACTTTTTTTACATATTCTATTTCTGTAATATTACTAATTTTTTTGTCAAAGTTGTTTTTTTGTTTTGGGGGGATGGTGTTATGTAATTTTTTTTTTCTTCCAACATAATTTGAAGCCTATAGAAAAAAAAATTGCTTTCCAAATGCAGTATCATTCCAGTGTGTGTGAGGAAAATTTTGAGTTAGGAAGACTGAGGATAGTTTCATGACTTGCTTAAAGGAGCAGTTATTTGTCACAAAACCATCCTTCCACAGAAATTGCCTATTTTTAAATGGAGTTGGATGCTTGGCTGTTAGGTCCATGCTTGGACACAGTGAAGTTTTTAAGGCCATGATTTTACCCTTATGAGCTGCTTTTTCAAAAATGCCAGAAATGTATTGACACAGAGCCACTAATGATTTAGAAATGCTCCATCACATTTCTTTTTTTCTGTTGCTAACATTATTTTTCGTTGAATATATTAACTGAAATGTCTGTTTCTGAGAAAAATAGAGCTCATTTTTCAGATTTTCCTCTTGATTTATAAGATCTTCAAAGAGCACTTTTCTTTGCATTAACCCTTAAGCCACAGGCTTTAATTACATAGATGTTTCTTAATTCCATATGAAGATGTTACTGTAACTCTTGTGGAAATAAATTTGATTTTGCATTACTTTCATTTTCAGACAAAAATTCATAAGGATTGCAGCTTGTGGGTATCAGGAATCTGTTTATCTCTGCCTTTGATATGAGTGCAAAACTGTGTAGGGCAACAATTCAAAACAAGAAGGAAAAAGCTGTGATTCCTTCTTTCCTAGAAGCTTTCCATCATTTATATTCACTAGCAAAAGGTTGGCATGCACCTTAAGGACTAATGATAATGAAAAATATTGTATTAAAGATGAGAAATCTTTCATAACTTGCATGCTAACACACTGAACTCATTACAGCTTGTCTTACTACAGCATGGTCTTTTATGTCTGCCGTAATGCACTTCTTTTTCAAGAGTCTGTGACGTGCAGTGGTTCTGTAAACATTTTTTTCTTTTCCTTATTTTCAAAAGCTGCCTTTGGTCGTCATAAACTACTCACTTACTGGATACAAATTAGGCACTAGGGTTTTCTGCAGTTTCTGACTAATATCATGATCTGAAAAAATATATTTAAAATGTATCTAGGGCAAGTAATTGTTTTCCATTTTCCTAGAGCAGAGTACCAGTGATGTTGTAGCTCAGGAGCTGCCAGCAACCTCAGCAGTTTTATTAAAATAGTAAGTTAGTTGTTTGTGGCATTGCCTGTCTTTTTTTTTTTTTGTTTGTTTTGGTAGGATGTGCAGGAAAACTGTGCTCCTGGTTTGCCATTCTAGACATTATCATGCTTTGAGTTGTCAATAATAAACATATATTTATAAAGTGTTTATAGGTAAATTGTAATAATTAACTCCAAGTTGAAATCTGTAAAGCCTTGGAAGTGGAACATGGTTTTGATTTGTTACATACTATTTCTGTAGGTGTGGCAACAGTTCTGGGGCTACACCTCCAACATTTGTTATGACGCCTTAATTTGTCATTCAGCAAACTGTTCAATTCTTTAATTTTTCTCCTTAAAAAGAAAAACAAAAACAAAACAAAAAAACCAGAAAACAAACAAACAAAAACCCGACAAAACAAAACAACCAAAACACTGGTATTAATATTCCTAGCTGTATTCACTCCAAGTATCACAATGAATAATTCTTTGCTCTCAATGTGCCTTCTATTTCCCAAGCAACTCCCACTGAACTCTTGACTTAATAAAATGGATAAACACATTTGACTTTAAACCAATCTAAAATATAGAAAAATAATGGAAAGGTTGGAAATGAGCTTATGAACATCTGTAATATGTCTCTCAAAAACATTTTCTGCAATTGATTTTAAGTGACTTGCATAAAAATCTTGATGAAAATAGAAAAATGTCATGCAGAGGGAAAAAATAATTGAATAGTAGTTTCAGTTTTGCAAAGAACTCTGCTTCAGTAACTGAAATCAAATTGCTCTGATTAAGTCATAATAAGTGTGTTTAAGATATGAAATTATTCCATTTCAGTTATCCTAAAAGACTTGTCTGAGAAATACACTTGGCATTTTGAAAATGTATTTTTACATTTTGCATTGATTATGTCCAACTTGATTCTTTAAAGTTCTATGAACTCTGTGTTTCGTGCCTCTTTCAAAGATAACAAAGACAGCTTAGAAAAACTCAGCTACTTGAAATCATGCTTTAATGTATTATGATTGACCTAGACTGCTGTTCTCAGTAGAAAAGTGACTATAAATATGAGTTTTCAGAAAGACAAAAATAAAATTCAATTTTAAGTTAAATAAAAGCTTAAGCTATCAGAAAGCCATCTTTAGAACACTGAAAACTGAGTCTTGTTTAGTATAATCTTAAACTCTGTAAATAAGGTAAACATAATTTACTTTTATTCCTATAATTGAACAAGAAGAAATCTACATAAACTAACAGTACATTTCAACATACTGCAGCAAAATATACTTGTCACCTGCTCCTATTTTAGATGGCATATCCCTGAGCAATAAAGCAAATTTTCAAGGACAATTAAGAAGTCAACATAAATTGAATGAAGGAAGTAATGGCAATAAATATCACATTACTTCCATTCACCATTAAAAAGGAAGAAGAAAACAATCAATAAAAACAGTAAGAACCTGCTTACCTTTTAAACCAGCTTGGAAAAGAAAATATGTAAATGACAAGAATATGCATTCTTCACACTAAGTGGGTTGTTTTGATTGTTCGTTGGGGTTCTTTGGTTGGTTGGTTTGTTGGTTGGTTGTTTTTTTGGGGGGATTTTTTTGTTTAGTTGTTTGGTTTTTTTAATAAAGGCAAGGGGAACAGAATGATGGAAAGAATAAGCCAGTAAAGAGAAATATTAAGTAGTGTGAGGCTGAGGGTGCAGCTCTTTGGGGAGGGCTTTGGAAAGAAGTGGTAGAAAACCTTTAGTAGTCCACAATTAAACACTGATCTTGATGTCAGTGATAATGGTGGTATCAGAGATCTGCATGCACAGGTTACAGAACATTTCAGAAATATCTGTTGTTGGTACTATTTCACTGTTTGTAACATTATTCTTATGTTACTCAATGTTATGTAATTTTCAAACTGCAACATAAAACAGACTGTATATTCTATTAAATTAATTGTGAATCTGAAACCAGCCTGTTTTCTGTACCCTACACCAAGACCAAACTGCCAGATGAGGCTCACCAAAAACTTGACATTGCCCTCGATTTAAGTAGGATGGAGTTATTTTCTTCCCAGAAGTTGGTGCAGTTCTGTGGTTTGGATTTAGTACAAGAATAGCATTAATAACACACTGATGGTTTAGTGGTTGCTGAGCAGTGCTTACCCTAAACCAAGGAGTTTTTGGTTTTTCATACTCTGCCAGGGAGCGGGTGCACATCAGTCTAGGGGGAGCACGGACAGGACAGCTGACCCAAACTGGGCAAAGGGACACTCCATACCCCAGAACATCACATTCAGAACATAAACAGGGGGGAAACTGGCCGGGAGCCATCAAACCCTCCTAAGGGACAGTCCAGACATCCATCAGTGGGTGGTTAGTAATTGCATTGTACATGACTCGATTTTCTTGGGGTTTACTCTTCTCTCTCTCTCCTTTTCATTACAATAATAATTGTTATATTTTAATTTTTCCAATTATTAAACTGTCCATCTCTTAAAGCATGAGTTTTTTACCTTTTTTTCTGATTCACCTCCTCATGCCATCAAAATGAAGGGGGAGAGCAAGTGAGCAGCTGCATGGTGGGGTTAAACCACAACAAAAATAAAGAGGCAGGAGGAGAATAGCTATGGAAGCATAGATCACTGAATTTAGACAATGAAGTCTCTCAATATCAGATGGGGATTGCTAGGTATGGTATAGTTGCCTTTCTCAGTCCTGGTTGTACATTTGTTTTCAAACTGGCTTGAAATATCATTGCTGTCCTTTGCAATCCTGAATTTAAGGTAAACCAGAGCATATATTTGTTTACCATAAAATGCTCTAGTGTCTACTCTGCCAAGTCAGAAGCTTAACAGCTAGCAAAAAAAGACATATTTGTAGCATGCCCTTGGAGGGAAAACTGCACGTGGTAAATTGGTCAGCCACCCAAAGCTTTACTTTGACTTTGTAAAGGCAGGTTACATTGTACATAGTCAGTTACTGATGCTATACTGACCTTTGGATAAGTTAAAGCTACAGCCAGCATATTAACATCAGGTCTTATTTTAAAAACAGACAAATTAGGCCAGTGACAGAACTTTGGGTCCTGCCATTCACAAACATCTCCATTTCAATTATAAACCTTATATACTTCACTGTGCACATTTCTAAATTCTGAAAGTTTCATTAAATTTTGAACTCAAAGAGCACACCAAGATAGAGATTTAATCCTTCAAATTCTGATGATATTTGCAGGTCTAGGTCCTTGACTGACTTCTTTTATACTTCATGGAAATTTAATGCAAAGCTTATTTCAATTCATGTGCTGCATACCAGTGACACATAAAAAAAAGTTATGATTTTTCTTTTCATTAAGAAATAGAAAAATCAGAATCTGAATTTAAATGAAAATACTGAACCAATTTTAGGTATTTCTTAATGGGAAATCAAAGCATGAAATTATATCTTCATGTAAATGTAAATTTCAACTTTATGTTAATGAAAAATAATTTTTTAGCTATATAAAAGCTTATCTGAACTTATTATGACTCCAGTAAGGACATTTTAAACAAATATGATATAAAGCTCTGGTGAAATACCTTTTTTTCTCTAAAACTCATCAAAAAAGAACTCCTCTGAAATGTACTACATATGTTTTACTATTTCCTTCACCCTTTATTATAAACAAGTAATTGCATCTATATCAATCAAGATAGGTGAAAATAATAATATTATACAGCAAAAGAAACAGTCAAGATGCACTCAATCCCTTGTGTTTTTTTGAGGAAAAATAAAAAGGCAATGACAGAAATTCCTTTACTTTACTCTTATTAATGTTTGAGACGACTGAATCAAGGTAAGATACAGAAATGTTCCATCATTTTATGTGTCATAAAGGCAAAGGAAGACAGTTTTGCCAAATAACTTTGATGACTGGAAGAATGATCAAAAAAATGAGACCATTGTGTAAGATTGAAAATAGTCTGAATTCAGAAGAATAAAGCTGAATCATTTGCAATTATGAAAAACAACAGGACTGAAAACAAAACTGGGAAAAATTATTTGAAGTATATGTTGCAATAAGGCAAGACAGAATCATTGTCTTCAGAGTAGTCATAGTTTCTTAACTGGAAATACTGAGTCACTGAGAAGCTCAAACTATCAAACTCCACACAAAAACCCTCCTCCCCCCACTCCACCCCATGCCCCCATCACAAAAATTAATCCACAAACACCAGAGGTTTATGCCCAAAAAGGTGACAGAGAAGTCCTTTTACTTTATTTGAATAAAGGGAGAGGCCGTGGGGCATTCCCCAGGGGACTCTCAAATTTTTGGAGGATGAAGCCTCCTTTTTATCCAAATTTCTTGACCACACTTCCCTCTCTCTTTCTCCATTGGCTGAGGTACTTGAGAGGCACAGACTTCCCAGAGCACCTGATGCCTAAGATTCCCCTCTAATGTATAACCCTCCCTTTTAATTTTTAATTCCTATGGAATTTATGGGTTTCCCCCATTGTTTCTTTTATCTTTCAATATCCAATTGCATTTATCAGCAAACTTACTGTTTGTTTGTAAAGGCAAATATCTTTTTTTCCATTAAAGAATTAGTGGAATCCTTCCCACTGTTGTTTTTATCTCTCAGTGCTAGTTTTATCTACACAGCTTGTTTGTAAAGACAAATCCATCATTCCTCTCGCCCCCCCAAATAAAACTCCAAAAAGCAACCAAACACACTAGTGTCAAGCATAATATTCTTTCTTACCATTTTTAAAAATCTGATTTTAGAACAACTGTTCAAGTATATTTTCAATATTTTTCTTTCCCTGAACATAACTGCTAGAAACTTTTTTTTTTTAAATAAAAGTTATATTTTCATGTAATACTGAGACATGAGAAAAACAAGCATGAAGGCAGAAATAAGGCCCAGGGAAAAGAAAAGCTAACTGCATCAATTAGTGTTGCGAACACTAATGGTCCCGCTAGCCTTGTTCCAGTTATTCCTCCATTTTGAATTAATATTCAAACATTTAGAGACACTTTAAAATTGTAAACTAGGTAAAACATAATAGAAAAAAAAAAAGGTTATGTTGGTGTTGAGGGTTAGGTTTCTTTTCCCTTTTTACTTCTTACCTATAGAATTTTTCCCATGAGTTGCTGACTGCAGGCGCTTGAGAAAACAAAGTGTTGGCTGGGCCCAGGTAAAAGGAGGGCAGGGGGGCAATGCTCGCTCGCTCTCTCTGCGGCTTCAGAGGGGGATGCTCACTGTTATTGCTTGGGAAAAACCCAACTCGGAGGACCTGGGACCTTATTAACACTTACGCTACTAAAACAGGGATCTGTCACCATCTGCTCGGGTGCCCAGGAATCCTGAGCCCGCCTCTCCCTGTCCTGCTCGGAACTGGCCGTCGCTGCCGCTGCCCTGCCGGGACATCCCCGCAGTTCCAACTACTGCCGCAAAGTTCTCTGATACGTCTCGTCCACCAGCCCGGGATCTTTTACTCATTCCTGCCATTCCAGCTTAGTGCTCTTCAGAGTCCTGCAGGGGCACCGGGATCGACTGCCCCAGGGCTTTGCGAAGCAAAGTGTCACCTCCCTCCTTTTCCGTCTCGGCCGAGAAGGCTGTCACGGGGTCCCTGGTTCTGTTTGTTACTAATTCCATTGTTGTTGGTGTTTTGTTTGTCTTGTTATACATACTGATAAAGAACTGTTATTCCTATCCTCATATCTTTGCCTGAGAGCCCCTTAATTTCAAAATCAAAATAATTTGGAAGGAGGAGGTTTACATTCTCCAATCCAAGGGAGGCTTCTGTCTTCCCTAGCAGACACCTGTCTTTCAAACTGAGACAGTTGGTAACGCAGTATAAGGTGTTTAAACAACAGAAAAAATATTCTGTGGTTCAAGTTTACATATAACCTGTCATAATTTTATTGTATCAGCAAGTAATGATTCAGAGATTTGCACAGATCATAGAATCATAGAGTATCTCAGTTTGAAAGGGATCATAACGTGCAATTTTTTACTCCTTACAAGACTACCTAACACTAAACCATACCTAAGAGCATCATTCAGACACTCTTTGAACTCTGACAGGTTTCAGGCCATGACCACTAGAAAGTCTGCTCCAGAGACCAGTGACCCTCTCAGTGAAGAACCTTTATCTAATGTCCAATCTGAACTTTCCCTGATGCACTTCATTTCCTCCCCTCATATCTTATTGTCAGTCACCCAACAGCGGAGATCAGCAACTCCTACTCTGCCCCTTGAACCATGGTGGGGTCACACCTCAGCTTTCACTTCTCCAAGCTTATCAAACCAAGTGACCTCAGCTGCTTCTCCTAAGTCATGCCTTCAAGACTTTTCATCATCTCAATTGTGCTTTTCTGGACACACTTTGGTGACTGATGTTCTCCTTATATTTTGGTACCCAAAACTGCCCCCAGCTCTTGAGGTGGCCCCAGTGCAGAGTGGGACAATCCTCTCACTTACCCAGCTGGTGATGCTATGCCTGATGGCCTTTCTGGCTTCTAGGGCACTGCTGACTCCTGTTCAACTTTCTTTCGACCAGGTCCCTTCTCATGAGGCCAGTTTTCAGCCTGTTGTCACCCAGTTTGTATATATAACCCTGATTATCCCATCCAAGGTGTAGAATCTGGCACTTGCTCTTAAATTTCATATGGCTGGTGATTGCCCAATTCTTGAGTCTATCTAGGTTCACAGTTCCTCCGAGTTCAGTATCATCAGCTGTCTTGGTTTGAAAGACAGGTATTTGCTAAGAAAAGGCAGGAGCCCCTTCCCTGAGATGGAGAGTGCAACCCCCTCCCTTCCAGTTATTATAGTTTGAAATCAAGGTCTCTCAGGCAGAAGATATGGGGATAGGAATAACAGTTCTTTGCTAATATATCTAACAAGGCAAGCAGCAGAAACAACAGCAGCTATCAAAACTGACACCAGAACAGGGCAGTACAGCTCAGTGCCAGTCCCTTTTGGCCGCAGGCTCCCTCTCCTGCGCTCCGTTCCCGGTGCTGTGGGCAGGGCAGGTCTCACAGCTGAAGGGGCTGGGCTGATGGCGGCGGCGGCCCAGGGCTGAGAGGGATGGAGGAGCGGCTCCCCCCTCACGGTGTCGGCCGTGCTGCTCGGCAGAGTGCCCGGAGGTGGTCGGGTGAAGCGGGAAGGCAGCAGTGCGGTGTCTGACAGCAGGGAACGCGGCTCCTGGTGTTGGGATTGCGGGAAGGGCGGTAGGTAGAAACACCGGCCACCTTCTGACTGCAGGA
>VXBI01007622.1:235384-325732 GCA_013397375.1 Toxostoma redivivum
GTGCCAGTCCCTTTTGGCCGCAGGCTCCCTCTCCTGCGCTCCGTTCCCGGTGCTGTGGGCAGGGCAGGTCTCACAGCTGAAGGGGCTGGGCTGATGGCGGCGGCGGCCCAGGGCTGAGAGGGATGGAGGAGCGGCTCCCCCCTCACGGTGTCAGTCGTGCTGCTCGGCAGAGTGCCCGGAGGTGGTCGGGTGAAGCGGGAAGGCAGCAGTGCGGTGTCTGACAGCAGGGAACGTGGCTCCTGGTGTTGGGATTGCGGGAAGGGCGGTAGGTAGAAACACCGGCCACCTTCTGACTGCAGGAGTGAGCGAGAGAGAGAGCGAGAGAGCAGGGCCCTGTCCCACCTCTCCTTTTCTGGTTTCCCTCTGTCCCCATCCCCCTGCGAGAGAAAACTATTACTACTAAGGTGTAGCCAAAAATACTTAGCATAACAATGGGAAAAATTCCACAGAAAGAAAAAGGAACAATTCAACAATTCAACCCCCAACATCAGCAAACCTACTTCATTTACACTTCTGCATCCAGATCATTTGTAAAAACACTAAAGAGCACAGTCCTTAAAACTGAGCCCTGGGGAAGCCCACTGGAAGCCAGCCTGATGTAACCCCATTTGCTATAATCCTTTGAGCATAATCTGACAGCCAGTTGTTCACCCAATGTATTATGGATTTGTCTGTGGACTAATATGTGGCACATTTTGCTCAGATACTCTGGGAGACAGTATCCAAACCTTGCTAAAATCTCCACACCACCATATCTACTGGCTTTCCTTGATCAGCTAGGTGGGTGTTCTCATCATAAAAGGAAATTTAGTTGGTTAGAGCAGGACATGAACCTGTGCTGGAAATGACACATGACTGTGTTGCCTCTTAGCTGTTTTTCATAACTTTTTGTAAATTCCAGAATAAATTCTTCCATAATTTTACCAGACAATGAAGTGAAGCTTACGGACCTGTAATTAACAAGGGTCTTCTTCATATCCTTTCTGAAACCTGGGACAAGATTTTCCAGCTACCAGTTGACTGAAAACTCAAGGAATCCCAAGACTTATGAAAAATGATTGAGAGAGGTCCCAAAATAACAACAGCCAGCCTTTTCATTATTCTGAGATGATGAAACAAGAATAAACACAGAGGATGAATTTTTAAGAGCATAATAATGTATCTAAATGCTACAACATTCCTCTGAGTAAGTCATCTGGAATACCTTTGTCTTGATAAATAATTCTGTATTTGGCTTCATGTAACAAAATTTTTTGTGTTAAAAAGTAAAAAAGTTTTCAGGAGTAGCAGTGATACACCACCCTGAAAGGCACTAGAAATTAGCTGGGGTAAGAAAAAGGGGATGCATCAGATAAATACACTGCATTGTTAATCTTGCAACATCTCTATGAATGGAAAAATGGCCTTTCTTTGACAGTAACACAATAAAGAACTCAGGGCTAGTGACACCTGTGATGGGTTGATGCTGGCCAAATTCCAGTGCACCTATGAAAATCACTTATTCATCCTCTTTGGCTACAGTTAAGTAGAGAGGGGGAAAGAAAACTCGTGGGGTGAGATATGGATTAGGAGAAAACACTTTAAGGGCAAAATAGGTTCAAAACTTTAGCAGGTATAAAGGAAAAAAATTATTAACAGAATTAAAAGAGGATAATGAGAGCTAAAATAAACCTTTAGAACACCATTCCACCCCACCCTAACCCTTCTTTCCTTTCCACTGACAGCACAGGGAGACAAAATAAGAGATTTTTAGTCTGTTTGCTGTTTCTTAAGTTTTTCTTCAGTTTGCTTAAGGAGAGGAATTTCTTTTGCTATGTCATGAGGCCTTTCTATGGGAAACAGTTCTCTGTGAACTTTTCCAATGTGGTTTCAGTTTTCATGGCTAGCAGTCCACCTGGTACCTGCTTGCAATGTGAAGTTCCTCCCATGGCTTGTTGTCTTCCCACAATTGCTTTTCATGGGCCATTTAGTTTATGGGGTGCAGTTTTTAAGGATGAGCTTTCCTAGTATAAAAGCATCAGTCTTCTTCTATCTCTGAAAGCAAGGGTTCTGTCTTTGTTCAAGCCTTTCACCAGGCATGAGTGCCTTTTTCTCTTGGGCTGCAGGTGAATGCTGCACCCCTTGTGCACTTCCTGAATTACAGGCAAGCTGTTGTATCATAGTCCTCACTACAGCTTGCAGAAGAATGTCATCTCCAACGCTCGGAGCACCTCCTCCTCCCCCTCCCTCCTTTGCACTGACCTCAGTGTCACCGTGTTGTTCTCCTCACATGTCCTCACTTCTTCCTTTTCTCTGACTCAGGAGAGAATTGGTGTTTGTAGGTTCATTTGTTCGCAAGGTTCTATCAATTGAAGTAGTTTTTATAGAGCTCTGCAATGCTGAAAGATTGATCCCATCTGGGCTCTGCATCGGGGAATTGCTTGCTGTGCTTCTTGCTGCTGATCACTGGGGCTCTGCCAGCACTGTGCAAGCCATGCTGGCTGCTGGCTCTTCTCCGGGGCCTCTCCCGGCATGGGCCACGGGGCCAGCCCTGGTCTTGGCTGCAAGGTTGCTCGTGGTGCCAGGATGGCCCCCTGGCAGAAGGATTTTGGTGGCCGTGCCAGGACGGGGCCCAGTGGCCCCCACCCGGCAGCCACTGAGAGGCCCAGCAGCCCCCTCTGAGAAGGGGCCCTGCCCTAATGGCCACTCCTCCAAGGGCAGAAAAAGAGCTTTCCTCGGCTTCTTCTTTTTAAAATATATTAACATAGAGGGGTTTCCCACTTTTCCAATTGACTTCACAGTGTGCCAGTTCTCAGAGCCAGCCGGCTATTGGTTTTGCCAGGCACAGAGAAAGCTGCTAGCAGCTCTTCACAGAAAATTACTTCCATGGCTGACTTTATTTCCCTCTTCATCAAAAATTAATTATTGTAAAACCAGCACAACAGCAAACCATAATAATGCATTTATGAGTATATGGTTGTTTTTTTCTTTGTGGAGCCGCCCTTTTTTTTTCCTTGTCACTGGGTAAATTTCTCTATCAGAAAAATATATTTGTTAAGATGATGTCAGTGCTGTCAGAGAGAACTAATAAAGTTGGAATGACCCACAATAAAATAAGCCATATAATGAAATAAACACATTTAAGACAGATAAAAAATGTTAATTAGATTCTGAGCAATTAGTGTCTGACTTACTTCAGCTTGTGTACAATAAATTTTAGAGTATTTTGTTGTGTACATTTTTAAGGAGACAACATGTTTGAGGGAGGACAGAAGCTTTGGGATAGTTGAATCAGTTTGGCACGTGGGTTTATTTTTCTTTGGAAAAGAAGGTATGTATTATTTTTTCCCTAAGTTAATATAAGCTCTAAGAAGGATATTAAAGAAAAGCAAAAAAACCAAAAAGCTCCATCAAAAATAAGAAAAAAACCCACCCTAAACAACCTGAAAATACAAACAAACAAATAAGCAAAAGCAGCTTTGTCAGGGTGTTGTCAAGACATTGATTTAGTGAAGATGACTCAGAATTGCAGACTTCTGTTAGTGTCACCTGGTGAAGTATGATTGTTCTTCTGATGCATCAGTGTCTTGGTTTGAAAGACAAGTATCTGCTAAAGAAGGCAGAACCATCTCTTTTAAAATGGAGAATGTAAAGTCCCTACCCCCAAATTATTATATTTTTTAAATTAAGGGGGCTCTTAGGCAAAGATATGGGAATAAGAATAATAGTTCTTTACTAAGAAAATTAAAATAGAAATACAGTATTACAGAGAATAAACACAAAAAACCACTGACAGAGTCAGAATACAACCTGACACCCTGTCAGTCACGGTGTTGGTAGCAGTCCAATTAAATGGTGGCTTGCAGTCGTCATGGATGACAGATATGGTTGAAGCAGTGCTCCTGTAGAAGGTGCAGTTTGCCTCCGAAGGTCCAGTGATGATGTGGAAAAAAGGCTGCCTTGGTGTTCCAGGTCTCAGTTTTTATCTAGGTAGGAAAGGCTTGGGTCCTCCTCCTGGGTGGAGCATCTCCCAATAGGATGATGTAATTTTATCAGTCATGCAGTAGAACTCAATGGCCCATTAACAGATGATGTCTTCCTGGAGGAAGGATGGGTTGTGGAAAAGATAAAGAATATCTCCCACAGAGATAAGGATGCCCCACCTGGTTTTGACAGATGACCCATTAGCAGAGAATATTTCCCACAGAGATAAGGATCACTGCCCCACCTGGTTTCAACAGATGGTGAGAGAATACATACTTTTGGTCACATCCTGCATTGCAACCTAAGACAAACAGCTGTTAAGAAAATGCATAGTCATTCATATTTACAGTGGGGCTTCATCGTCTCCTTTGTGTTCTTCTGTTTCTCATTGGAAAATTGCTATGATATTCTCTGTGTACATGAGTGTAACTATCCCTAATCTAAAGAGTTATATCACTTGAATTATTTAAGGAAAGAAAGAAAATGTGATAAATTTGAGGGTAATTTTGTTTCTCAGGCCATATCCTGTCTCCGAAATGCTGATGCAGATCAGTGGAACTACTCAGTGTGTAAAGTAAAACATACATATAAGAGTGAGGTCAGAAGTTAGTTGCTGCAACAGATAAAGCAAATACATTTGACTTTGTACTGAAGGGGACTAGGAGACACTGCATTGGCATTTGCAGTTTATCAGGGGAAAGTAATGATCAGCTAAAATATAACCACATTTTGCTGGCTGTGTCTAAGGCTCAGATACAGCAAGACTAGTTCTTATTTGGCTTCTAACTTTTCATTTCACTAGAATGGAAACCTAGATGTGAACTAGCAAGTTAAACATCTTCCTGAATTTGGCTTTTCACCTTCTTGGAATCAGTGTGATGCTGGAAGTAAGGACTAATAATTTAATTTTTGTCTCTCTAGAGCCACAAGTCTGATTTAGATGTCTGTCTAAGAGTGTGAGTACCACTGATAATTGCGTTGCAAATTACACTTCCCTTTGTTTGCCATTTGGTTTCTTTTAAGATTCTTCTGCAATGTTGCATATGTTTACAAGTAAAGGATAATTAGTCTATGATTTGTTCTATAGATAATATCAGGATCAGGGATATGGTGGCACAGCTGTTTTTGAAAACAGAAAGCATTAGTAACAGTGAAATGGATGAGTCAGCTATTAGAAATACAGATGACTGAAAGAACATATTCTGGTAGTTCAGATGGTCTTTCAGTGTACCCACACACACATACATGTATAAAGCAGTAAACTAGCTTTGAATATTCCTATTGCTCTCTGGTTGGAGTTTCAGGTTCAGAGGAAGTAAAGACCCCCTGTGTCTCTGAGGCTAGATGTCACTAATCAGCTCACATGTAGTGCTCAGCTTCTGGGAAATATAGTAGATCCAGAGCTGATCGCTTTGGAGGGAGTCGGGAGGTATATTTAATTCCTACTGAATCCCTGTGACAATATATAAACATCCTGAAATAGTCACACCAATTAATTTGAAAACCAAAAATTTGCAGTCATGACTTTGCCCTTTGGTTTCGGGCAAGTTATATCACCAAAGGATCCAAGTTCACAATTAGGTCTTTGGCTGTCATGTACACTGCATTTTGTTTCTATCTTACTCTTTTTCCTTGAGAAGTTTAAGTTTAACATTTTGAAATATATTTTGGCTGGGGCCTTTCTTTTCCCCTCCAGTGGAAATGCTGCTGAAGGGTGTTCAAGGCTAATGAAGAAAAAGGTTTCTTACAGTTACAGAAGACATTGAAATTTATTATGGCCCTTATTTCTTAGGAGAAACTATTTCATGGTTTTGAACCACCTACCTGCTGAATGTCTGGTCTTATACAGGTGAGCTATATCTTTATGGTAGAAGGTTCTACTGCAGGGGAGGAGAAAGTTTATGACTGAAATCTTTATCTTGGAACTTCAGGTCATCTATTAGCTATGCTGGGCTTGTACCACGAAGCACTTTAAGTATAAAAAATATAGTTTGAGACCAGGTCATTTGGTCTATCCACCCACATTTTTCCTATGTAGAAAAAGAGGGGAACAATTTTTACCTAGACTTTTCTGTTCTATTTTACATTCTCAGGCAAAAATAAGTATATAAATGCAGCATTATCGTATATTAATTTGTATTTGGAAGGGATTTAAAATAACAACTTGCACAATACCCTAATGTTTGTAATAAACTTGAGACCTATGTATGTTCAAGGGTATGCAGGCAAATGGATTGCACCGTATAGCTGTTCTAATACATACATATGTATAAAGATACTACTATATAAAGCATATTAAAATTACTGCCTATTCTAGCAAACACCAGGTTCTGTTATGCTATGCCAAAACTGCAGAAGATAAAAATATTTTACTTGTTTTTCATGCCTGGATTGACTGTTGAAGATGTATATAGAGGATTTTTGTTCCAAAAGAAGTATTCAGGATGAATCAATAAATCCTAATGTCATCTCTGCTGCCTTCTGCAGTCTCCGTTTCCTTCTGTGTCTCTCACTGCAAGGTTGTTAGACTTCTGCATTCCAGCCAATTAAATTAACATGGGCAGCCTTTTTTTTTTTTTTTTTTTTGTGTGTCTGTCGAAGGCTGGTAATCAACTTTGGGAACTCTAAGAACACAACATCCTCATACTGGTGCTGTGACTTTTATTGGTGCTGAATATACTCATTTGCTTGACAAGATTAATTATTGCTTATCAGATAAAGAATAAAAATTGCCTTCCAGTGATATTATTGCAAAGCTCCTCTGGTAAATAATTAAACTAATAACACATTACCATTCTGCAGAGGAAAGAAGAAGTCAGTCTCTCCTTTTCTTACTGCATTTGAGAGTGAGCTTGTGAGTTTGTGATGAAATAAAGATAATGTAAGATTCCTGCTCCAGAAAATATAAAATTAATTTATGGGCTGCTAAGTGGTGATGTGGTATAAACTGACTATGGGATAAAAAAAAAAAAAAAAAAGTGAAAGAAATTGGATTTGCTTTGATTCTGTGAAGATATCACTTGTTGTCTCACAACTGGCATGAAGCCAGCATAAATTTCATGCTGTGTACAGTGCTTAATTTGACAGAAATGCAATTGCATCCACATTCCTGAACTAGACTGAATTGGCAACTCAAGTTGCCAATGCAGTTAAAACCAGTGCGGGCCATAGCCTGGAAGGGACTGTCCTTTGGCAAGAACAAAAATATGGTTTCACTGCAAGTAAAACTTCTGTGATCTCAGTAGAATTATGTGACTGTTTGTTGGGGGTTGAATAATTTCTTTTATTTTCTGTGGAATTTTTCCCTATTCTTATGCTAATCACTCCGGGCTACAAGTTAATTGCCTCTNGATTACAGGGAAAGGGGCTCATCCCTCTCCTTGGCAAATACCTGTCTCTTAAACCGAGACACTGTTTTAGAAAACCACTCTCAAAGACTGCTGTAAAAATGTAATGCTAATTTTTAACCACTCTATCCATACTGCAGTCTAACATTTATTTGAGAATCCTAACCTTGAAGTTTAAAGAAGAGGGGGGAAAAGCCCATTATGTTTACAGCCATTTCCTTCCCATCCCCTAAGAAAAGTAAGTTTACTTTTCTTATGACACAGAGCAGAGGCCAAAGTCTGCAATACTACCTGTGCACACACCTATCAATTTCAGAATCTGAATTGCCATTCTCTTGCAAAGGCAATAAACACAGTAATATGTCTTGGATGAAAAGCAAGAAATAATAGGATTTGCTAGGCAGCAGACAAAATATCTGCCTAAAAAACATGCAATAGGGTAATATCATTACCATGGAACATTCAGGAAATTAAAACTAAAATGCAATGTGAATACATTTAAAATAAAGACTGTTAAGCCCCCAAACATATTTCCATCAAGAGTAAAATGACAAATCACTGTGGCATAATTCTAATTTTTAAAAAAAGTGGTGGTTTCTAGTGTTCTGTCAATTCATTTTCAGTCTTGTGATTAGATAAAGCTGCCTGTATTTCACAAGTCCTGTAGTAAGGGCCCATATATTCTTGTGGTGAAGCTGTAGGAAGGAAGAGAAAAAAATCTGAATAAAACAATGTCTGTCTGTGTAGTTTAACTGCCACACTAAAAGAGCTCATGTAGAAGTTTTTTATGTTTTGTAAGGCATATTGTCTTTGTCCTTTATTGAATGCTAGAAACACTAAAATAAATAAAATGCTTATGACAAGAATACCAACCACTATTTGTCTATGCAATGAAGTACTAAAAATTGCTGCCTTTATAGGTTTTTTTTCATTTTTTCATTTTTATGCTCCTGTAAATTGAAACTTATAGTTTGGGTAACAGATCTTTCTCTTCTTGAGCTCATTTTATCCTTAAAAGAAATAAGAAATATTAAAATATTTAGAAGCAATTGCTTCTACTTCTCTGTTTTTCCTCTCTCAATTCTTCTGCCTTAAAGAACTGAATGGTGTGGAAATAATTGACACTTCAATGAAACTTAAGCTGTTCTATTATGTTTAATATGGATTTAAAATATTTCCACCAGGAGCGGTATCATTGTGCTGGATTTTATCACTGAGAGATTTGCCTGATTTCCACATGAGTCTGGGTATATCATCAATGACTGGCTGTCACCCTGTTTTTAAATGTTCTCATGCAGCCAGGTTGTGTGTGTTTTCACCATCCCACAAGTCAATTTGGTTGTCAGCCATACTGAGCACTTCTCACTGTGCTTCTGTATCGCAATACTGCTATTCTTGGAGCAGTAGTTTGTCAACAGTATCTAATATCTCAGCTCCTTTCAGCTGGATCATGAAGACCTCAGCAGATGGAAATTAGGCTTCTTTTACCCCACTTTGTTGAAATGCTGTGTTGGTGCTGCACTACTTCAGCCGTTGGAGTTCCCACTTTAAGAACAATATATGTGTATATATAGAGATATATGTCTAAGCACAGCAACTATATGTCTTCTTACTCCAAACTTTGAAAACAGATTTTTTCAGCTCTGGATTGAGCCCTGCTCTAATGTCCAGGAAAATGTTTCTTTTTCCCACTCATAATTCTGCAGGATAATTCTAGGAGGACAGTGCTTTCATTTCCAGCTAGCTATAGTTTTTTTCTTGAGCTCCAAAGTTGTGCTGCATAGCACAAAATATTTCTTTTCAGTCTTAGGTAGTACCTACTTCTCTTCTGCCCTTTTAATGTCATTTACAGTCAGCTGGCAAGGAAAGACTAGTTTTGGCTGAAGCTGCTAGCTAAAAAATCTTCTGCCAAACTGCAAAACCTGCGTGGTAGAAACATGTCAGATATATAGGCCTAAGGGACAATTTGCAGAAATATAATAGAGGACACAGCAAGAGCTGGCTAGCCTCTGCCTGTATGTCTGTGTGCCCTGACAACTGAATTGCACAATGTCTAGTAGGAATATACCTTGGGCAAATACCTGCTGTCCATGTTGTGACCAGTGTCTCACAGTGAGTAGGTTGGATAAGGCTTTGAGCAACCTGGTCTAGTGGGAGGTGTCCCTGCCCATGGCAGGGGGCTTGGGACTGCATGATTCTTAAGGTCTATTCCAACCCCTTAACATTCTATGATTCTCAGAACTGGCTATAAGAATTAACATGCTAATCAATTCAGAGTAATTTTGCCAGCAAATATCACTTCACTGAATCTTAATTGTCCAAGAGGATGTACAGGAGAGCAGGCCATCACTCAAGTTAGCCTATGCAAGCTGTTAAAGACACACAACCCTTCAGGCAGCCCTGGAAACAAATATTTGGGGATTGTCATTTCAAGCAGCAGTGACTAACAGTTCAAAGGAATGGATGACCTTAGGATTCAGCTGCTTATTCCAATAATTTCTTGCTGTGAATTAAATTAAGCTGAAAGCAAATAGAAAGACATAAATACAAAATCCAGAAAAATGTAAGGAAGGGATGAATAGGGAGGGAAAAAAATACAAAAGAAAGGAAACTCCATGCTTATGTCTATCTAGCACATGAGTTGTCTCTGAATTTTTCTGTTCTTACAATTCTGCTATCAAGCTTCTATATGTTTGAGGCAATAAATTTGCAAGTACTTCATAGTATTCCTAGCCAAGGATCATTGCTCTCATCCAACCTTGAGTTTTTCAGTCTGTATCATAGGAATAGATCCTAAGTCCAGCATATCTTACACTTTCATCACGGTTTTTGGAACATGATCTAAACTCAACTCTCTCCTCTTTAAATGTATCCTTTCATTAACCTAGTCATACATTATTTATTCCTTCTTTGTAGGTACTAATACCAGAGTCATGACAGCTTTCACCTAGGCAGACAGACAAGTTTGGACATTTGGTATGATAGACACATGTAGAGATTTGTCTCTTAGATACCTTTGGCTTCCTTTGTGAACAAAGAACAAAATACGCATTTTTTGGGAAATGAGTCATCGGCTTTATTTTAGATATCTACACTCAGATGAATTACTCTCTAGGAATACTACTTTCTTTCAAGTGAGCATAAAGGAAGCCCGAGGTGGCCAGATCAGAGGTAGACATCTGCATTATTGGTCAGTAAATCCTTATTTTAACAATCTTAACAACCACTTTCCTGTGGTTAGCCAAGCTTTCAGGATCCTTTTATAGCTGTACAGAGTACAGCGTTCTTTCCTACAGCTCTGGGAAATATTTAATCCCAAAGCAAATCTTTCTTATACATGAGCTTCATAGTTTATATGTGTGCACATTAATCCTAATTGTTCAAATTAAATGATCAAAAGTCTTGCATTCAATTAATGACAGGGTTTTGTTTGTAAACAGGAACAATAGTGACCTATGCCTATTGTCAGATTCTGTGCTGATAAGCTGGGTGCATTTCAACGCTTTCTTGCTTCAGTCATTCAGTGCCGCTTTCTAACAATGGTTTCATTTAACCTTTCTTGAAATAAAGGTTGCACAGGTTTTGTCCTTCTTTTGGTCCTTAGAATTGCACTTCAGATCTTTTCACAAAAAGAATCTGTGCACTTACATGTGGTAGCTTCTGCAGCTTTGTTGTTACAGTGTAAGTTGCAGTTGCAGCTGTTATCTATGCTGTATTTTTAACTGTCATGTAAAGTTTTATTTAGAAACAGAAGCAGAGATAGTAGGCTGAAATGTTAGTGTATGAGGGAGGAGTACATGGAAAATATAACAGTGAACAATATTTTTTTCATGTTTAAAAGAGCATTCACATTTTATCTTATGAGAAATAATAAGAACTTTAAAAATATACATATATATATATACCATAGACATAGACATAGACATAGATCTATCTATAGATATATTCCATTATTTTTCCTTTCTCTTTTTCTGGAAATAAGTTTTAAGGAATCAGTATAGCTGGATCCATCTTCTTCCTCAGATCATATCTTTCATCATTGCTTTGGCATTTCAAAAATATCATCACTTTCCTATTCCTTGGAGAATAGCTAAATCTAGGTTATAAATTTCAAACCAGGTGGAAGAATTTGATATGAAATAAAGGCTTCTATACAAGTTTAAAGGGACAGAGGAAAATGTAAAGACAGTTTAGGGAAAAAAACAAAAAAAACCAACCACCCAAAATTAATGCAGATGCATTAAAATTAGAGATAAAATAACAACTATTTTCTGGGAGAGTGACTAGTTGGCTGGGAATTGGCTTTTAAATTTAGACTGACAAACATCCTTGTCTGAAATCTATCATTCAAGGCCAAATTCTCACCTGGCAGATATCACTCTGAGTATCCTCCCCTTCCTTCTTCTTTGCCTGCTTTATATACTTAGCATGATACCATGTTGGGTGAGATATCCCTTTGGTCAGTTGGGATCACCTGTCCTGGCTGTGTCCCCCCCAGCTTCTTGTGCACTCCCAGTGCTGGTTGGGTGAGGAGCAGAAAAGCCTTGATGCTGTGCAAGCCCTGCTCAGCAGGAACTAAAACAGCCCTGACAGCCCTGAACTATAAACAGCTACCACAGCACAAATCCAAAACACAGCCCCATACTAGCTACTATGAAGAAAATACCAAAACCAAGACAGTTTTCATAAACCTTGTTTATATATGAAATTATACCAAATTCTTGTACAAAAAGGCTGAGATTTGGTATGTCTTAAATAGCACTGCTCATAAAAATATAAATTATTTTTAATTATGAAAATACATTTAATTATCAAAATAAAGAATTATAGTTTTGTCAAACATTTTACTACAATGCATTTAAATAATTATTTAGAGGTTAATTAGATAGATATCTGTCGTTAATCTTTGTTAATCTGGAAAATTACAACAAATAATTTACAGTTATTTTAAATCCAATACTTTAATCCATCAGGAAAAGTTCTGATGATATTGACCATTACCTTTATTATACAAAAAAATAATTTTCTTTAAAACTAGTGTTTAAATGATGAAAGTAATTATATTTGTTAGCATTTGAATTAATTTTGATTCTACTCTTTTACTGAAGGTCATAGAGTTTAATTGACATTGATGAAGTCTTATATTCAAGGGACCTATGGTTGACACTAATAATGACAAAATCCTCTTTCTGGAAGAAGAGAATTACTCCGGTAGACTTTAAATAACTCGGCATTTTCAGTGAGATGACCTTGTTGTTTGCATTATTCATGGTATTTCTGATGGTAAATATAAAGGAATATAAAGAAGAAGTGATGACAGTGAGATGCCCAGGTCTGGCAAGGGTTTAAAGGAACAAGCAGTCTATATAAGTGTACTGAAATATGCTATAGCTGTCCATTCTAGTTGGCGTAAATTTTTAGGAATGTTTCAGAAACTTTTAATGTCTTGGGTTGGGATTTTGTTTTTGTTTTTTGCGCCTTGTTATGTTCAAAACTTGCAAGAAATATAAACTTGATAATATGAAATAAAGAGATTAATTGAAGCAGTGAGGCAAAAAGATATATTTTCATGGCTGTGTAAACACACTTTGGTAAATAAATTACATGAAGACTCAAAATATGATAATTTTAGCTGCACTACCAGAACTTAATATCATGACCTCATGGACACTATGAGAGAGACAGAAAGGGAGGTGATGAAGTTTTACAGCATAAGACAGAAAGGAATAAAGAAGCTAGCAAAGATTCTAGGAAGGAATAACAGTGGTCAGCCTTGGGACTCATGCTGTACTTGTTCTGGATGTACTGTGGCAGAAGTGTTCACCCACACCTTCCTTGAGTGTGTGTGTCAGTAGCATATCACTTTACTGGACTTTGTTTTAAAAACAGCGTGGGAGCTGAGGGATAGTGAACCACAGAACATATTTTGTAAAGATGGGCTTCTTATTTCCTAGAATATTTAGTGTGTGGTGGAATACTTTTAGACATTGAAAGATTTTCAGGATTTTTCTATAGCCAGAATAACTAGACATATTAAGAAATATAAAATTAAAAAATTCAAACAGTAGCTAGATGCTAGTACTGTTTATTTAAGAAACCATCAGCCATAAAAGTCACAAGTTATGAATACCAGCATCCATATGCTTAGATTCAAATTACTGCTACTATTGTAAATGTCTCCCATGCTCTTATTCATGCAAATGAAGTCAAAGTGAGTTTTCTATTTGAGTGAAGAGAGAGCTAAGAATATATCCTCTGAAACAAAGCCATCATCATCATCTTTACATTTTAAACCTATATGCTCATCTCCCAGAGGTAAACACACTGATTCACACTGCCTCCTCAGAGCTTAGAAGTTAAATCCTGGGCATGAGATCAAGCCCCATTCCTTACACAGCCCTATTATTTGAAAAGTTTCAGTATTGAGTAGTCTTCATAAATCATAAAATTTCTGCCAACATTACTCAAGGCTCTCAGTTTGTTTTCTGTTCCTCTGTATACCCTTTCCTCTCTGTTATCCATAGGTATAAGCAAGCATGGAGGAAAAAACAGCATTTTGGGGAAAGGGCTGTGTTTTGCAAGTGTGCAAGGAATCTGCACACTGAAGTTGTGTCCTGCTGTGGAAATAAGAGAGTATCATATGAAAGATATAGGTATAGGCTCTGAAGTTCACTACAGATAAGGGAAAAAGCAAAGAATGATCTTTGAGGATGACCTCACAGTTAACCCTAAGAAGCAATATAGGTAGGACCTTAATCTGCATGCTGCAAAACTAATGGAGCTCATATTTTAAGGCACATTCACTAGCACCTTCATTTTTACAGTATGCTAGTATCTGTCAAATGAAACAAATATGATTTTTCTGGATACCTTTAACAAATTAATCCCATTTGTGTAAAAGAATGCTGCATTGTTATATCTGAAAGGAAACCTCAACAAATTAAATACTGGGAAATAGTGAGACTTATCTGTACAATGGCTTAACCCATAATTAAAACTAAGTATTTCATTGCAGAGGAAATTATGAGTATGAAAGAAGCAGTCTTCAAAATTGTAGCAATTCAATCCTCTGTCAGACAGAGGCTGGCAAGGACTTTCTTCTTCATAGAAGAAAATTATGCATTGAGATAGGTATATAGATAGATGTAACATTTTGAAGTTACATTCATCCTATACTATTTCTTTGTCATGCTTAGTTTACCAGCAAAACTACAAATTATTTTTCATTTGTTTTCTGCTATTCTTAGCCCTGGAGGGTCAGACTATTTTATGAAAACCAAACTCTACTGTCTTCTTGGCGCTATCTATTGTCATTCTGAAATTGCCAACATGAAGACAACCCTGATCATACTGTTTTTTATTTTCAGGCTGTTGTAGTTTATAATTTATGAAGCAGAAGGATACTGGGTAGTTTTTGTTTGTTTGTTTGTTTTCCTCTCCATAAGCTTCACTGATCCTGTAGGTCTGAGAACAATATTAATTTTGACTGGTAAGCTGAATAAACACCGTTTTTGTCATAGGTGGGGAACACTTATCAACACCAGGGTGTCACTTTGAAGAAGTAACTCTTCTAACCTAATACTTTGAAGTTATTTTTCTTTTCCAATAGTAAATACAATACATTGTAAATCTCAGGGTAGATTCAGCCATTAGTGTTTACAGGTTATGACAGCAGCATGCTTCAATTTTGAGGCCAATAATTCTGCTTTGGTGAATACCTGCTCATTTTTTATTATGTCTTTTTAGCTTGTAAACCTTCTGTTTGGCTAACAGCTTCCCAAGCTGAAAATGATTGTCCCTTGAAATGTTCATTGTCAAGTGCTATACTGACTTGGCAGGCAGAACAGCAGCGTGTTTGCACAGGAGATGCAAGTTTGAGGATGACAAAATCCCGTCGACTCTTAAGCTGGCAGATGCTAAAGCACAGCTTTCTAGGAGAGCATTTATATAGTGTTTTGCAAGGAGCTGTGAAATACTAATTTATTCTGGAGCCATAATAATCTTTGACTTGGGACTAAGCTGCTGATTTTTAGCCTGAAGCTCTCTGGGTCTCTTAAAAGATCCTACAATCTCTTACTAATACCCTACATACTCGGTTGACTCTTTATAAAGCCCAGATGGATATGCTAGCCAAACTTTTTCATGAGCACAGATTGGTGACAGTCTCTTCCCCTTGATGAAAATTAGGCAGAAAATGAAAATGTTTGATGAAAATGTTTGGCAGAGAGGGAACCCAGGAAAAGATGCGCTACCTCCACTATAATAATTCAGCCTGGCTTTGGTGCCTCGATTATCCCAGGAAGTTTTGGCACCTGTTGCATGTTTTACAATACACTTAATATGCTCTTGTTTTAGAGTGAAACATTAAAGACCTCAGGTATCACACAAATCATATGCATTTGCAGAGAATTAATTTGTGATGAGAAGGAGAGATGACATCTTACCTTTGCTAGCAGAAGAAAATATTTGATTCCTCCATCGGTGTTCATTATCACAGCATAGATCAGGCTACACATGTACATCAAAAAACAAACAAAGGCACAGACAGGCTACAAATTCACTCAGCCATTTGACAGAGCTTTTCTGAGGAAGTGTATCTCTCTCTGGGCCTAATTCTCTTGAGTACCATTCCACATTAAATGCAACTACAGGGTAAGACTATATCAATGTGGGAGATGATCATCTCTATACATTATAGAGCAGAAATGAAATTAAGATACCAGTGTGTGTACTCACATAGACAGAAAAAATTATGCCTCACAGAATACTATTGTGGAAGGCTGAGTGGGAGGAAATTAAGTTCTTGGTTTTGGTAAAGCCACAGATATTCCCAGAGACACATGGAAGCAGCTGGATGCTCTGAAGGCTCTGAAAGTCTCCAGAGCTCCAGTACAATTCAGAGTGTTCAGTCAACCCAAATTTTATTCTTCAATAAAAATGCTTCTCCATGAAAAAGTGCATGATTCTATCTGGAGGAATCTGGATTAGTTACTGAATTAAATATTTAATCTTAATCCATTGATGAATGCCAACTTTTTTTCTCTTTCAGGAATTACACATATAGCAATTACTACCATCTTAAACACAAAAATAACACTTCCTAAAATGTTTGTATGGGGAGACTGTCTGATAATACATGATACTGTGTGACTGATTTTTTTTTCTTTTTTTTACTCTTACTAAATTGGTAGTGAGAAGAGAGGGTGCCTGATAATAGTTTAAAAAAAGCCGCAACCATTTTTCCTTGGAGTCTAATTACTTGTTGCCAAATTGTTACTGGACAGTCTGAAGTAGTAGTCTCAGTAGTAGTGGTAGTCTCAGTTACCTGCCACCTCTTAGAACAGATGTCAGAGTTAAAATGTATAGATGTCTTTCAATGACCTGGAGAGCTAATGGGACTGAAGGGCAAACATTGGAAGACAGTGAAATTTGTGGCTGGAGTATGGATGGGTGATGATGCTGGATGAGTTGTGCTTATGCAGATTTCAGCCCATTAGTCAAATTAAGTTATCTGTATAATTTGACTTCAGTTAGAAACATGACAGGCTAGAACTTAAGCTAACACACTGATGTGCTTCATATCAACAGAGAGAGGTATAAATGAGTGAAAGGGTAGCAAAGTAGTACGAAATTTGTCTCAGTTATCTCCTTATCTGTTCAGTGACAGGTAAGAGAAGACAGTGACTTTAGCATCATGGTTTCTTGAGCTTACACTCCTTTTTTCTCATCTTGGGTGTATTGGTGGGAGAATTTTCTCTTTTCCTTTACGCTTGTGAAAATGGCAGTATCTGTATGCTGCTTTTCTTCTATATCCACAAGTCCACTATTCGATAAAGGAAATGTTACCTCACCTTAATAAAAGCTACCAAAACTAATATGGATAATGTAAAATCAGATGGTAAATATAAAGTTTCTTTCTTTCTTTTCTTTCTTTCTTTCTTTCTTTCTTTCTTTCTTTCTTTCTTTCTTTCTTTCTTTCTTTCTTCTTTCGTTCTTTCCCCACTGTTTCAAGAAAGCTTAGGTACATTATGACTATTAAACCCCTTGCTTTCTAACATCTAAAAAGCAAGTTGCTGTTACTGCAAAGGAATTTTATGTTTAGCAAGTGTGCATTTTCTTTTTCAGCTTCAGTAAGCAAACCAATATTTCTGACACTGAAAAATGTGTCTTTAACATTGCTACCTTACCTTCTAAATGTACAAGTTTGTTATAGCTATCTTCTCATTTTTTACATTGGCCTTCATTGCCTTGGGTGGAAAAAAATTGAGCCAGTAATGACATGTATTATAAAGATTAATCAACCATAAAGACTATAATTGAACACACAAGTGTAGTCATTACTTGATTAATTACTTCAATAAAATAATCAGTCGTCTACATACATCAGAATAATATTCAGCAGTGACTAGAAGAGAGTGTGCAGAGACCAGGACTGTCTTCAATTCTTATATCAAACAGAATTTTCTACATTTCCTTCTGTTTGGTTGCAGAACATGCTTTTATTTGAATGTTTAACTTGAATGAACTTGCTCCATTTCACAGTAGAATTTTGTCATCCTAACTTTAACCTTAAAAAAAAGATGCTGAAACCTCTTGTGTGAATTTTTACATTGAGAGTTATATGGTGACCTTACAAGCCTATATGAAAAAATAATTTCTAAGGAAGCATGTAGAAAGTGTCATCCATGAGATTTAGGCTGAAGTTCCTAGAAAAAAATTGCTCAATCTCCTAAACTGAAAGTTCTGTAGTGAGAAATTGTTGTATGCTAAAGTTTTCATTCCTAAAGTATGTTTCCTAAACTGAAACATGGCAATTCATATTGTAGTACAGAAGTTCACCCATTGCTGCATTTAGAGGGCTCTACTGGATCTCAAAGTCATGAGAATGTGCTTTCCTTCAACCAGTAAGGGAAAGGTAGAACAAGACTGCATATTTACTAAAAATGTCATGATGTAAATCTAACTCAGAAGAATTTGAACCTGAGAAGTTGTATGCACAAGTCTTGATGCTTTAGATTAAGAGATATGTTCTGATATCAGTTGCTGTAATATTTTCACAGAAGGAAGATGAATAACCCCTTTCATTCCTCAGGGGTTATCTACAGTACAGTGGTTGACTAATAGTATTAACTAAGCAAGCTGAAACAGAGACTAAATGATTCAGTGTTTGAGACATGGTCAAAACCGTATCTGAGCATTGAAACTGAAGAGGAAAAGTAGCCCATGATGGCTTCTGCTTAACCCTAAGAGTTCACACCAGGGTGTGAACTGGCATTTTAGAAGCCATAGGAATTCACTGACGTGTAATTTATACTTGAGTATTATGCTACAAAACATATATTCCTTCTGCAGTTGGATATTGGAAAGTAAGCCTCATTTGTGTATATTTGATACCCTAGGAAATGATTTATCTATGTCTTAAATAGCATGGAATTCCTGGTATACTTATTTATAAGCGTGCCACACATCTATCTAAAAGGCCCAGTGCAGGCAGTACCTGTCTGTCATTATACATAAGTGTACTATACAAGACCTAACTTTCAGTTGCTCCTAGTTAAGCTATTCCTTGAATAAAAATTTTTTTGAACCAGCAAAACATGTTTTATGCTTGGGCTGGCTGTAATCACCAAGTTCAGCTTTCTGCAAGCATTCTTGTAGTTTTTTTGAAGTATTTTCTTGAGTTACTTAAGCACTAAAAAGTGCTGACTTTTTAAGGCATTATTAGTTATAGTACAGAAAATTTACACGCTGCTGTAAATTGATTTAGTACTTCAGAAAGCCTGAAGAAATATGTAGGAAAGGTATGTATCTATATTTTCTTCCATTTTTCCTAGTATTATTTTGGTTATTAATAAATAGTTTATCCAGAGAGGAGTAATGAGTTAGTTCAGCTGAGTAATATCTATGTCAACTCTGATAGCAGGGTCTGTACACCTAAAGTGTTGTGAAATTCAGCATAAGTGAAATTGTCCTGCCAAGACACATCTCCAAATGAAAACTGAGGATGCTCAGACTGCAGATAAGTGTGATTCAGCTTCCTCAGAGGCTGGATCTTTATGTGGTCCTGTGATAAACCTAATGAATTTGCTGGGGAAGATTTCATCTTGACTCAGTTTTTACTCTTTTCCTGAATATGCATGAAGCATCATGAATAATCAGGCATAGAGAATTCCTACTGTATTCCTTGTGGAGCATCTGTATTGTGAATGGGTTGCTGGCAACCTTTTGAGAAAAGGTTAACAGGATTCTATGTAGAAACAGTCTATGTTTATAAAAGGGAAGGCTGTATTAACTTCTTTGTCTGCATATGTACATTGGCAGCATCTGCTTGCTGATCTGATCTGCTCCTCTCAGAAGAAGAGGTCCGCCATATCTGTAGGAACAGTGTTGTTTCTTACATGTTACTGTTTCATCTGTTACTCATTTACTTTGGAAGAAAGGACAAAGAGAAGGCAGAAGAATGAAATTGCTTTTATTTTTTTTTATGGAGAAAGTAGATTGGAAGAAAAACTGTAAAGCTTTTTTGTCTTGTGCAAGTGTTTTCTGTGCTTTCAAAAAGTAATGTGCTACTTGTAAGTTTGACTCTGGTGGAGCCATGTTGTATTAAGTGAAGGCCGATAATACCTCGTGAGGCATAGATAAAGGTTGGACTATCCCTACAGCACTGCTGTATGGCTGTCTCACTGGGATTCATCCCACTTGAAGCAAGTCTTATCTGCAGCACTTAGGCAGGAACTAAGAGTCCACTTTGAAGACAGAGAGGTTATTATTAGAGTAAGGAAATTTATCTTCATATAAGTATATAACACCCTATTACTTATCTAAACTCTAAAATCTTTTCTGTTCAGTTTGGATAATCCGTACTAGAAACGTTCTCTTCAAGGTAGAAGTGAATAGGTGAACAGCAAAATCAATGTCAAAGATTAGGTCTCCAGGACAAAATAAGGACAGAGACTGTAAATTATTGCTTTCATTGATGGCTTTATGAAATTTTAAAGTTGACAAGAGAGCTCAATCACTGAATGGACAAAATTCTGAAATTTCTTTCTAGACCATCTTTGCCAAATTAAGATTATATCCAGCATGGCACAATCACAGATTAATTTCTTTTAAAATGATGTAAATTACAGGTGACAGTGATCACTAAAGCAAGCACCTCATAAGCATACTGATGGGGCAAGAAAAGCATAATGACAAAGTCCTGCTTATACTTTATAACAGAAAACAAATATCCTGCAAGGTTGTCAGTCTGCCACCTCTCATGAACAATGAATGTGCTTAAAAATATAAGCAGTGAATAGGGAACATTACGCTATTTCTTACTTGCACTACTTAGAAGTCATGTATTATAATTTTTTACAAAGCATATAGAAATAGATGATTAATAACTTTGTACAAATAGAGTGTCTTATGAGCGTGCCAGAATATGGCCTTGAGTGCTAAAATTCAATATATTATTAAAATGTTTGTCACCAGAAAGCAAAGACCTCTGTGGCTATTTTTGTAACCTTAAATATAATAGCTTGCCAATGAATTTAAATTACGTTCACTATGGTTGTAATTTCATCAGAATTCTTTGAATGCTTAAAATATGAGGAAATGTCAAAATTCAGCAGTAGTACTTAAGTAAAAATCTATTCAGGGATTTGGAGCTCTAGAAATATTGCATTCTATTCATTCTCATTAAATCCTATGTTGATTTTCTTGTCTTTTAACAAAATATGGAGTTGGAGGAGAAAATCTCACAGTAGTTTGTCCTACACCAAAAAGTAAAAGAAGGAATCAAGTGCAGATATGCTATCTGTATTTGCAAAACACATTGGTCTCTAAATCTGAATGATATCCATGAAGTTGTGCTTTATTTTAATATCTTAAGAACTGAGAAATATTAGGAACTGAGTGTTATGTTCAGTTAAGATTTCAAATAAGTTCTATAATAGCATCAGGTTTTCTGCAGAGGTTCAAGGTTCAGGTCTTATATTAAAGTTCAAGACAAGTTATTCTTGTACAGGACAATAACAGCTACTTATAGCTACTATTTTTGGTGAATATAAGAGAGAGCTCTGATTCCCAGAAATAATTATATCAAGTGCAAAGTTGCATCAATATATTTTAAAATCAGATTTTATATCCTGATGAATCCTACTGAAATGATCCTCACAAGCTTCAGAGTGCAGTATAAAGATGGATTTTTTTAATGTGTACAAGAGCAAACTTGAAAGTCAAGAATCTCTACAGAGATGTCATATTGACATCTTGCTTTTCAGATATGATTTCTGAATTCACTTCCTGTAAATTATTAATGTCAGATTAACTTCATTAGTTGAATTCATATTCGTCTCAAAAATTAAGCAGATACTTAGTGCTTAACAGGTAGCTATATTAATAATTCCATCCTTAGGCATTTACTCGATTATGATGGCAAAAGTACAAAGGTGGAATTTGAGTCACGAAGTAAACAGTTATACTATAAGATATTCTCTTTCCCTATGCCTTTGAACAATCTTATCCTTCTTGATAAAAATTTCTTTTTCTTGACTTTGTATTCATTTTCTGCTTGTGCAAAATCTAAGCGGTGTACTATAGAGTAAGAATCATAAGAAGGAAAAAAACCAAAAGACTGTAAAGGGCTTTTAGGCACTATCTGGTCCAACTACACAGTCAAAACAGAGCAATATTCAAAGTTGTATTCATTTATTCAGGTCCTTGTCTAACTTCTGCGTATCTTGTCTTTAAGAGAAGTCTTGAATAGGCCAGAGAATTGTAATAGATACACTTGCTTTGTACATAGAAATAATTAAAATTATCAGGGAAGAGGCTTATTTTACACATACATCAATAAAAGGTTAATCTTCCACTTTTCATCAGCTTGAGTCATTTAGATGCTCTGCTGTACACAAATCTTTCTGTACAAAGATTTCCACCTCTTGTTTTAAAATTGAATAGCTAGAAGGATAATGAGAAGCTTACAAGGAGAGGGTTGAGCTTAGTGGTTTGGCACTGGACTCAATGCCAGATGGTTGATAGATTTCATAAATGTGATACTGAAGCCAATCCAGAAGTACTTACATATTTGCTAGCCACTTTAATCTTTTCAAGCATGGTGGAAGTGTTTCTTCTACCTCCAGGTACAGCAAGCTGCAACTAGAAACAAGACTATCTTGTGATTGTGACTAGGGAAATAGAAAAAAAGTTGCTGACATACACGATTAAGTAATGGAAAATATTGTTCTTTGAAAAGCTGAGGGCAGTAGAGGTCACTAAACAATTTTTGAAAAATTAAGTTCTCAATAAGAAAAGTTTTGCTAGTCTTGGTAAGAATGCAACCTTAAATTATGACTTGATGAACAAAAGCACTAAATTTGGATTCCTCAGTCTGATGTCTAGTGGTCTGTTGTACCTGGTGCCAAATAATGAGATATTCTCATTAGTGCTTGGCAGTGTATTTAGGAAAAGATTGGAAGTGCAATAACAAGGAGTATGGTAAATAAATCTGCTCTTCAAGCTACATGTGTGTGTTCAGAAAATCCCTGCTCACCGTATGATTAGTGTTGGATGATGTTATTGATAAACACATGCTTTTATTGTATTTTAAGAGGCAGAGTTACATCAGGTGAGTGTTCACAGAACGTGCTAAGTAAAATTTTGATATTGGAAATTGCAGCAGTACATCATGTTTCTATTCTGATAAGAATTTTCCAAACTATTTTGTGGTTTAAGCTCTATAAATCCTGTTGGCTTTCAATGGTTTCTTGTGCAGTTAAACTGTATAGTTGTTTTTGGTTTTGTTTATGTTTTGCTTAGTTTTAAGGCTACTTAAAATATGATGTTGGATTTAAAGTAATGTTTTCAAATGGGGCACTCGGAGCTGATGCGTGTCATGTAAGCAGCGCCAAGGGACTTGCCAACGTGAGCAGGCACAATGATGTCCTGTGTATGTTTAAACTTATTAAGGATTGAAATGTATCCTGAAGCTCTCAGTACTTACATCTTGCTTTCTGATTTATTCTTGTAGCTTCTAGACAAGATTTAAAAATAACATTAAATTTATGACGAAGTAAAGTAAATAAATAACTAAACAATAAGTTTGGGCTGATTAAGCACGTCATCCATAATATGTTAAACACTCTCGGAGGGCAGAAGTTCTAGGAAGGCTATTAAGTAAGGCCCATGTGTTCTATATAAAGAGAGAGAAAGAAAAAAATAAGAACAAATAAACCAGGAATGAGTCGGCTTAGAAAGCTGATGAGAGAAACATGGAATGATAGTGGAGTGTTTCTGTAAATGAAAGGAGTTAGAGAAGAATGGGAAAAGGAGATCAAATCAAATAACTCCTCATGAGTTTTCTTGACTTTTCTTCCTAGAAGAACATATCTCTGAATAGAAAATCAAAGTGGCAGAAAAAGATACTGAAATGTTTGGGACCAGTTTCAAATTGGAAAGCAATGTATTACAACTTGAAAAGTAGACTGATATATAGCAAATTTCATGGAGAAAATTTCTCTGATTCCAGGATTTTAATTCAAAACATTTAGTGGAAGAACGAGAACAGTAGAAGCAGATGATTGTGGTGAATTTAGGACTAGAAATAGTATCAATTAACTCTGTGTGGAGTCAAAAATGGGCAAAAGGGGCAGGAGGAAAGGAGCTGTGAGCCAAAGGTACAAATTAATGGAAAATGGAGACAAGAAAGTAACTGTTCTGTTTGCATTGATACTGCATGTTTCACTCCACAAGAGCAACAGGAAGAAATGTCTGAGAATAAATAGAGTCCACTCCACTCATGGCCAAATATGAAAGTTATGGAAAAGTTGAGTTATTAGCATGGTGGAACAGACATACTGGACTAGATAGCTGAAGAGAGAAAGAGAATTGGAAGGGAGTGAAGAAGAACATGATAAACGTCAGATCACATAACCTTTCAGCAACTGAAAAGGCAAACCAGCTTCAACCGTCATATCTATCCCTTCACTTTCACTACTGTGTTTTTTACTTTTTCTGTTTGTCAAAACCAGGTCCTGAGTGTCAGATTAAAAAAAAAAAATTCAAACAACTTTCAAAGTCGTGTTATTTAAAACATGTTTGAAAATGCATCAAACAGCTTCACCAGAACAAAATGTAAGTGCTGTAATTGCATGACCCTAGAACTCTACTTTTACTCTGGGTAAGAATTGCTCTTAAATTTTTCCTTAATTGGTTGATGTACTGATATTTATGTCAGCCTTTTCCAATATCTTTTTCATGGGAAGGAAAATTGTTACTTGGACAGGCTTAAAACAATAGTGAAGTATTAATAATTAAAAGAAGTAGCTGCAGTGCAATTAGTTTCTTAACTATGTAGTGATACCTCACAATGTGACAGAATGAAGAAAAACTTGGTTTGGTCAGCAGTTTTTTTTCTCTGCCATCTTTGTGCCTTGTTTTGTTTCCCATACTTGCAACACCATTCCTACAATCCAAAACAACTCAGCTCTCTTCCAGTGTTGGAATTCCTTGCATACCCTTGTTGATTGTAGCACTTCCCAAAGTAAGGGGAAAAATTGCTCATGTAAGTATCTCCTTCTGCAAATTGTTTCAGCACTGTTACCTTTTTTATGCCAAATACTATTAAAATTTGAAGTACTGAATTGTTGTTTAGCAGGTTCAGAAATCTGATATATCAAATTGCTGTCTTTTTCAATTTTTGTCCCTTGCATTCAAAGTCCTTAGCAACCTGTTTCCTTACACAGATTCAAATCAATGAGCTAGATACCCTAGGCCAATCTTTTTTTTCCTCAATTCACTTTCTCCTTGTCTTGGGTTTTTAGGTCCAAGTATTACTCTAGGTGCTGTCTGTTCCTTGGCCTAATTAAGGTTTAGATTTTCCTTCAAAGTGGTTGAAGCAAAGGTGCTGCGGGCTTTTATGTAATCAAAGACTGACCTGTTTGCAATCACTCTTTTTCTGTACAGTCCAAATTTTATGATGTGATCTTCCATTGTGACAAGTGAACAGCCACATTGGAAGTGCATGGTGGAGAATGTCAGGAATGAAATAAGGGAACAGTAAATGTGTGTGGATTTTGTTTCCAGCTGCCTGGTAAAACAACATACTTTGGCTGAGCAGAAATCACAGAACATTATCCTTGTGGTCTCTTTGGAAAACATTAATGAATTTCAGTGATACTGAAGTATACCATTTTTAGTATTTAGGAATACAAAAATGGTTGCAGGAAATTAGCTTGGAATCCAGCGCACTATAGAGAGAAGTCTTTAAATTCTGAATGTTTAATACTTAATTTGAATAAAGGCCATAAAACTATCATGACACTTTCCTCAGTGTAGTCATTTAAGGACTAGATTGAAAAGACAATATGCTTAAATCACTTAAAGGCAATCTCTTCAAAATATGTGTACATCGAAGTCAAAAGCTCCAGTGAACTACAGGATTGATTTAGAGTAAAGAATATTAAATATGCACTAGTTTACTCACTTCAGCTTCCCAGGGATATCAGGCCTCAATTATTAGTGGAAATATGTATATCTTTTTCTCATGCTAGGTAAGGTTTCTTAATCTAATTTAGAATTTTAGAAGCTGTTATGCTAAAATAATATATTAGTTTTGATTTTTTTCTGATGTTTTTTGCTGGAGTTTGTTCCTACATAAATTTTTTGACACCCTTTATGAAAAGGGAAAATTTAGACTTAGGTTTCAGTATATTCCTATTAATGACTACAAGGTTTTAACCGATTTTGCATGGAAGAAAAATCTGGATACAGGAAGATTTTGCCCATGATCAAAATATCCTGAAAGAAGTTAACAGGAGGTGATTCCCAGGGTGTCTCATATACGAAAAGCCTTTTCACTTACTGTTGAAATAGAGACCATATAACAGAGATCATATCAGAATTCCCAGCTGACAAACAAACAGAAAGCACACTCATGAAAGCTGGGAAAGGGAAGAGTTTGTTTCTGGTGTTTGTTTTAGGTTTTCTTTCAAATTTAAACCAGAATGAGGAATTTCTTCTCTGTTGCTAACACAGAATAAAGACCTACTAATTAGTCTTATTTTCCCAGTAATGATGCCATTAAAATCTTATCTAAGCATAATGGATATACCAAGTCTTATGCCGAAAGAAATACGTGCTGCATCTATCATGGCATTTTTATTTTTGCAATGCTTAGCAGTGTTTGAAATACAATGAAAAACAGGAATTTCCACATGTTCCATGCAACAGTGGATTAAAATATTTGCTTCATAGGAGTAAACTCTGAAAGCCTGCCATTCTTTCATAAAAAATTAAATACTCATAAAGTATGAGTATTTAATGAAGAAAACTTATCAGTGATCATTTAATCTCTGGCCTAGTTCTGTGAGAGCTACTAGTGGAAAGAAACTCTACTTTCAGAAGTGCCATTAATATAGAAACAGCCAGCATTGCATTCTGTATTTCCAATTTCCAAAATGCTATTGAAATAGCAGTTTGGAGTGACAGTTCATCTACAGTCCTTGGAAAATCTAAAAATAAACAGCCACCTGTGCTCAAAATGCTAGTAACTCTACTTGCAAATCACTTAGATTACTTATTATTTACAGATATTACTTTTTTTTTTCCCTGACACTTATGTACTACACAAATCAACCTGGTATATACAAATCAAAAGTTACTCAATTAACATAAAAATAGCGGATGTCACATGAAATGTCATTTAATGTCAAGTCTGGAATGAGCAAATAAATTGCCTCATCAGTTTAATTAACAAAAAAGGTAACCAAGTCAAATTAATGTACTTCAAATTATATTCGATCTATTTTGAATGGGATTGCACTGTTGAATTTTAATTGGAAATTCACATCACAGGACAAGGAAATACATTATTTTACTTTGATGATCAATACTGGACAGACAGGCAACAAACTTTCCTAAACATTAGAGAGAATGGGATAAGCTTTGGTATCTTAAGGTCTAGGGACTCCTATTTAATTATTATATTTATAACATAGATTTTTTTTACTTTTAAATCTAAATTCTTAAGAGTTGTCTGTGACTTTCAGTGTTCTGATGACTATTATTAATGTCAAAAGACTGAGCTCCATGATGTTAAGCACCTTACAGAGAGAGGAGACAACCTTTGACCAACAGTGATGAAAAAGAATATTATTCCTCATTGTGAACCAGCTGGAGTATGAAGAACTCAAGTGACTTGACTGCTTAACAGAAGTTCAGGAGTTATGTAGCAGAACTGGATCTGTACATCACATCTTAATCTCAGTAACTTGACCTCCTAATGATCTTTCTACTTTTCATTTTTCACTTGCTCTTCATGTGAGTAACACACAGAAACAAGTTAATGTTGTTGAAGGATTTTAATTAGCATATCTGGTGGTTTCCTTTCCTGAGTGTGGTTCTTTGACTGATGGAAAGAAAAACTTCTAGGTGGAAGGATGTAAAAACAGTAGAGTCATATTTGGAGAAATGCACAGACATTGTTATTAGCCCCAGAAAGATCAGCAGAAAAAGAGATTTTCTCCTAGAAATGAAAATTTTCCCCCTTAGCATATACACAAGATACTTGATACAGAGAAATTAATTTATGTATCATTTTACTGTTAACATGTCTGAATAATCTAAACATGATGTAAACACTGTAGGACATGCTAAATATTTAAAAATCATGAAAGAAAGTGATCAAATTATTCCCAGTAATTAGTGTTGCCTGTCAGCATTACAAATTTTGTTTTGAATGCAAGCTAATATTCTGCAAAAGGGTAGCTCAAATCTTTAAAATTTAATAACATCACCTTCTTTCCTGTTTGAAGTGGGTTCAGTATTCCCTTTGCTTCTTTCTAGGGTTTACAGCTGTCTGTGAGAAATGGAAGTACATTTTCAGATATTTTATGTAAACCTCTACCTCTAGTAGAGGAGAAAAGGACGTAATCCCTTGAGGTGTTATTCCTAGTTCCACTACTACTGTAGTTGTTACTATATCAAATTACTTTCTGCTAAAAAATTGTTTGGACAATCAAATTGATGTGTGTCTATACATTTATATAATTCAATCAATAAACAGAAGATTGCAGAAATGAAAAAAGAAAGAGATACAGTCACTGCTATGGTAACCTCTCCCCATTTCCTGGCATCCTGGAATATTTAAAAAAAACTAGTTGGAATGGATGGAATAGCACGTCCAATGAATTCACTTAAGGCTTTTGCAAGTTTTCAGTAACCAAACTAAATAATATTTTGCTTGGATTTAGCAATTAGCAATATTCTGGTTATTTCTAGCTGTGTACTAGAATAGTAGCAGTGCTTCAGAGTCAGTATTTGAAATTGTCTGATAGAAAACAAAAAGGATTTTTATTTTTCCCTAAAAGAAATTTCTGAACAAACACAAGTTGATGATATATTATACTGGTCCTCTCTGGCTTCCTAGCTCAAAAGAAACAGGTTGTAGGAAAGTGACTTTAGGATGCTTTGCATTGATATAGCTCTAATAATTTAACTGTACTAAGTTGTTTAGTCAAAGTATGGTTTTCTTGCATATACCAAGCATAAGCACATTTTCTAGTTATGGAAACTCTAACTGAACCAGAAAAACATATCTGTTCATCCTGTTCAAACTTATATTTTAAATAGGTATAAAGAAATGGATGTGTTTGTCTTTACTCTTTTCCCCAACAATCAGAAGCTGACCAGGAGAATACATCATCCCATTATATTGTTTGAGGAAGTGAGATCTCAAAACTCAGTAATGTTGATGCAACTTCTCTACATCTCAAAGCATTTTCTCTTGTTCATATTAAAATTAATTAATTCTTTTAGCCTTGCTTTTCTCTGATAATATATAGGTACTATAGAAACAATTGAAACTTTGTTATTAATATATTTTTTAGTCTCAATTTTTAGCCTTTCGGAATATTTCAGAATTAGCCGAAGATCTCACTATAAGCAATCATTATCTGAATTAATTTTTTGTTTGAAAAAGAACAACTTTGGCAGAGTTATTAAGCAGAGAAAAAATAAATTAGCTGGATGGAAATATAAACATATGTTGCTTTAAACTCACAGTCAATGATATTTTAAATACTATTTAAATTAGACAAAATTTCCCATAAGAGTAAGGAAGGAGAAAGAAGCAAGCGAAATGAGTAAACACAAAAATGTCAGATAAAATTTTTTATAGTTTCTATTTACAGTGGCTTGTGATTGCCTTCTGCACAGTGTGGTGTTGGCTATATAATTATGCTGCATGAATAAAGAGCTCTAATTGCAGCAGATGAAGTTGATTATTTATCTGCCTCTATGCTGAAGACATTTGATTTTACATGCCTACAACACAAGGTGTGTACAAATCAAAGAGCTTTCTAAAGGTGATGTGGCACCCTCCTGAATTGCTTCAGCAGAGAAATATTTCTGAGGCATTTAGTGCTAGTAGCAATGGAACAGAACCTCCTCAAAATTTCTGTAAATTTATTTGGGACTCACTCCTTATTGGACTTCTACTCTTCTTAGATATTTTCCATGATTCATGTGGGGTAAAAGTACAATAATCTGGACAGATCAAGGAAGGTCATTGACATGCACAGAGTTTCCCTACTCAAATACTGTTTGGTATGAATATGTCAAAATCAGTAAAAATATCCTTGGAAGCTGAGTAGAGCTAGGAAACCTGTACAAGTAGAGATCATAAAATTTTCATGAACACGTGACATGAAATGTGCAGATTTTGATCTGCCTACAAATATTTAAAAATGGGTCACGGTGTGTTAGAACACAGTGGATGAAAACTGCATGAAAGAGAGGTGTGATGGGATGTTGTCAACCATATTCTCAACAAGGAACAGCAGAAACAAAGGGGGAAAAATTAAAAAAGGTGGAAGATAGGAAATCTAAGACTTGACAGGCTGAAGGTTTTTGCATTGAAAAAAAAATTCTTCATGAGACAATATCTCTATCAACAGTTGTGCAGATAATATTTTCCAGTTTTCTAAAAGTCTTGCTTTTTTGTTTATGGTTTTTCTAGCACAAACTGTGCTTGAAGTTAGTCCTTTTAAGAGAGCTTAAATTATAATGGAAGAATTATACAGACTTTTATAAATTGCTATATTACAGCTGGGATGATGAACATGTTTCTTTTCTAGAAAAAATCCTGTTTTGGACCTTTCTGGAAAATCCTGGTGTCCTTGGAAGAGCATTTTTATTTCAGTTGAGGTTTTTGCCTTGAATATTCAAAGTTATTTACAAAGAACCATATCTTTAACTCTTATCAATTATTCTTCATGTGCCTATTTTACCAAGTACTAAAACATGTGGTATTGTTTTCCCTCTTATCTTATATCTTGCTTATAATTGTTTTCAAACTTATGGGAATTTATCTAAGATGGAATCCAAGTCACATGGACATATATACAGCCATACATTGCAGGGATTAAAATGCACTTGCAAATAAGATATAAGAAGGCTGTAAACATTCTGAAATAAAGGAATTTCTTTGGTTGAGTATGCCTCACATAAATACCATTAAAGCATGTTTTATAATGTTAGTATCCTTTTTTCTAACTCGTTAGGAAAAGGCCAGGTCAGAGTTGCTGGTGGGTTGCAATACCAATGCTTGGGCAACAGAAGTGGACAACCACAAACACATAATTTTAAAGCAGCATGGATTTACCTACCTAGTTCTTTTATGTTTGTTATGTTTGAATATACCTCTGCAAAAGATACTGGAGGGAGACAAATGCATTTAAGGATGGTAATTCCCTTACTTTAATAAAACCAGATGAAATAAAGATGTTGTTTACTAGCTAGAGTAGGCAAGTTTGGGAATTGATTATTACTATAACTGCAGTTCTGAACAACAGTGTATACTGAGTTTGAAGCTAATTTTTATTACAACTAACTGGAGTATTTAATCTGCCAAAGTCACTGCTGTACCCTCTGTCTGTTCACTAAGGGGTTATTTGAGATGCTTTGTTTATAGGAGCTTGTCTGTGATTGTAACATCACATTATCTGATTCTTCTTGTGTATTCAGGACACAATTCTAGAAAACTTCAAAGGACAGAGCCTACAAAAAAGACATCTGGGCAACTTATTTTCAAGCTTGGCTGTTGTCAGGATGAAAATAGTCTCTTCCTATACATTCTGAGATTCTCTTATTTAAACTAATACCTTTCATACTCTGCCCTCGATCACTCTGTCTCAATGGCTTCCTAGCTGGAGCTACTGCTTCCTCAGGCTGAACCAGCCCTAATCCTTCAGCCTCTCCTTGTAGTGCAAGTGCTGGAGTTTCAATTGTCCATTTTCTGATCTTGCTCCAGTTTGTCAGTACCTTCTCTGTGTTGGGAGGTCCCTGTATTTGACCACCTGTGTGAGGTCTAATCTATGTGTTATCTAACAAACAGGGGAATAGTCAGGACTGTGCCAGTGAAGCCCAGGCTGCTGCTGCTGGGCATTTGCTGGATACTTTTGCTGCTGGGTGATGCTGCTGACTCACACTCAGGAGTGGTGAGCTGCCTGCCTGGGCTTCCCAGGGCCTCTTCTAGCACAACTATTCTCCAGCCTGTGGTGCTGCAAGGACCTTATATTACTGGGGAAGGATGAGGTGCAGGGTGGAGAAACACTGGTGGAATGACTTTGAAGACCCAGCTAATCCATATGTCTTTCAGTTGTCATAAAAAACAAAAATGGAAGTTTTCAGATGCTAAGGAAAATGTTTGGAGTGGTATTTACTGATAGCATGTTGAGAAGGTGATGAGAAATTTGAATAGTGGTGTACATTTGAGATGAATGGTATTACCTGTGCCATGTTATAACATGCAGCTGTCTGCTTTGGAACAATGAGGACATTACTATGTTTTTCCCTAGTACATGGTCCAGAAAACATAAAAGTATTAGCAAATCAATGGCATGATTGGCTAGGTCTCGTGTAAGGTCTGAGTATTGTACTCTATTAGGAGAGTGCTTCCAAGAATTTAAGCATCTTTTGTAACCAGAAATTTTTTCAAAATATGCTTCCTTTTAACTGTAGACATTGGCTCCAGCATTGATAAATAACTCAGTTTGTAAATGGTCTTTCAGGACCAATAAAAATTATAGTCCTTTCTCAGCCCACTTACTGAGACAAGTACATGATACTCTGTGAATCAGTAGGTGAATTTCCCTTTCTCATATAGTAGATTGAAATTTCCTGTTCATTTTCACATTGCCTTATATTTTTATATCTCTTTATTTTCAAAATGGTGATTAATTAACCTACAGCTTTTAATATTCAAAGCTGCATGACTTCTTCTCATTATGCAATCAGTAAAATTAATGAACGACAGCTCTGTACCACCAGGAGGCCTAGCTGAATAGCAAAGGGACTATAGAAACAGGTTATTTGTGGGTCACTGCCAGAATGGATTTAATTTTATAGTACAGAATATTTCTCCTAATATAGAAAAATGTTTAGTGAATATTCTTTTGTTAATGAAAACTGCTAAATTTACGTTGCTTCATATTTGGCATAATTTTAAACCATCACTGCTGCACTTTGTTAATTTACTTTTGAATTAATTTCAGCATGTAACAACAAGAAGGGAGAAATTAAGGGAACTTGCAGTCTTGAAGAGTGAACCTGATGGCTCTTTATAGTGGCAGATCAGTTTGTATCAGGCTATGGATCTGGGATATTCAGTGAAAATTCTTAAATTTTTCTCCTGTGAGTATTGCAGCAGGCCTTAAATCAAGATATACAGTTCACACCTTTTTAGGCAATTCTGGGGCTGATTCTCAGATGGATGGAAATTATAATTTTCCTCAGCATTTCTGTATAGCACCTTCAAGTTAAGTTTCACAGTTACTGAAAAATGAATGTGAATGGCACTTGCATATTCACATACATGGTTCTAAATGTGCTACGCTACACACATAAAACAGAAATTCTGTATTGAGCACAGCTGAAATTAACCTTATCATCATTATTTTGCCTTCTGCCATATGATAGAAGGTAACAGTCTGTTCCCATGTGTTGGAGTCATTACTCACCACAGATGTACACAGATGAAGAGTGATGTTATACAGGATGCCAACTCCAGAAGAAAGCCAAATTAATCATCAGATTTATCAGTCTGCGTGGTGTCACTGAGTTTGCTACTCTAAAAGTGGGTTAGATGAGTATAGTTTCTGGTGAAAAAACAGTATAATGGGAGCATCAGAAATGTATTCTTTTAGAACATAGGGAAGTATTTAGGTTACCTTGAGAATATTTCAGTATAACAAAAAGGCAGCCTGGAAAAATTAAGTGGAGGTACTTAGCATAGTCTAAGAAGAAAGGAGAAATCTCAAGGAATTGCTGAGAAATCACTTTTCTTGCAGAGTTCTCTGTGGCATTTGGCATATTAAAAACAAAAGAACATTATTATCATTGGGTCTCTGCCATCTTCCAAAGGAAAAACCAACAAAATAACAAAGTGGACCTTTTTTGTGGGGTCATAATCTATTTTCTCAGCACAGAAGCAAATGTCCTTGCTTGTGGAAAAGAAGAATAAATTAGCCACTATACAAAACTTTAAAGAAGAAAAATTGCTACTAAGCAATTACCTTGAAACTTTATTTCATGGGAGGGACATGTGGAGCTGTTGTATGCTATAGCAGTGTATGGGCGATTTTAAGGAGCGGGGATAACAAGAAGAGAAAGGGAAAAATGAGATAATTACACAAAAAGTGAAAGAAAATAATCCTGCAGTCATGTACTTTATAAAATGAGTTTTTAGATTTAGTTATGATTGGGAACCAAGCACAAGCAGAGATTTGAATTCGAGTTATACTTACCTGTCAAAAAAAACCTTATCCATTTAATATCTTGAAGCTAACATAGAACTAACCTCAGAGGCTTTAGAAGAACCCTTATCCTGCACTAATGCAGATGTTTTCCTTAGAAAATGGAGTATCAAAGGAACTCTAATGGCTTCTATTTTAAAAGTTCCTTTTGATGCAAAATGATAAATATATATTTTAATATCACATATTCTCTTAAGACTTACTAATCATTTACATAAAGGCCTCAGTTTTAGAAAATTATTGTCAGATTTTAATCCCTTGTTTCCATTAATCACCAAGGCATTAATTCTTTTCAGGATTACACTCAGAGGGATGAAAATAAATTCAAGCTGTGAGTTTGGAGTCTGAGAACTAATAAGCTTTATCTTCTACTGCATTTCAATAAAGAAAACTATATAAATTTTCCACTAGAGATAAGAGAAAAATGTGTGTAGATTTTTTAAAATTTTTTATTCTATTTTTTTAAAAGTTTTGTCACTGAACTAAAAATTTTGGAAAACTGTAAAGGTCAAGTCAAATCAGAATTTGACAATGAAATTAATACATTTACTTGGTTCAATTAATTATTTAATATAATCTGAAATTAAATTTAAAATTTCCAATTATGTAATCCTCCTAACAATTTGTATTCCTTAAATTAGTTTTAAAAACAAAAGGATATGTGTTTTAACTTTTTGACTATGAAAAGTATCATAAGAAGGATTCTGGACATTGATGACTGATAACTTCCTTTTATCTGGTCTTTACTGTAAGATGCTGTAGAATTTGAACAGATTTTTTCTTCTCTCTTTGCAAACTAATCTTTCCCTGTGAGGGAAGAAAGAATTCTTGTATCTCCAATTTTATGCAGTTGTGAAACTAGATGATTCAAATTAAATGGTCCTTTTTTGGGAAAGAGAATATCCTGATCTCCTTCCACAGCTATTTCTTTACTAGTCAATATAAAACACAGAAGTAATCTGGGAAGATTGCAACACAACATATTCTTCCTAGAAAAGGGATTGTGCATCCTCGTGTTAAACCAGAAAACCTCATAGCCTGGAATACACAATATGCTTTCTGATATTTAGTAATCTGGTAATCTTCCCAAATGAGTGATCTTCAGCTTCTCCTTTTGCTTCAGCATCATTTTAAAGTAAGGCTGAATTGGGCTTTGTGTTTTGACTGAGGAAGTATTAAGAGGGTTTTGTCCTTCTGACTCAGTGCTGCATAGGTTGTGTGGACAGGGGCAGTGTGTCTCAACAGCCTCCTCTATGGCTGGCTCCAGCCACTAGGCTTCAGTGTAGTGGTTCCTTCCTCTGTCAAAGGATGGTTTAGATCCAGTCCTGGCATATGAACAATTTTTCAAGACTGGTGTTTGGAGACTGCTTGTTTATTGAGTCTAAGATCTTATCTTCATTCATCCACTTTGCAAAGTGACAGTCACTAATGAGATAGTAAATATGAAAGTTAGGAAAAAATACAGATACTTCTGTCACTCTCAATAAAGGACAAAACACTCCTTCTCTTCTCTCCCATTAGAAATGTTAGTGGTAGGGGAATAGTGGTTAGTGTAGAAATAGTGTTTTCTCCTGCCCTTCTGTTTCCTTAGTAAGCTGGATGTCAGGATCATTTTGCTGTGCATAAAACTGGAAAAACTTTCCTAGCTTTCATATGATCTTTTAAACAAAACAAACAAAAAAACCCTTAAAAGAATTGCTCCTGGCCTTTCACTTATTTTTGAAATATTTCTAGAAAAAGATAAAAGACACAATGTGCCTTAATTAATAATTTCAGAACTTACTTAATTTTGCCACAGTTATAAAATAACGAATTGCTTCTATAAAATGTTCCCTAGACCAAGCCAATAAAAATAAATAAAAATAAAATAAAAAAATATAATAAATAGTTTATAGAGATGTTTACACAATGTGAGGCTATAAGCTAGTATAATTTAATTTAAAATTGGGAGAGGAAAATACTGACATATTGTGAATAAACTTTCTACTTCTTCTTTCGACTTCTAACCACCCAGACTCACTAGTGACCACGGACTCGGTCAGTTCTATGTTTTGTGTCTTTTTCAGGAAAATGTGCAGCAGAGGCCATTTTCTATCTTTCTATAACATATGCTTTATGCTAACAGGTTCATATTATTTAACACATAAATGTAGCAAGAAATGCCAGTGCAGCCTAGGAACGAGCTACATCATAGCCATGACTAGTTAGAAGATCACTGTAGAGATTAGTGATCAGGAAATAGGCACAAAGGGTTGGATTACACTGGAATGCATTTACCTTAACTTCAATGTTTGAGCTCTTTGAAAGCTCCCAAAATTCAGATGATTTTTGATCAAAGGCCCTTGTTTGAACATCTACATAACAGATGCCCAAACAGAGATGCACAAAGAATAGATACCTCAGAATTTATTTAAGAACCTAGCTGACAGTATTGAGGACAATAATCTAAGCTTCCAACTCCTGTCTGTTAGTCAAGAGAAGCAAAAAACTGTAAGAGGTTACTGAAGAGAACATCAGGCAATAATTATGGGTATGAGAATATCCAAGGAGTAGTTTATTTGGTATCTGTAAGTAGCTCTAAATTTTAGGTATTATTTATCAATGTTACACTGTTGCATTTTTGTCAACAAAGACGACAATGTGTTTGAGAAAGAGAACACAGCTTGTAATGCATGACAAAACCTTAAAGTTAGTGAAAATAAATTAAAATATTGCTGTCTTAAAAGAGCATGCAAAACAAACTGATTTCCAGTAGAGGTAGAAAGGAAGAATATGCCCCATTTAAAAAGCGAAAGCTGAAGTGCTAAGTAGATGTCATGTTGTACCAGACTGGTGCAGAAAAGTGCTTTATGCATTTACAACGGGCAGAGCAGGCTAGTTTTCACTTGTGGCAGGGTCTTTAGGCCTTTGGGGAGATGTCCAGTGATAGACTGTTACAAAATGTCATCTGACAGAAGACAGAAACACTCCTTGCCGGTGGAACCTGATGTGCTTCTCTTACCTGAAACATTCAGAAAACTATGCAAAAGAAAAGAAGGCAGAAGCAAAGGAAGAATAAGAGAAATCAAGATGATGATCTTGTCAAAATATGCAAGGAAGACAGTGCAGGAGATTTTGATTATACTCATGTGTGGAAAGGTTCAGCTATAACTTTTAAAAATCTGATTATCAAAAGGGAGAATATATCCCACAATAAACGACTGGCAGAAAACAAGGGGCTTGTTACAGTTGTTCTACCCTGTATTTTTGTGTCTTGCTCCTGAACATTTAAGTACTTATGGCATGGAAAGAAATGTGCAGACCTATCTTGAAAGGTGTTTTTTTCCTAAAATGGACTTCCAAAGGGAGTTCAGCTATTCTGAATTGTGAAGTATGTGAAAGCAGCAGGTATTATGACATCATGCCCAGTGAAGAGGTCAGTGTCAAAAAATCAATGACAATAGATTACTGCTTATTTGAAACATCTATGAGACTAAGCTATTTTCTTAGCCCCCTGAGTTTTTGGTCTTGTTAATGTAGTAATCAACATCAAAAAGCCTGCAATTTACCAGTGGACCACTTGGTGAATACCTATCCTAAGATCTTAAGAGCTTTTCTTTACTAACAGACGTAAGTTGTTGGTATACTGTTTTAAAGCAATAAAGGACTTCAGGGCCAAATACAATCTGACTGCACAATGTTGTTATTTGCTTACTAAAGTGCTTTCCTGACCACCTTTGAGCAGTGCTATTCTTTTAGAAAATTTATATATTTATTTCTGTGAGAAATCTACAAAATTTAGCACTCTTTCTGTCAGAGGAGACAGCAGAGTATTTTGAGCAGAGGTCATTCAGCTTGTCAGGGCAATGAGGAGCTCCTAGTGATGTGAAACTATGTAAGCTGAAAATCAATAGACTAAGAAAGGTACAATACAAATCCAAACTCATATAAGCTAGGACAGAATCTATAAGACTTTCAGTAATGATAATGATGGGGTTGCAACCTCCATATGAAGAAATCCTGGAACTACTCAGTACAGGAAACTGAATGGAAAAAGAGAAATAAGCAGGGAGCTTTGGAAGAAAAATCCTCTAAACCCTCTCCATCTCATGTTCCTCATCCTTCTACTTCCAGATGTTGGAGGAAGTAGGCTTGATGTGTCTGGTCTGCTTTAGTTAAGCAGTTAAACAGTAAATTGAATTTTCTGTTATGATATGTGGTTTTTTTTTTTTTTAGCCTCTTTGTGAGGCTGCTTCTCTCATAATGCAATGCAATGCCTCTTTCATCATAAAGGAAGGTGCATATATAACAAAACAAGTCTCATAAGGAACTTACTCTAAGGGAATAATGGTGAATTTAGGCTTCTGTAAGGCTCATAACTTTTAAAAAGCAGCTTTGAGTTGAACTGACTTGAGTGTTTTGTTTTAACAAAGGAAAAAAAAGCTATTTAAAAATACCTTATGTTTACAAATTTGTAAAAAATATGTTTCATTGTTTTGATTTTGTTAAAATAAATTGGTACTAGGTTAGTAAACTGGAACTTGAACTTGATTACAATATATATCACATTTTTTATATTGATGGGTAATGTAGTAATAAAATTATAACTTCTTAGACAGACTCTGCTCATCTATTTTGGAACTTTCACAGTACATCCATTACATAAATACATACATGGGTTCTTACACTGACAAGAAGGATTATTTTCATAGGGGGGCCCTGTACTGTGGTTTTACACTTCATAGGGTTAACGTCTTCCTTTGTAATGAGTTAATTTGTGGACATTCCCTATTGTTTGGGGTAATACTATCAGGATCTTGATACCTCAGTTTTCTGTTTTTAAAATGTGTGTGTTGGGTGGAAGGAATTTCTCAAACCAGAGACTATTAAATTCCAGATAATATGGTTTCCTAGTTTACCTCTAGTGTCTGGGCTTTGTTGTTCGTGGTGACAGTTAATAATTCAGTGTCCATTATATGCTATTTATTGATGAGCAAAAGTTCTTCTGTTAAAAGAGAGAGAGAATTCCATGTGTAAGTCCATCTGACATAAGATTTTCTCAGATATTTCCATGAATAAATATGATATCATTTTTCATAAAAAGTGAATAATAACTCTGGACTGCAGTTCAGTTTTTAGCAGCTATGTTGATGCATGCTTTCCTACCTCCAAGCCAGCTATAATAAAAGCTAAGAGGAGGTTTTGGCTTTGGCTTAATTTCAGTGTGCATTATCAAGACCATTATAGGGAGGTTTTTCTCCTTCTGCCATCAAGAACCTAAGCAACAATATAACCAATGACTAATGCAAGAGGACAATTACTGGTTTCATCAGCTGTCAACTGAAGCCATATGGTCCAGACACCAGGGAGGTGCTAAGTGATGCACTAGTAATTCAGATGCAGATGAAACCTCTTTTATGGTATAACCTTCATGCAGGGAAATTATACTTGTTTTACAATTAATCAACACATTCATTTGTGTGGGGGTGAATGACTTTTGTCCTCTAAAGATTAATATGTCAAGTTTTTCACTCTTGGTAATAAACTAATCCTAAAATACGACTCTTTTTTTATTGTGTGCATAGTATTTTAAAATCTGATTCCTTATTAGTATCAGAGAATGAGAGGGTTTAGTCTTGGCAATCAATTAAGGCAGAAAAATATGAACAAATGTGAGTCAGGTTAGACATTTTTTACCTGCTGCCTTTGAGGACAAGGAGACCCAGTAGAGTGGTTTGAATGTTTTCATATTCTGTGCCTGACAATTAAGTCCTTGATAGTTACTCAGGGTAATAAAGATAGATATTGCCCTGAAGATTATTAATTGCAAACCAGTAACTGCTGTAGAGAAAAAGGAACCAATAGTTAAGGACAGGACTCTCATTGGTGTAAGCAGCACAAGAGGAAATTTTTCATTTAATCTGTTAATTGAAAATGGTACTTAACATCAAACCCAACTGCTTTTGTATCTTCTAATAAAAGATTTCCAGTGCAGAGCTTCACTGCAGTTTTTTAATGCAATGGTAAAGAGTTCTGAGTGATCCATGTTGTTTTATTCTATTTGCTTTTTCCATGTGTATTTTCACATGTCAAAGGCTATACACTGTCATATAGCTGGTGTGTGGGTTAGGGTAAAACAGGATAAAGATCTCTTACCGTAGCAGCCAAATTCAAAGGGGAACCTCAGCCCTCAAGAGGAGGCTCAAAGAAAAGCCTTTCCTCTGCATTTGATAGAGTAGCAGCAACATTTTTTTCAACTGGCTCTTGCTGACACTCCTACCATTCTTTCCTCCTCAAAGATTCCCATGCAGCTGATCATTTTTATTTTGTCTACAGCTTCCTACCATCTCTTCCATTAAAAATGGAAAAAATAAATACTCTATCCATTGTAAGGCAGAGTATTTCTTAACCTCTTTGTGGGTGGAAAGCTGACCACTAATCCTGTGTTGTTCTGTACGTCTTGATTACTTACTCATCTTCTGCTTAATTGCCAGGCTGAATCTATAGGGCAGCCACATGACAGCCACAGCCTTAAGTTAGTCTGCTGATGAATGCACCTTTGGGGAAGATAGTGTGATTTCTGAGCCTGGGAAAGGCTCTGAGTGTATCTGGGGAAGTTATGACAAGGCAAATTAGTGAACAGACAAGCTGAGGACATTAATGTAATTTTAATATATTGCATAGTTTCTGTGTCTAAATGTCTGGGCATCTTTTGTTTTGTGTAGAGAATGCGTAATTGTGAGCTTGATATTTGAATAATTTTCCCCTCAAGGAAGTCTTAAAGGTTAAAAAGCCTGAGGGGGCTGGAAAATGTTTTTATTCTCTCTGATCTATCACTTGGTTGTGTTTAAACTGATACCCCCCCTACCAATATTAAATATCATGAGAACAAAATTTAGTGTGGTTTTAAGTTTGGGAATTTTTTTTACCATACATTCATGAGATGTAAATAAGAAAGGGGAAAAAACTCCAAGTTTAATGCTGTCAACATTAAGTGTAATTTGCTTCAGGGATGAATTTTTACACCTTGCATAAGCAAGTCTCCAACTTGTGTCAGGGAATATGTCTTTGTATTCTGAGACCTTTGGTTTCACATGAGTATAATTTTTTTTAAGTGATGCATTCACCAGGAGGGTAAATCCTACTTTGTGGGGTGGTAAAAATAAAATTCCTCTTTCATAAACACTTCTGGAAGTGAAAATCCAAAAATTTACTTGTGCCAATGCAAATAAAAAAAAAGCTGAAACATATACTAGTGCAAAGTTCTAGCTCTTGGATTAGCTTTGTCATAAAATTAGGAGCTGAATCAGTCCTTACTGACCACTGCACAAGTTCTCTTTTTCAGTTACTGGCGAGTGAGAGCTCTCAATTTCATCCTACTGGTCTCACTGACAACAAGATAGATCTAATAAGAAATGTTTACTTAGATGACTGAAGAAAAATTTCCTAGGATGGAAATTTCAGTGTGTATGTGACATGGTAATTAACTTCAGGCAGGGAAAACATCCATATATTCTCCAGGCCACACTAGTGCTGACACAGAAGGCCAGGAGGCCACTGGCCTCCTTGCCCACCTGGGCACACGCCAGCTCAAGTTCCGCCACTGTCGGCCAGCACCACCAGGGCCTTTCCCGCTGGGCAGACTTCCAGCCACTCTGCCCCCAGCCTGGAGTACTGTAGGGGCTTGTTGGGACACAAGGGCAGCACCGTGCCTTGGTCTTCTTGTATCTCATCCTGCTGGCCTCACACCATCAATCCTGCCTGTCCACATCCCCCTGCAGAGCCTTTCTACCCTCCAGCACATTGACACTTCCACCCGCCTTGGTGTCATCACAAATTTACTACTTTCATCACAATCTACAACTGACTTCGTTCCTACTTTTACTCTAGTATTTATTTTTATTCCACCTTTCTTCTCTGACTACTGTCCTGAATCCACTGCCTGCTTTGTTTCCTGCCCTTATTGTCCTTACTCCTTCAGAGTGTCTGCCTATTTTCTTTCTTTTTATTTTTTTTTTCTTTCCCTTTTTCTGGGGAACTTAGTTTTTCTAATCTTTAGGCAACAGTGCTGCCTTGACCTAAGTTTTGAAGACCAAGGAACTAGTGTTTGGGCAGAATAAGTGCATAACCATATCTTTTTGATGACTTGACAAAACAGGGAGTAGTGGATATGTTAGATGATTCTGTGTGTTTTCTGGTGACCTGTTTCATTTGAACACAATCATACCCTTCTTACGTCCCAGGGAGCTTAAAAAATATCAGCAGTTCTGGAGGGAACATCACATTTGATCTGAGGTAGTTGTAGTTGTAAATGATGCCAGCTCTGTTCCTGCATGTTAATCTCTTCCTGATATGACAACATGCTGAAAGAAGTGAATGGTAGTTCACAGACAAAAGCTTAACCCCCGCCATACTGTAATAAGACTCCCACTCCTCCCAGGCTGATGGCAGTGTATGACAGGAGAAGGGAAGGCATGCTGCTGCAGGTAAGCTTGAAGATAGCAGTATCAAAGACATCTTTAGAAGTACTAAATCTTCATAACAGCATGTGCCGAAGCTGCATAGGCTATTAAGACCTCACAAGTCACAAATGGTGCTATGTACCGGCCACTTTCCAAAAGCGTATGGGAAAGATGAAGGCACAAATATATTACCATAAGAACTCTGCTTGCATGTCCACTTGCTCAGTTAGCATGTGAATCCTCAGAGAACCAAGGCATGGCACTGAACCTCAAGTGCCTTAGCCTTTCTCAGTGTTTCTTGGAGTTGTTGTGAGACTCTTTGTTTAAACTTCATCCCATCTAGCTGATTGGCCTAAAATGCACTGCACCTGAAGAACCGAAATAAAAGCTAAAAGCTATGGACTGTGAAGAAAAAACTATATTTTAAAAAGAAGGTATTTTTCTCTCATCTGTGTGCACAAATAAAGAAAATTACTAAGTGCAGGTAACACAGTGGGGGGAAGTATAGAGTCTATGATAAATAGCTGTTGGAGTCAGTAAGTCAGGAGTTTCTCTGAATCCTTCAGAGAGATCAGAGTGCAGGGATTGAAGTATGTTAAGCCTCTCACACATAAGGCAGAGGTGAAGATTTAGGTTGTAACATGAGGGAGCAAGTAAGTAAACAGATGGAATGTGTAAGGGAGTAGATGGTGTGTGTAAGTGAGTAGATGGATTAAGTAAGTAAGTAAATGCAATAAGCTTTAAGTGCTTTTAGTAAGTAAAAGGTCTTAGATGCCTGAGAAGTAGTACATGTTCTAGTGAAAGTTGAAAAACATACTAGTGTTTCCTTCAAGGCTCCAAGAAGCTTCAGACATAATAGAGTTAAGAATATTGCTCGCATTTTTAAGTTAGAACAAGATAGGCCGTGTACCTAGTTTTTACATAGCCTGGTGTGCTAAGAAACTAGAATTCTAATAGGTTAAGAAGTAGTGATCTGAGTTTGCATCTTAGCTTGTTGGGAAGTTTCTATAAAAAAACATTAATTAGGGAGAGCTGGTGCTCTATGCCATGGCTTTATACCATTGTATTTTGCCACCTGCATTTTGCTATTGCTTTTGCCACTTGCTTTTATGCCACAGGCTATGCCATTGCTTTACTAGGTTTTTGCTTTTAAGACTGATGTGCTTCTGTAATAAATAACTTTATAGCAACTATTAACTGCTTAGCTTTTTAAAGAAAAATATAACCCAACAGTGTGGGTGCCTAGAGCACCTGGAGGTCCAAAACCTCACATTTGGTGTCCCATGCATGAGCCCCATTTGGTGCCCCAAGCATAAGCCCACAAATAGCAACCATCTTTATCTCTTTTGTCTATCAGACACTTTCACCTGACACAGATAAAACTCCTGCTTATGAGGTACCAAAACTTATGCCACCAGTGTTGCTATGTTGCTGTATTGCAGGTAAAGTTGCTATATTTGTAGCCTGTATCAGAGGCCAAACAGAACAAACCTTTGGCAGCTCAAAAAGTTTTGGAAAAAATTTTCTCTAGGTTCTTCCATGTTCTTAGAGAGTAGGAGGTAGGTTTACTGCATATCACAGATGAAACTTCTTGAAACAAAATGTAGTGCAACATGACAATTGCTGCTGTAAGACAGCAACTTTGGTGTTGCAGCTTTAAAAATAGTATTCAATGGTTCATGATTCTGAATAATTTAATTTGTTGCAGACAGTGACTATTGGTATTCTGAAGCATGAACTTAAAAAAACACTTGAAACAGACATTCAAACAATGGGAACTGGGATTGTTGCCTTTTTAGAGCTTCCAAAATAAGGCTGGGAAATACACCTTAATGGGGCTAATCCTCAGAATTCTTTTTCTTGCCCCATTCCTCTAGAGGATTATATTATATATCCATGGCTTTAACGAGATAATCATAATTGTTTGAGTTTCTTTTTTGGGGTGATACTCAGCCTAAATGGTCTTTCAATTCCAATTAGATATATTAATATGTCAGTTAAAGGGCAGAAAATGCTTCAGGCTACTACTTTGTCTATCTTATACAGTACCAACTAAAAAATTGCTCAGCCAGTTCCACTGAGAGGTGTTCAGACAATGGCTAAAGGTCAGGAGAAATGCTTCCATAGAACGAATTGAGTTAGAAAGCAGCTATAAATAACACTTGGCAATGTTTATATCCATTTAGTTTAGGAGATACGACTGCTTAACTGGAACATTTTGAACCACGTTAGCTCCTCTTAAATAAGGAATCTTTACTTAGATTTAAGGGGAACAGATTGTCTTGCTCTCCTTCACTGAATTTCTACTTCCATGCAACTGGAGGTTCCTCCATCTACTTTTCCAACTCCTTCTACCATTAATTGCATAAGCAAATCCTTCTGTTGCTGCATGCCCAAAAGGACAGAAGGCAACTGTCTATCTTGGTTTTTAATCTTTGAAATCTTTGAAAATTTAATATAAAGTAGGAAATAGATCACAGATAGACCTGTTTACCTTTATTTTTTAAAGTATATCATATTTAAAATGTACATTTCCTTTCTGTTCAATTGCACTTGGACTGGGGTAGTGATTGGGTAGTGCCCTCACAGAGGTCTCATTAGCTGAAATCACATTTGCTTTTTTCAGAGCCCAAAAACCAGGATTGTGGGGGATTCTTTTCTTAGCTGATCATACCTATGATGTATGATGTGATTGATGGGTCTGGTGATACCTTTACTATGCAGATCTGCCTTCAACCTGGTTTGGAGTTGCAGTTTTATGAAGTCTCTTGGGGCCAAAGTCTGGTGCACACTCTTTGCACCATGGAGGAATTTGTTTCCCAGATACTAATTTTAGTTTACTGAGGTCTCTCTGTTGCAGATACACGGAAGTAGTAAGAATATAATTGTGATTGGTCACTTGCTGAGTAGTCCTTGCTTGGACTACTGCTTACAATGCATACAGTTAAAATGTGTATTCACCGTCTCTTCTTGTTAAACCATATGTCCTTGTCCTATTTTAAAACTTATACCAATTTTAAAAGTTGGAGGACAGTGATAACAGCTCTGAATATATTGTGATATGAGGCCCAGGGGCAACAGTGTCATCATCCATGGATATCATACAGCTGAAATAGAAGTGACAGGATCTTCATGTCTGAGTTAGCAAAAATGCTGATTAAACAATTCCAACTCCCTTATCCCTTTTGCAACTTCCCATTTCACAGACAGCTAACTCCAGCGATTCACTGGCAGTGGAGAGGATCTGTTCTCAAGTGCAAAGGATAACTTTTTTAATATCCAACCTTCTGTGCAAGTTGTGGCTTTCAGAAGGCAATATAGTACTTCTGCTATGGGTGACACTAGAAACAAAGCCTTCCTGCTGCAAGGCAGTTAAGCGCAGTTTGAAATGCTTCATAAACTTTGGGCACTGATTTAGTAACTTGAGTTTGTACTCAGACTGCCCAATAGAGGAGGCAGGAATACCCACAAAATGACCTCAAGATTCATTTTACCTCTCTATAAACCGTGTTTTCTCAAGCAGTGCAATTTTACAAAGTAGGAATACTTTTGACTGGAGTAAAGATATTGACAGACAGTAGATCTATGCCCTTTACACTGTCTTAAATTATAACACATTACTCATTATCTGTCTCAGTTCCAGTACTTGCATTCTCAGGAGTTCTTCTTAATCAGCTCGAGGTGAAGAGGAAAAACAGAACTGCACTTCAAAGCTGCATATATTTTTCAGAATATAAATAATTGCTTCATCCTTTTTCCTATGATTAGGATTTTAAAACTGTTTTCTAATCAGTGATTCTTCTAGTTGGATATATATTTATATATACACAAAACTAATTTCATGTAGCCATTTACATCCAGAAAAGATTTTTCTTTTGGTTTTCCCTTCTTATGAATATAAAGACAAGTCTTTAGAAAACCGTAACAAAAGTACCTTTTATTTCATGACCACAGATTCAAAAGGATGAGGAAGACCTTACCACTGAGTCCTGAGGTTCAGAGTGCACCCCTTGCTTTCTAAATTCCTTATGGAGTTTAGGTGTGTCTAGGTCTGATCTTACTCTCAAACTTGGAAAACTGTTTAATAGATTTATCTATACACAGTTTGTAATAATTAATATTGAGTAGCTACCTGGATTAGTAATGTTTCATTATTATTAATTCAGCTGTCAGTCACTTATGAAGGATCTGTTCCAGGTAAGTGAGAGTTAGCTGGTGTGCAATCTGTCTGCAATTCAGGGAAGGCTCAAACTGGGCTCATCCTGGTGGTAAAATTTATAGACTGGAGAAGTGGTCTGCCAGTTAATAGTATAGACAAGATAGATGTCTTCATTTTAGCTCTGGTATCTTGTTCTGTATGTTGATTATCTTACATTCAGCATGCAGATTCACCACAGGACATGAGGATTTCTTCTTCTTTAGCACTACGCTTTTTTGGCTCTCTGGAGATTGGTATGCGTCCCAGAGGGCAATGAAGAGCAGAGAAATTTGTGAAAGGTCTGAAAAATCAAAATGGTCAGAAAGGAAAAACTGAAAGAATCAGTCACAAGTGGAAAAGTGCAGCATTGCATTTAATCTCATGGGACATTCTTCATTGCACCTGTTGCGAGTGATATGTTAACTGTCTGGAGAACTGCCAGAAGGGAGAATCCAATTCATCTGACATGGGGTCAAACGAAATTATATTATACACATTTGAAAATGGAGTAATATAGCTGAAGAGACTTATTGACTGAACCTGTCTCTCTACTCCCTCTTTCTGAACTGAACTTGGCTGAGTGTAGACTAAAACTTACACCTGCCTGACATATAGATGGAGCTTACTCTACTTTGTATTTTTCTTGTATTTTTTAGCTGGAAATATTGTCTCTGACATGAAAAGACTACAGTAGGTTTAGTGCCTTTACATATATAATAGAAGACTCTCCACCGATCTCAGTCCTAGTCTTATATTTTAAAGAATACTGAAATAATGTCAGTATTTTTGAGACTGGGATTTAAGTGCAATCCTTTTGATTGCAAAACATCTCTCTTGGCAGAGTCAGTCATGGGACAAATACCTCCTGTGCATTTAGAAAGGAATATTTCTGAATCTCTACTATCTCCATCTATTCCACCCACTAATGGAGTATTTCCTTGTAACTTCATACACTTAGTCATTAAACTGAGCAAAAAATTACAGGCTTATTCTTGGAACCTATTAAGGTCAATATCTTAATTTAATATTTATAGGTGCATGCAGAGGTGGGTGAGTACTGAGATAACATTTCTTAGTAAATCAAAAGTACTTGTGCTGCGTGTTCTTGTTCTACTGAGCTCATGTGGTATCTGTTTGAGTAACACATTCAGTGTGAGGTGAGATTTATTTGAGATGCCAAGGATGGTGGTAAAGATTGTCCCAAAGAAGTAATGCATATATCTGAGCACCTATGAAGTGTTTCACTTATGTGGAAGCCACTATCAAGGTACAAGTTTTTCTTGCCCTTTGTACACACTATGACAAAGAATAAAAGATGGCTCTTTAAATAACAGATATACAAATGCCCTCTTACACAGAAGTTCAGCTTCTCATTTGACACTTTACTCCATTTCATCTAGAATTGACTTTATTATTTAAGTGTTCCACAAAATTGCAATATAAACTTTGATTATTATTTTGATTTAATCCTAGTACAGGTGCTATCATTAGAAGAAGTATTTGAATGTGATTGTAAAACCAGGCAAATCTTTATTGTTTAAGCCCATAGTAACAAAAAAGGACCATCACAGTGCAAAAGAAAAATTATGGTGTAAAATTTCCTTGTAATCCTGGAAAGTAAGTAAAGTTTGCCTTCACCATTTGTTGAGATTCCATTTTGAAAGATGGGATGTTTTATGTTGCAATTTTTCCCTTGTAATTCCTATTTAGAATAAGATATAAACCATGTCAGTCTTTAAAAGCAAAAAACCCTCTTTTATGTCTAATGATTATATTAATTTTAAAATTACTTTTTGTCAGTGATGCTGTCCATTTTCATATAGAAGACACAAAATTATGAGGTGAATAAGAACTAATTGTTCCCAAAATACAAATGTCCTTGATTTGAAAGTTGTATGTGGCAGTTACTCTGGTTTTAAAGCTGCCTTGGCATATAAGCAAGAAGGTACAATCAGTCAAATAAGCTGAGTGCAACAGCTCCTTGTTAAATAGGACATTTTTCTCTTTGACATCCAAAGTTTGCTTTGCTGTGGAGTGGAAGTTTATGATAACAGTGCATAACACAATGTTAAACCCAAAAGTTTTAATAGTTTTAAGTTGTGATGGTGATGAAAGATAGGTCTTTACGGGCCTCCTCCCCCACCCCCTTCTCCCCTGGCACTGTCTCTGATGGGCAGTATGATTTGCCCTAATATAAGTATTCCAGGTAGGAGCTAAGATAAGATGACCAGGTGGGAATGCAGGAGAAGTTCTCTGGGGATGATTGCATAATTAATACATTTAGAGATGGGGGAGCTGTGATGATTACGATTGACTTTGGCATATACTGGCCTACAAAAGGGCATAAAATGATGCTGGAGACAGGGCCAACAGGGGTAACAGGTCTCCCAAGATGGCAGGCAGCCTCCAGGTGGATCCTTTCACTGTGGCAGGGACACCTGCAAGGTAAATCCAACCAGAAGATGGGCAACGCTTACTTTTGGACAGATGAGTAAAATGGCTAAGATGCAGTCATATATGGAGATAAACTCCTCAAGCAACACCACAGGTGCTCCATTGCTTTTAAATTGTTCATTCTGCAAGGCCAAAGACTTGTATGTTTATAATTAAATCTGCTTGTATTATAGCCCTTTAGACCTGCTTATTTGATATACTGTATTGGTAATATGTCACTGGTGGTTTTTGGGGTGTCTGTGTGGTCCCCAGGCTGTTTCCACAGCCCTCAGCGACACAGTACTTTTGCAGGTCTTGCCCAAATAGAATTTGGCTTGCAAAGCGCCGTCAAGCCAGCAGACTGAAGAGACTGGAATATGAAGAGAGGCACAAATCCATAGCTTTATTCCATGAAGGTATCCAGTCTAGCATATCCAACGGTTGGGGATTTAAAAGGGTTTTTATATCTTTCGGGGGTTTTACAATTTGCACCAATTACCAAGGGGATTCTAAATGCTAACCAATCCATGAAGGATTTCACATTCAAAACTAGCCTATTAATGCTAAAAGAAAATGAACCACTAATATTGCAGATAGATAACACAGATGGTCCACTAAGGGGGTTGCATTCTTTTTGGAATTCATCACTAAGCAAGCAGTTTCTTATCTTCTAAGGTATAGATCTCCAAGGGGCCCTTTCCAGGGGCATAGAGAGGTTTTCTGCTTTGGGAGTGGTTTCTGCTCCCTACACAGTAGTATTTAGATAATGTATTAGCATTAAATATAACCATAATCATTGGCATAATCAGTGTCATATTTCTCATGCCTGACCAACAGTCTTGTCCCTACTACTCTGCTATGTAAATCACAGAAGTTTGCTTACTGTCTCCACAGATGGTCCTGATGTGGGGCTTTGTTTGTTTGAAACTAGCACACAATCAGAGAAAAGTGATCTTTGTAAGGTTTCTTTTGCATACCTTCTCTTTTTGTTTTCAGCAGCCTGACTGCTGACTCAACTTGCTCAGAGGCTATTGGAAGGCAAGCCATGCACAGTCTTACTGCCTTTCCCAGAAGTGTACCATGTAAACACGGGATTTAACTTTGTGCTTCTCCAGAGTCAATTTCAGAACCCCTTGACAGACTTTTCCATAGGGCAAATACTGATGGACAGTGTCATAGAAATGGCAAGAAATTAATTTAGCTTCTAGGGCAATCTAAGTAATTTGGTCAGGGAGAAACTTATAAACAGAAGTGAAATTCTGTGTGATAGTCCAGCAGCTTTTAAAGTGATATGTAATTTGGGAATGTGTGAGATGGGATAATTTCTAATATAAAAACAAAGACGTGCCTTTGAAGATTGACAGCCTTGTAAATACCTTGTCTATGCATACAGGATGGCAGCAGCAGCTCAAGAAAAACAAGTGGGAGTTTGTGTTTTATTGGGATTCGTATTGTTTTGGTTTTTTTTCCAGTGACAACTATGTCATTTCAAGTACCTGAGACATTCCAGTGATACAAAATAAGCTACTAAATTTTAAAATTGCTTTTTATGAATTTGGTGATAGTTAAAATTCAATTAAAGATGTTCAGTTTCCCTTTGGAAAACATAAGGATTCTTTTCAACTGGAAAATACATCTGAAAAACAATTATATCTATCTTTTAGAAATTGTATTCCTACACACAACTAGGTGTTGCCCTGAAGCTCTCTATGCACAAATGGATATAAATGCATCTGCCAAAAAAGAAGGCATTTAAGTATGTGTTATTTATGTGACTAGGTGACCTAACATCATAAAAAGTGTCAAATAGAGGCTACATGATCTAATGCTACATGATCTAATGAACTTGTGGAAGGCAGTCAGGACAGATGGGTTCTTGCTTTGGGTCTTTTGCTGTCTTGTCCTTGAGGAACTGAAAATCTTTTTTTTTCCCATTCTGTCTGTCCAGCCTATTTATTCTGTTTCACTAGGCATTACGTACCTGAAAAGCATTTGGCCCGATGGATCTCCAGTCTTGACTGGGTCCTGTAGGTGCTGCTATAAAGCCAATAATTGTTGCTGATATAACAGAGAATGGAGAATTTTTCAAAGAAGTACTTTGTAGCTATAGTTCTGTGGATGCAGTAGGCAGTTTTGAAAGCATGAATCATTCTTTCTTCCCTAACAGCGCCTTGTAAATCATAATGTATTTCACACTACAGTTCCAGTCCTCTGATTACTCTACCCTCTGAAGCACTACATTCAGCATATTAATTTAAAAAAGCAAAGCAAAACTATGCAATATAAGACTAACATATCAGTCAACTTCTTTACTTTTCCTCATGTAAGAACCAAGTCCTGGATTAACCACATTGTTTAAAGCCAGATGGTCTTTCCATACTTTTTCATGAATCTCAATGGGCTTTAATGAGGTTCTGCACAGTAAAAAGAAGTTAGTAAAAAAATTTCAAAATTATGCATTGAAATGAGTTTCTTCTCATGACACACAAACTACATAGAATACCTTTCATCATAGAAAAGACCACTTGCCCTTGCTACTTTTTAGTATAGTCCTTTTCCTTTTATGAAGGTGTATATTTAGGTGTAGCAGTTGTGCTTAATTAAAATTCAAATGATGGTAGGTACCCATCAGTAGTAGATAGTCAAAAATCAAAAACTGCAAATGCAGTCACCTGTTCAGCCTTGATTTTTCCTTCTTCTACATGTGATTTTATCCTGGTTTGTGATGAAAACATAACATTTTTAAGTTACCACTTCTAAAAACTGGATGTAGGCAGAGGGTAAGTTGTGAGTCTGGTATCTGATCAAATTCAGAACACTAATTTTTGTTATATGCTTGAAGAGTTTTCAACAAAAGGCCTTGAAGAAGAGAAAGAATGTCCTAGCAGTGCTGATGGTGGTCTATAGGAGAAAGGAATAATTTTTTCATGTGCAGTCGTGTAGTATAAATGCAAATTTTAGGGACCAAAAATATTAGTTTGATCTATATCAAGATCAAATTGAGTTTAATTTTAGAAAGCATGAAACAAATCACAGTTACTATCTTTTTTGTCTTTGTAACTATTTTAATTATTAAATCTGAATCAATTCTTTATATGGAGGAGTTAAACTTCTAAAAATCTAAACAAGTCTGAAAACATTTCTGGGTTTTGGAGAGGTTTTTTTTTTTTTTGTTTGTCTGTAGAATGTCAATTCAGACAAGGAAATCTCAGGATTTTGGACAGGTTTAGTTATAACTTGTGCTTGATTGGATATAAAGGACCTGCCATATTGCTCTTTCTGTGCAGGGTCTCCCCCCTGCCCCCAGACAGAAAAACACTTCTTTGTATTTATACATTGTATAAGCTCAGTGACCGAGCACAGCAGGAACTGAAGAACTGAAGCGATTTTCTTGAAGAAAAATAAGCAGGAAACAAAGAGAATGAAGGATAAGGTAAATTAATTCTCCCGGTGTTTGAATAATTACAGAAAACTCACTCTGACAGAAAGTTCACAACTTTAATATTGCACCATTATCTCACCATTTTGTCTTGAGGTTTCCCACATTCAAGAGCCCAACAGGTTGGTTTAATTAACTAGAACAAAAATTCAGGAAGGCCATCAGATGTACCTACTTAAGTTACAGAAGCTTAAGCAATCCTGAATGTGCTGTCAACATTGGGTGATTCTCGTCCACGACACTCAATGCTCTGTTAGAAAAATCTTCTTGGCTAAGAATAGGGCTCACAAAAAAAAGTACTTTTACTTTTAACTCAGAAGGGAAAGAGGCAGCAAAAAAAAAAAAATAAATTCAGAGCTGTAAATAAAACATATCCAGCAGTGAAAATGCATGTGCCATATATGACGCTGAATAGAATATCCTGCTGCAATTCTTTGCTACATATAAAGATATTTTCTTTTTTTCCTCCAATCCTTTCACTATTTCTGCTAGAGGTAAAAGTCTCAGTGGCACATGTTCAGCAGGAGAAATCCTAGGTGTCCATTTGTTATGGTTTAGATTTGCAAATTAAATATACTCATTTTTTGTTGGGAGACAGAACCAGGATCAGAAGCAAGGCCGGCTTAATATTTAAAAGGGTATTAAAAGAAATTTTTTAATTATACAAAGAAGGAAGGAAAACAAATTCAGAATAAGATATTCAGAACACCTTTTCCTTCTTTTTTCTAATCTTTATAACAACAAAGCAAACATACAAAAACTACTTTAGTCAGTTTTTAATTTAAATTGTTCTTTTTTTAGTTCGCTTTGGAGAGAGAAGTTTTTTCTGGTTAGGCCATAGGGATTTTTTCACAAGGAGGCAGAAAAGAGTCTTCTTGTAGTTTTATTTTCATGACTTTTACATTTGCCCAGGAAAAAAACTTGCGAAGTCGTGAAGCTTCTCCCATTTTCACAGCTTTTTCAATGCTGTGACTATGGGCTATGCTAAAATTTCTGGGGTATTACTTTTAAGACTGAATTGTTTCAAAACAAAAGTGTTTTGTTTTTTTTTTTATGTTTTATTTTCAGAAAATCCAGATTTTTTTTTCTTGGGGCAGATTTTTAACACAGGTATTTTTTTGGTTACATAATTTATCAAATGGAACATTTTTAACTCCCCCATGGATTTTTTCCATGGTTTATAGGAATATTTAGTACATCAGTTTATTTTTACAACGTACAAAAGTATTTTTTAGCCATTTTTATAGTATTTTTAAATTTTTCTTCCATTTAAAAATAACTTAACTCTTGTTTCACTGACATCAGAGTATTTTTTTTTCTTTCTTACTCCAGGGAGGATTGAAAAGGGTTTGCAAGTTTTATCTGAGCATTGAGAGAGTTAAGATTTTACACAGGGAGAAGAAAAAAAAAAAATAAGGTTACAATGTTGGAGCTTTGCCAGAATCTCGGAAAACTTAGCCATGCTGGAAAAGGGGCGGGGGAAGTGGCCGGGATCTTAAAATCAGCCTGAGTCTCCCTGGCCACTGTCCATGGCCACCTCTCCTCCCTGCCAGGCCATGCCAGCTCCCCAGACAGGGGCCCGGCTCTGTCCCTGCCAGGCTCACAGGCCTGCAGTGGAGCCAGGCCGGGCCGGTGTTACCTGCACTGCTGCAGGAAAAGTAAAAACAATAAAGTTCCGGTTGCCTCCTCCGAAATGTGTTTTCATGGAGCGAACCAACTCTCTCCAATTGGATTTTCAGGCTGTCAATAACCAAGCCAGCCCTCAATTGGTTCCAATCAATTCACAGAGGAAGTTTCCTCATAGAGGAAAACTTCTGTCCTTCCCATGTCAAACTACCACACCATTTTTAAGTACAAATGAATTTTTGGGCTTGGAGTCTTAATTTTAAACTTTTGACCTTGTAAAGCATAGAAACTTCTGGATAGTTTTTAATCTGTGGGGTTTATTTGATACTGAACTGAAGAATAAATGCCAGTCTTTCTGGGACACCTTATTTAGCAAGTGATTAGAGCTGACAGGGTGTGGTATTTGTTTTACGTGCTGATCTTATTTGACTGTGTGCATTTTACAGACCTCCAGTATCTGAGCAGTGGTCAGATTGCAGTCTTAATTTATGTTCACAGCAGTTTGTTTTGTAAAGTAGAAAGATAAAAACCTAATACTATTCCTGTGTCATAAAGGGGCACTTACATGCGGGAATTAAAGGTTCAAGGAAGCATTAAGACTCCAAGTCACAGGCGAAAAATGGAATCTTCAAAGATTTGTTCAGATATCTACAGACAATCTTTTTTGCCCGATATTTTGAGGCAGAAAGGTAAACTTCATAATATTGAACTTAAATTTAAAAAGTGAACTTACAAAACTTCATGTTATTCTAGGTAGCAGACATTGTCTTAAAAGCCTGATAGAATGTTAATCTCGTCAAAAGATTGTTTTTTAATGAAAGAGCAAGTGAGAAGATTTTTTGAACATGTTCAGGAGAATTTCTAACAAAATCTAAGAAAAAGCAATCACTACTGGTATCTTTCCTGCTCTCTGCAGGGAGAAACAACTAAATGGCTCTGCCTTATGCATAGACTGGAAAAAAAAGGGTGAATCAATATGAAATAAAAGTATCTTTCCTTACCTACAAGGGAAAGCATTCTAGGAAAGAGAGTTGATGCTAATTTTATTGCTTTATTTTGTTTTCCTTGACATAATCAGAGGATTCTGGCATTGCTTTACTTTACTTCAGCATTAGTCCCTATGGCAAATGTTGTCATGTATCTATCTAGAGCAGCTGTCTTATTCGTAACCATAAAATAATGATAATTTTGAATCATCCTGAATGTCAGGACCAATACAATTTTGAAATTGCTGAAAGAAATTCAGTAAATATTCTCTTTGGTCTATGGAGGCTTTGTTTTTGTTTTTATTTTTGTTTTCAGCAGGAAGGTATAATTTACAGAGTTAATATATAACCCTGGGTTAAGGCTGTTATTTTGTGATGCACTGTTTAGACCATTTGACAAAAGCTCGGTGGTGAACATTTAATATCCTGATTTTACATAAAAAACATGACTTATTGCATATAAAAACATTACTTAAGTTACAAAGGTACTGAGAAGGAACTACTTTAATGAGTTTTACTTCTTTAAAAAGTAGTCTTGGTGTAATTTTTCTAGGTGCCAGTTTCTTGGTTGCATCAGTCAACACCAAGATTAGGTTAAATGCTGTCAGTATTGGATTTTCTCTAATATGGATGAGATTCACACTTTAGTCCTAGAATGACAGCTCCTTGCCAGACTCATAATGTTAAGGTAGCAAATGGAAGCTGTTCTTTCCAGTTCCTCTTCCTCCGACTTTCAAAGCACAATACTCTCCATTTTCCTCCCATTTTTATCTTCTTTCTCCTTTTTACTCATTAACAGTGATTTCCTCTTGGTAGCAAGACAAAACTGATCAACTGATGAAGTACCTTTAGTGTCTAGATTGGCAATTATAGAGCAGAAAAGTCCAAAAGTCTATTAAGTATGACTTCCCTGCTAATGACTACAATTTCCTAGTGTAATTCTTCTTCCAAAAGGCTTAGAAAAAAGACAAATTAAATGCTGGCTGTCAAACACTATTTTATGATCCTCTGCTTCAGTCCATAATACTTCTATGAATCTTTCACAGGAGTTCGAGGTGTGTGCCACCCAAAAGGCAAATTACTGATCAACTCACTGCAGTGTTATTATTAGTGCCACTTAAGAGTCTCAGTTCTGCTGCTGCTCTGTTGATTGCCCACCAGCAATATAATGTGGATTAGACTGTGGATCCAAGGGTCAGTCATTTTTCTAGACTCAGTCTCCAAGGGCTGCTGCATGCCATGCTTCCCATGAAAAACAGCTTTACAGTACTGAGTAAATACCACATTCCTTACACATCTCTGTGCAGCTTCTATATTTTTCCATCAAGCTTCTTTAACAGTGCTAAAATCCAGTTCTTTATGCATGTAAAGCTGTCCATTTAGCGAGATGCCTATTTGACTCTTGAAGTTTCGATTGTGTTTTTAAAATAAAGATTCTGCAGAAATCCTGCCAGAGAAAGAGATGGAACAGAATGCAGTGCTTTGCTGATCACAGTGCTTGTTTATGTGCAGAATAAAGAAATCATTCCTTTGTCTGTAATAAAAGCACCCTGATTCAACGAGTTCTGAATAGGTGATACATAATAATAAATCTTACATAGCAGAAGAGTAGATTTTTATGGAAGATAAACACTGAAACAGAGGGCAGAAGTATAACACAATTTATATAAAGTTGCATCTCTTTCAGGGTTTGACAATACTCCTCTCGATTTGTTTAGCTCCCCCAAAATATGATGCCTATTAATCATAAGTATGGGTTTCAAGCCAACATTCCCCTATAAAACCTGCTTTCTTCCATAACAGCAAACTTGAAGTCACTACAGAGTGATAATATTTCACTGTGTCAATACAACAAGCATGACCAAACAGTGAGATGAATCATGAAAGGTACTGGTCTTCTCACCTTAAGCTTGCACAGCACAGTGGTGCTTTATCCAAGTCCCTGGACTGAAGTACTCACCTACTTATATTTGTGATTTGCCTGCAGATTCTGCAGGGCTGGAAGGTTCAGTGCCATCTTTAGGCTGCATGATCCAGAAACATTGTTAGTTATTAAAATAATAACTAAGAGGAAGAGTTTTAAGAAAATAAATGTGTCATTTTTCCTAGGCTGTGTGTATTCACTAACCCCATATCAAACAAGGAGAAAGAAGGGAAAGTAAAGAAAGAAAGAAAGTAAAGAAAGAATTAATGTATGGTTATGAATATATTTTCTTTTTAGATTTCATTTCATATGAAAACTTTAGACTGCTCAAATAAAATTTGTACCACTTTGTACAATTATAATAAATTTCAAATAAGAAATATTCCCATAAATGAAACCTATGAAAGAAGTCAAGAGATTTTGGGGGGGCATTTTGATACAAAGGAATTCTTCCCTTTAATAGTTTTTTAAAGACATTCACTTTCTCTGTAACTGAAAATGTGTTTTAAAATCTATTGTTTTCTTTTTTTGTGAAATATATTTCTGTTGTACATCTGGATGTGACACATGTAATCTCTTTTACTTGTTTGCTTGTAACTGATTGCAGAATTTTTACTGTGTTTTCCTATATAAGCTAAGACTTCCTTCTTAAGACTTTCTAAAACAAGCGTGGATTAGGCACACACTCTGAAAGGGTTTTTCTTTGCTATTGAAGAAAAGAGAATTCTAGAGCTCTTGCTATCTTCAAGACTGCATGCCCAGACTGACTTTTACACACAGAGCAGGCTCCTTCTAGAGAAGATTAGTTTATTCACACCACATCGGATTTGTGCAGCTGTCCCCAGGTCTGAATTTTAAGAGAGTGTGAGGGGGAAGATGTAGGAGGTGAGGCAGGGAGGGACATTTCCAGTTCAAAGTGTCCTGAATGGTTTTAAGATTGTGCTGCAGCTCATGATGGTGGTATTTTTTACCAATAAATTGCAGGTATGTGTTGTATGAGGTCTGTAAAGCATTTTGAGGTACTGTAATAGGATAGTTAATTGCCAAAACTGATGTACATGATTGTCCATGTTAGGATTTGGTAGTACCTTGCGGAATATATATTCCCCAAGTTGTGTATGTATGTATGTGTATCTGTTCTGGAGACAGATAGTTGGGATGGTTGAAAACACATCAGTTAAATAAGAGTTAATCAGGAAGACAATAATTGAGTCAATCTAATTTTCTTCTTAAGCATTTCAGATGTACCCTATGAGGGAATACTGCATGCAGACAGCTCATGGTAAAAGCAGAGATTACGAGACATAAGAATTAAAATCCATTGAATGCCAAGTCAAATTTTACAAGAAATTGAAAACTATACTGTTCCTGAAGATTCAGAGAGGATGTTGTAGGGTTTGTTGCAGCTAGGAGTCCACTAAACCATTGGTGATCAGACACAAGTGTAAGGAAAGCAAGAAATACTAGGATAATGCTTGAGTCAGGAAGATGACAGACTTCTTTACTTTGTCCCCAGAAGCCCCCATTTTCTCTCACTTAAGCTTTTTTTTTTTATCTTAAATAGGAAAGAATAATAATTTCTATTTACAGAACAATAAAACTGGTACACAGTACCATACAGGCTGCTGTGAAGAAAATTAACTCCATCCCAGACAGACCCAATATGAAAGCAATGTTGTTAAACCCGGCTTTGACAAGCTCCTTCAGACAAACAAGTAAAGATTAGTAGTAGCACTGTTCAGTATGAAACGATGATGAGTCTGAAGTGTCAATATATATTTTCAACATCAAAACTTGCTTCTAGGTCTAGGCCTCAACATGATTTGACTGAAAGAACTGGCACACTACTTTTTGGCCTAATAGGAGCATATTCAGATATTCTGTATGGAGTAATAAGAGTAATAAAATGGTCAAAACTTTTTTGCAATTGCATATAACTGTGAGGAGCAAACAAATAAATCAAATAGGTACTTAAAGACTGCACCCTTTTTTTTCTTAAAAAAGAAAAAAGCAATTGGGAAACTGAAAGTTATGAATCTATCTTTCTTTTGGTCCCAATTTATAGTTTTGCCTGTAGCCTCGTGCTGGAAACTTACAAATCATGAAAATTCTGAAAAATGTAAGTATATAAAATACTGGATAATTCTGTCACAAATTATCAGGTTATTCTCAGTCGGCATATAATACCGTGTAAACAAAAATCTGGTGGAAGGATCATACTCTGATTCTATTTTCATATTATGGACCAAGAATAAAATTGCTTCAGAATTTAAGTTATTTTATGTGAAAATTTCCAAAGCTGATTGTGACATCTGATACACAGTGGCACTCAGAACTAGGGAGAATTACACAGCTGCTTATTTGACTTTGAAAACTTAAACATTGTCACACAGATAAAAACAACAATGTGGGCTGTGACAAGTTTTGCTTGCTTTTGTATTCTCTGCTTTTTCTCTTGAAATTAAGTAGCACATGTCCCTATTCCTCTACTGTTTATGGAATATTTTACACATTTGTTTTCAAATTTAAAGGAAAGAAAAGCTTTGAAAAGTGCTGAGGTTACTTAGCACCAAACGAGTATTTATTTATACTGCCCTCTCCTCAGCACTGCAATGCCATTCATTTAGACTTCAGAAACCTAGTTTTCGCTGCTTCCAAATTAGCAGATGGAAAATTTATCTACTGTGTACTCTATGTAAGTAGTGACTGGATAAATACATTTTGTTTATCCTTTGTTGTAGAAAGTATTAAAACTTGCTGATGCAGTACATTAGAGACATGATCATATAGTCCTTGCTTTGGGGAAATTTATCTGGGAATCATATTTCTAGGAAGCTAAATTTACGGTTATTTTATGGCAGGAAGAGAGAAAATGAGCTCTAAGGCCCCTTTGAAACCAATATCTTGTCAGGAATCTTGTCCATTTCGATATTCTTTGTGTGTTATGATTTAGCTGCTGAATTTACTTAAGCTGCCTTTTTGCAAAAAACATCAAGTAGAGAATTTTGTGCTCTTGTGCATAATAGTGAATTTGATTAGCCATGTTATTTTATGTTATCTGTGATTTTATCCCAACCACAACTACTGTGAAGAAGCACTTTGAGAAGCAGAAAGCTCCATATCAGTAATCATAATTAAGAACCAAAATTAGTTGATTAGGTCTGTGGAGATGGTCACATTTAGGCTGTGTGTTTGCTGGGCTGCAGGGATTTCTCACACAGTTAAACACGTGTAATAGTATGACAGGAGGCAGTGAAGGGCGTTGCAAGCTGCATCTCCTGTAAGAGACCTCTGAAGTGTGGATGGTGTGAGGAGATTTGTCTCTCAGGATCCATCCTTTAGTGAATGCTTCTGTCTCCCCTAACCATGGACGAGGGTACCATATGAAATGCCATGATGGCTGTGGGCGCTGCTGACGCACACAGAGAGAGAGAGAACAAACACACACCTGACTCCAAATTGGGTGAACAGGAAAAAAGAACCTTTATTTACATGATGAGACAATTTATAGGAATCTAACAATGGTCAAGGATTGGACAGGTGAGGGTCAGCCTCTCAACTCAGAGTGGCTCTTCACCCGTCAGTCAAATGCTCTCTACCTCCACTGAAGAATGTAAACTATTCTTGTTTACCAGAAAGAGCATGAGAACTGTTAGAGAAATGTCTAAACATCAGAATATCAGAAGGCAAGGAACTCCAGGGGCAACAGATGGCTATGCCAGGAACACTGCACTTAGTAAACTTTTACTGCAGCTTTAAAGCTCAATCACAGCTGAATTTTGGCAACTCTGATTTGCTAGCATCAGGCTAGCCAAAGAATTGTTCTAATATCTAGCCAGGTTATTGAGGCAGCTCCCATAATTCATCTATTCTTTCAAATTCTTTGTAACTTTGGTCATAATATTTTTAAGGTTTTTCCCTGATGTCAGAAGAAATTAATCAAAATTCATGAAGAGGGTTCTGAAGAAAAATACAGTATCTTCAAAGAAATACCAGTGGAGCACTTGTATGGCTTTTGGCATCATTCCTAGCACTAATTTTTAATATGTAATATAACTTAGATTTCATTCAGTTCCAGTTTAAAAGTAAAGTGGAACAATTTAGCAAATGTATGCAGTGACTGAAGGTAGCCAGTTTATGATTCAAACTTTAGCATTCATTCTTTTTGAAAAGCTGAACCTTCTAAAATACACAGCCTTTTAAAAATTTGTATTGAATGGGAGCAGAATGGAGAAGCAAGTGTGGTACTGTTCAGTTTTTTGTGAATCTTGTCATAGTGGCCTTAATATATAAGAGAAGCATAAAATATTTTCCCTTGTTTCTCCATATTGTGTAGCTATGTCTTACCTTAAAGCACATATTCTAAACTGCTACCATTGGTTTAGACTAATTATGTTACATTTTCCTGAGAGAGTATAGAGAGTCACTAATCAAAGCTTTTCAGATTATTGATTAAAACCCCATAACCACAGTGTTCTCCAGTGTTTTCTTAAGTAAGAAAATAGATCTTATATTTCCATCTAAAATCAGGGCATGACATTTATCTAGGCCTTTACTTTTTGAGTACCTCTCCCAGCAAACTGAGATGCTTTCAAGCCTATGTACTTGCATTATGCAAGGGGGTCATGCTAAACTGTCTAAACTACCTTGCTCTTCTGTAACATGCGCAGCCATATTTTGTGGGCAAGAGTCAGCAGTCCTTCGAGAAACTATGTCATAAAGCCACATACAGCTATGCTAGGCCCACTTCTTCCTTAACTTGTGCCTTTGCCCACCTACTTGTCCTCTTCATGTCTTTGGACTGTAGAATTTTCAGGTCAGTGACTGATTATTTCAGATATGTTGTTCATGGGGCACATTCTCAGTCCATAAGACTGGATACTCAGTTGTGGATAAAAGGATGTTTTTCCCCTATTGCCAGATATCTTGGACTTAACAACAAACTGGAATAATAATAGCTGGACTTTGGAAAGAATTGAGCTAGTACCTTGGGGTGCCTTTACACCTCAGTGCAGAAAACTGTTCTGAAATATTTTCTGCAATGAAGTAGTCATTATAGTCAAAATCAACAAAATTGAAAACGTAACTTTTTGAAAAAGTAATGTAAATATATTGCAACTTATTGCTTATGTGTTTGTATAATACTTTTGTGTTACAGAGAATAAATTGATCTCTATTGTCTAGATAAAGTAGGAAGAGATATTTCATTAGAATTTATGCATATTTTAAAAGAAATTACCTATAAATGAAAATACCCATGGTAAGAAAAAGTTTCTGTTGGTTTCAAAATATTAGAACAAATATCTGTTGAATGGAGGAGTCATTTGAAAAGCTTCAGGCAAAAACATTTTAAGTGAATGAATGGAGAATTGGGAAATAGTGTGTTAAAAGTGGGTGGAAAATTATTAAAAAATTTGAAACTGAAAATATTTGTCTGCTTAGTCCTCTGTTTTCTGCCTTCTGGTTAATTTTCAGTTTGCTTTCAGGTCTCAATGTTATCTGTTGGGGTAGCTATAGAAATGGAAAAGAAGGATGCTTTTTGCCCCTGGTTAGTCATAAGAACTCATAATGCTGTATCATTCCAATAGCTGTGTGTATGTTTGCAATGAGTGTACAGTGAACACATTTTGTTATTAATCATTTGCTGGAGCAAATACATTGCTACAGTGTAGCAGTAAGGGCTATTCAGAGGCATAAACTGCAAAATGTTTATTATAATAAATCAATCTGTACCAGATACCGTAGGGGATCCCAAATCATTGGAGGAGATCAAAAAGATTCCAAGTAAGACATCTTAAAAATTTACTAACAACTGAAAAATAAGGTGGAAAAAAGCTACTTGTGCCAAATATGTGAGACATATAAAAAGGCAGATTTATATTGCAAACCCATCATGGTATATATGTTCATGAATGAAATCCATTTCTCATTTAAAGGTTTTTTAAATATGTGATGGACTATGGGAAGTGAAGGCATATTTGAGTTTGAGCTTGTAGCAAAAGAAAACAATTCAGTTATTTGATTAACTATGTAGTTAACACAACAGAAAAGTTGCACAGCATGTCTATTGGAATAAACTATTATAAGCGAAAATGGTACATAAACCCCAGTGACATAAGATCATGAAATGCATAATAAGATCATAAGAAATGCGTAATGTGCTTACATAACTTGAGCTGTAGTCTTTTTGTGTTACTTTAGGTGGAAAGGTCTGAAATATACAAACTGATTTATCTTTCCTTCCCTGTCATTTTTACTTAATACTTGTACAATCACAAGCACACATGGCAATTATTTTAAACTATATGACTTTTAAAGCTAAAGAGTAGCTTATTTTTAAGTCAGAAGATGCCAGAGTTAAACAAGGTTTCCTATGTATTATATCTTTCCATCTTCAGGTTATTTATAAAATAGACTTTTATGATATGATGCCATAGTCTTGTTTCTCCTATCTCTTTAGCCAGGACTTTTTACATCTCACTACCCTTTGTTTTCTTTCCACATAGACTCTCCAGATTGCAACATTCCTGTTAAAGTTCCATCCCTGAATTCTCATCCCATCCACCTAATCCAATTTGTTTCCTTCGTCCTCATTTGTCCAATTTGCTCTTCTTTCCTTATCCATTCCATCACTCTTCCTGCACAATTTTCTATGTCTATTTCCTTCACATTGCCATAGCTTATCAAGGTATTTATCTCTTCCTGTCTTGTACTAACCCAGTGGCAGAATCTATGCCATTTTGGTCTGATTATCAACCTCAGATCCTTGTTATACTTTCTCTAGTTTGTCTTCTACCAGCTAAATCCCAGGATCTCATCTCTACTTTTTGTCTTTGCCTCCCTTTCACATGAATATTAGTCTCTGTGCAATCTCTGTTCCAGTCTACTTCCCTCTGTTGAGCCACTCATTACACTCTCTGAATCTGAACAAAATGCTGAATGCTTGTACTCAACTCTGCTTCCAAAATCAGCTTTAGATAAAATCCCTGATACAGGGCAGAGCCAGCCTTTTTTTGTACACTGCATCAGAAATATGTAATTTCTCTGTAAAGGAGGCTCTTGCATACTATCTAATCAGGCCCAAGAACATTGGTACAGTCAAGCATCTTCAGTAATGACGGAATTATTTTAGACTTCATCCACTAAAATCCAATAAAAACGTATTTTTAACATGGACAAACTGTTTTGCTTCCTCAAACATCTAAAGTTATCCAAATCAGGGGACATGGTCACAGTACCAGCAAAGGCAGTTCCACAGCATTGCTGGTGTACAAGCCATTTATTTTTTCAAATTTTTTCACTGCTGTTAGGACAAGACCTCTGAGTGTTTTCAGAAATGTGAGAAATGTCCAGCAAATGGGACAGCTGGGGAATCAGCAATTCTGCCTTTTGTAGCACCTTTTTAACATGCCTTGATTTGGTGAACCTTACTAGGTCTACACTCTAAGTAGATCCTAATGGAGAGACTTTACCTGAGCAAGTTTTGCTAGATTCTTTATGATCCAGAACTATGCTTGCTGATTGATTTTATTGCTGTTGCTGTGGTTGGTTGGAGGGCTTTTTTGTTATTTTTGTTTAGGTTGGAGTTTGTATTCCACATCAAAAATGGTAGACCTAAATAACATTGGCTTTAGTGAAACTTGCTTAATATTTTCTCTTTTAAAATCCTGTATCTATTACCTTATTGTAATTCTGCTTTATTTAAACTATCCAAATTGAAAATGCCCATGTGGCAAATTTTTTTCTAGGTATTTTTAACAAGACCATTTTAGTTGTTTGTGAGACTGGGGAAAGGGAGAAGGACTATGGTAGCACATTAAACACATGTTGTTTCTTTTGTTGGAGAGCACAAACACACTCTGCTTTGGAGGAATTGGATAGGTCCAGGGAATGGGAAAGAATTGCCCTGGTTTCAGTGATGTGGGAGTGCTTTTCAATGAAAATTTGTCTAAATGTAGTTGCACACTCGATGAAGAGAGCAGAATTTGTTAGAGCCCACCTTCTCCAGTCCGTCCTAGTTCTTGCTTGACAAAAGACTGTCCATCTCCAGTACTCTCCCCAGAGCAACCATCTTCAGTCCAAGACTGCATGAGCTGAATAGGCCTTGACCTGTAATTGAGTTTTATTGTCAGGAATTGCCTTATCACTTGGCATTAAAAATTAGTACACAATTTTGTGATATAGGTGTAGCAATACCAGTTTAATACATTCTAGTCCCTTCAGGAATGATTGCTCTTCATTCACACTCCTCTTTAGTGCCAATGAGGATCTATAATGTTTCTTAATCTCCTGATTTTGAACTCAGATGAGTTCAATTATGCCATTCATAGTTTGATGCCATAGGTGTAATGATATTTTTTAGCAAAAATCAGGAAGTTATATGCTCCCTCTAGCCAGTCAGAAGTGTACAGACAGGAATTCTTTAATGATTCTGCCACAGCAGCTTCCATATCTATAAAAATTATGCACACAGATTAAGGAGTCTGTGGCCTGTACTGTCAGTGTTTTTCCAGGTGGTTCCCAGGCAGCAAGGAGCAAATTGCTTGTGTCAAAGGTAGACAGGTGAAGAATGAGCTACTTTAAGAGGTACAGGTTCTGTGAAAAAAATTAACTGAGGAGAAAATATATCCCCATGACTTCTCAAATGGTTCAGGAAGAACTGAATGTCATCCAGTCAGGTAAACCATCAGCACAGGTACCTCAGTGTGAAGTCATAATTTTAGTTTCTCTAATTTTCAGTGCTAGAGTTTGAAAATTTTTGTGTGTATGAGTGTGTGTGTGTAATGAATCCTATCGGTTCAATTCCTTCTATAAATATTTTGTGTTATCAAAATTTTCTAAGAAACACATTGGAAAGAAAGATCATAAATGAAACCAAATTCACGTGACAGTAATACCAGAATGATGCTTTAAGGATCACTTGACATACACTAGACACAGAGTTTATTTCATGAAAATTGTAGTCCGTATCATGAATCAAAATAGGTAACTGGGGGTTGATGTCTGAGCAGATACTTTTAAACTGAGAGATGCATTTACTGTAAAGAAAATGTGAGCAGCATATATTTCAGATTTGCCATCCTTCTTCAGAGTTCTCATGTCTTCTTGACTCATCTTCTCTGTCTATTCCTACTATAGTTTTCTAATCCATCATAAAATGTTCTTTTTGCACCTACACTGTGTAACATGAACACTACCTGAAAATATTTTCAGTCAGCTATAGGGCACCTCATCTCTGGAAGGGATTTTAAAATCCCATATTAAAACTTCAACAATAGCACCATTTTTGTTTAGGAGTCCTTGTTATGGCACATTGTCTATTTTTTATGTGTCTCATTATACCTAATTTGAACATCACTTTTAAGAACCACTATATGGTGTCAATAAATAAGTCTTTAAAGGCTTTCACTTATCTTCTAAATATGCTTCAATAGTGACTAATTAAATCAATATATTAAAAACTCCACTCTGTACAAATCAAGCATCTTGAACTGGTTATTTTAATATTTAGATCCTGCCTTATTAAGAACTATTTGAAGATACATCCTTCAAGAGAGAAAATGAGCTATTTCGCCATCCCTTAGCTTTTATTTTTTATTGCACTACGCAGTTTTTATTGTATAATGAACTGTATAGCATATTGGTAGTCTCATTTTTTTCATTTCTCCATGTTTTCAGTCTCAGCTGGGGTCCCAACCAAAGCTTCATTTATGTGCCCTCCCAGCAGAAGGAAGAAGCAGAATTGGAGATTATAAAAGGTCTCTCCTCTTCGTTTCCTCTTCTCCTCTGCTTCACTATGAGGTAATTTTGTGAGTGCTGAATTCTAATGTTAAATTGGATAGCAACTCATCATTTAAGGGAATAATGGCAATGGCTGATTCAACTCTGTTCTCATCTCAGACATAATGTGTATCCTTATGTCTGGCACAGAATGTATTCAATGTAGTAACTCAGAACTTGGCCTTGACTAAATCTCTAGTTGTTCAAAGAGCAACTTTATCTCTCATAGTAGAGGTTAACCAAATGTCACCTGTGTCTGTCTTAAAAATAATCAGATTTTAAACTGGTAATCATCAGGACATAAATTCTGTATATCTCACAACCCTGCCTGGAATGCTTTACAGCTGATACAGTACCCATCCTATCCCCTCCTCAGTTCCTAGAATAGAACTTGCTCCTTTGACTGTTTGGAAAATGCAAGCCTCCAGCCCTTTTACCTTCCAAACCATCCTCGATTCACAATCCTGTGTTCTTGTCTTAAATATTTCTTAGACACCTTGCTTGTCTAGATAGGAAAAAAGTAATCTCATAAACATTAAATACAAAACTTCTGCTTTTCTCTTTTAGAAATAACTGCTTCTTCCCTCTCAGATGACTCTCAAAGTCTGACTTACATGATTGTGTATCAATAGTGTGCTACAACCAACCATTCTTCACCTTTGTGACAAGGTAGAGTTGATAATACCAGGACTGATTCTTTCTATGAGCTCGGATATCCAATTTAAAAACTGGAATTAGATATACAAGCGCTTGCTCTACAGTCTTTTTCTTCCCACAGGCAGCTTTTAGTATTCTAGTGAGCCCTTTTGGATATTGTGTGCAAAGGTAGGAAAAGAAATGTTAAAAAAGCAACTTTCAACACTCTGTATAGCTCTGCTTCAGTACTGATAATCAAGCTGAAAAGGTTATTTAGAACACTGAGTTCCAAAACTGGGTGTGTGCATCTCAGAGACCGTGCTACACAATCTTCTGGGAGTGAGAAGAAAATATTTTGAAAATATTTTATTATGTTTCTAAAAACTTATGTGATATTTATTTTGTCTTTATATTTTTAAAATGCTTTTAAGATTTTAATGCACATTATACTTAAGCACTGTAATGCCTGTGTATGGTTTATAAATAAATTTTATAAATATATGTAAGTGAGGTGCACTCAAAAAGTTTTTACTGATAGTGTTGAATGATCAAAAGATTTTGGAGGCATTATCTTGTCAAAAATAAAAGTATTGATAAACAGTTAAATGACCACAAGAGTTATATTTTAAAAAATAAACATATTTTAGCATTTATTTTCCACAACAAAAGAAAATATTGCTCTTATAATTTTCCAGAAAAGTAATTTATTAGAATGTTTAAAAATGTGTTTCCAAAATCATGACTTTAACAGAAGAACAAGAATTTAAGCAGTAAAGCAAAAATGGAAAAAAGAAAGAAGGAGCTATTTATTCAAGAACTTTTTTCTCCAATGAGAACAATATTCCATTTCAGCCATTCCTAGGAAAGAGAGGTGCAAAAGACAAGCTGGCAAGCAATATCAGGTATTGGTAATTCCCTAAAAGAATGATTTTAATAGAAATGGAAGTCCAAGAAAAGTGAATTTGCAGATAAATTTTGTAAATTCTTTGGAAGTTTGAAAATATTCCTTGTGAGGCAATGTACTGTTTCTGAAAAAGGAGCTCCCCAGTCTTCTTCTTGATTATAGTATTCATATAGGCTCCAAAAATATAAAACTACTCTGATTAAAGTGTTTTAATTTTTTTTAGTTGCCTAGAAGAAGATAGAAACATGATCTGAAAAAGGTATTTTTTGCATAGTTTTCAAGGAGACTCACAACAGAGTCTGGGCATCAATACAATAAGCTGAAGTGCCTGGTAACAATTTTTAAATAAGTAATGGTGTGTTTGTAGTTCAGAAATAAGTACATTCACAGGGAGAAAAATCTCTTATATAACGTTATATAACCAGTAGAGCTAAAACCAAATACAAGATCCAAATACTCGTCACACGTGATGCGTATGGGTTATGATGCGAGAGAGAACGGTATGCAAAATTCATCTGATAACTCATGCCGTGAAATTTGCCAAAGCCCAAGAAGAATAAATGAAGTGAAAGTTCATAATTACAGAGTCGAGAAGGTGAATAGACTGATGAAAAACAACCCAGTTATAAACATAATCTTATGTGCTCTCACAGAGTGAGTTCAGAGAACTTAAAATTCTGTTACCCTCTTCAGCTGAGTGTATCACTCCCTTCGTAATGATTTAAGTTAGTCTGAAATTTGTTGCTTCAAAGCATAGGTGAATAGCTAATTACAGCAATTGCTCACTATCATGGGTAAGCTGATTTGTGGTAAAGCATGGCTGGTACATGGTGAATGGAATTGTTCAAGCTGTCCATCGCAATATGCCTCATATTCCCTCTGTGTCTCATTATATTATTTGACTAAGTTGAATATAAAGGATTAAATAATATCCAGTGAGAAGTAACAGCCCTCAGGTTAAACAACACAAAGTGGGGAAAATATATAGAAGCAGTGGAAAAGTATGAAAACACCAAGTACCTCCAAAATTTCAGGAACCAGGTAATAACTTTACTGTTTTCAGGAAGTATCTATTCTGGTTTTTGACGTTATATTAATTGCACCCAAAGAAAATCTAGTGTGGGTTCAGGCAAAGTAGTTTAAATGTATCTTAATCAGATGTGTTTTATTTTCTTTTATTGAGTTACTTCCTTACAGATGCTTACAATTTTGCATAGTGGCATCCACATTTGGAAAGTTGCACTGTGTTATGTAGATTGGTAGAGTACAGCAGAAGAACTTTTGAGTGTAGATATACCCCCAAGGAAGTTTAAATGTTCAAGATGAGACAAAGCAAGCCAAACCTAGTATAATAAAGAAGAACTTGTAGTTCTTAGTACAAAAGGTTCTTGATGAAAATTTGCTACTTACACAGCATAAAAGCTGTTTAAATTTAATACAGCTGATGAAGGTACAGCTTGGTGTGCTTCAATTAGGAGAAAGTGCTTTTAGGGAATCCTTGAAATCAATAGTTGCACAATGATGTGCGAGTTGCAAAGAGGATATGGTCAATTGCCTTCCACAGAGGAGATAAAGAAGGAAAGGCACAATCCAGTCTTCAAATGTGAAAACATTTCCTGCTTTCTCAACAAAGGAAGAATGAACTGACCTCTTACCTTCCCAGCTACGAAAATGGATAGCAATTAAAAATTAAATGAAGCATAAGTAGCAAAGTGAGTTCATAGGATATATGAAATATGAAGCAAAAAAGAAACTCCAGTAATTTAAACTAATATAGTTTAAAGTAATTTTCAAGGCAAAATATTTTTTAGTTTACAAAGTTTTATGTCTGATCATTATTTACTAGTTTTAAAATGATGCCTAGAAATGCCAAAGACTCTAGTGATCTTTCCTTGTTGCTGCAAAATTACCTGTTTAATTCCTTTCCAAACATAGATAGGTTCAACAATATACATAGGTATATCAGATAAAGTTTGAAAGAGAACTTCTGTTCAGAAAGGGGAAGTACACAAATCTTTGGAGTCTTTGGCAAGGGTCTCAGAATGTCTGGATCAAAACTGGGTATCTTTTGTCTTGGGGGATATGTGGGTAATATAATCATCCTATAAAAGCTAGAGATAAAATTAGACTGCATCAAATTTGAAGTGGTTTTTAGCCACTGGTTACACTTTTATGGTCTATCCTCAGCCCTCACAGTTCCTCAGATATTCTTACAGATCCTGTGGGACTGCACCTCAGTATTTTTCATGTCACTTTGTCACTTGCCCCATTGAGCAGCAGACCCACGTTTTCCTCAGCCATTCTTCTGTTTCTAATGTACCTACAGAAACCCTCTTCATATACTTTGCTAGTTTGAGCAACATGTGAGCTTTGGACATTTCCACCACAAACTCTGCAAGCACTCTATATTTCTCCTGGGTAATTTGTCCCAGTTTCTTACTCTGTGTACTTTTTTGCATTTGAACTCGGTGTTCCCCATTGAATCATGCTGGTTCTCTGTAACACTTCTGTTATTTACAGAACATTAAATCAAACCATTCTTGTGTTCTGAGGAGGTTGTCCTTAAAATCAACTGGTTCTTCTGGTTCTTATTGCACACTAGGGCAATATCCCATGAGATGTTACCAAATAGGTTCTGAAATAGGTAGAAATATGCCCTCCTCAAGTCCAAATTTGGGAGTCTGTTGCTTGCCTTACTTCTCTTGATTTTAAATTGCACAGTCTTATGATTTTCCCAGCCAAGGCTGTTCTAGAATTTAATATTTTTATGATTTATTTACTGATTGTGAACAACCGTTCCAAGAAAGTATTTCACTGAATAGCTGATCAATCATCTGCAATTAAAACATTAAATTGTCTTAAACACACACTAGAAATCTCCTGGATTGTTTGTGCCCAGCTATCCTGCCTTTACAGCAGACATTCAGATATAGATCCTTGTGATTGCAAGTCTTCTTTCAGCTGTCTACAGGCTTCATTTACCTCTTAATATTTTCTTCTGCAGCACAAGCCTGTGCTTCCCATGACAATCTCTTCTCTAAACTTAAAGATAAGTTCTCAGCAGACTTGTCACCACTTCCTCAGTGGTGATAGTTCTGTGCACTCCAGCCATTCCCTTGTGTACAGGAAAACCCTTCCTCTTCATCTTTCCAGCCTGTCTCTCCTGAAAAAAAAACATACATCAGGTCATTGGAGTGCTTTGGTGAGACCTACCAAACTACATCTCTGTAAACATAATGAGGTCAACCTCTGCAGCTCCCATGTGTTTCCCAAAAAGTGGGCTTTTCCATCTCCCATGGTCTTGTTTTCTTAAGGGTAGAGAAGAGAAAGAATGAAAACGTGCAAGTTCCATTTCCTTCTGGTGCCTTGATGTCAATGATTGAGAGAGAGATGAGGACTACTGATTCGTGATCAGAATTCAAATTTTACTGTGACCTACATATGTTTATGTACCATTTTCAGGAAGGCTAGTAATTTTTTACTATATTCATTGGGTTAAACATCACACTGACAAACTTTACATTTCTACTTAGTCAAATTTTCTTTCCTGTCAGTCAGTCTTGAGCCAATCTTCTTGTAATCTTCAAAGTTCTGTTTGCCCTTGCCAAAGCATCTTGGTTATCAAACTGCATATGCTAATTAAATCCACAGTGCTATCAGTCTCAGTTACCACACTCTAGTACTTTTCTTACTCTCCTGCACCATGCCTTCTCTTTGAATTATGACAACACTGCCCCAATATATCTAAGCTACAATTCTCTCCAGGTTAACAAGCCCATTTGCAAAAACACTCTTGCCCCATTTCATCAAAGTACTTGTTCCTCAATCACAGAGGCTAAAACCTTGCCTGTGCTGCTACTGATACAGCCAGGTCTTCAACCCATGGGTATGTTCACACCTACCTGAGCCTTTTCTTTCATTGTGGAGACTGACATGAAGATATTTCTTTGAATAGCTAAGCTTTTCAGAAACTGTCTTTTAAAGCTAGAACATTTGTATCAAACTTCTAGAGTCAAAGTTTTGGAGTGCCTTTGTCAGGCACACAACAACTTTAGGTCTAATAGTCAAGCCTTTAATGTATAAAGGGACACCAGAAAATAATTTATTCTGAAGGGTACCTAGACACAGTAATAATATATCAAGCTTTTTCATACTTTTATAATAATGGAAAATGGAATTTGTGGTACTTCTGTGTGAATTACTTTTAATTTTTCTGTTTGAAGTTAGATACTTTGTTTTTCTTCTACAAAAGTAGATACCCAGTAGATGATGATTTATTTAAAACCACAAACCCTCATTCAATTTTTAATTTAAAAAAGTGTTAAGTTCATTTCTTGTCAGTAAAACAAGTATTTGTTATTGCTAATACATTTTAAAGGAAAGCATAGCAATGCATAGTGTTTAAAGGAATAGTGTATATAGTGCACTGCTTCATTATGAATTTATGTCAATCATTTCACTATTGCAATAGAACTTTTCTGAAAGCAAATACATTTCCCAGTCACAAGCAGGAAATTGAATTCTACTCTAAGAGAATTCCAGCGACACATGGCCATTGAGCCATCAGATTCACAAGTTAAAGTAACATAGTGCCTTTTCTTGTGCTGCAACTGACATCATTCACTTCTGAAAAACCATAATATTTAAAAATCCAGACAAAAGTGCAACTTAAATGTACAGTCTTGCTCATTGTGACAATAACTGTCATAAGGCAATTTTGTCTTATTTCAGACAGATTTCTGGCTCCATCTTTTTGACGTGTAACTGCTTCTTTCTCACTACTATGTGATAGTCAATAAAGGAACTACTACTTTGTAATGAAGAACAGAGTCTGTCTTGTTTCAGTTCATAACTTATTATTTAATAATACGGTCTGATGGATAATATAACTGGTTATTTGTTTGATTTTTCAATCAGCAAAGAGGACTAATACTTGATGTTTCCAATATTTGTACAGCCTGGTGATGATTGTATCTATGTTATTAGAACAAGATGTTTTCTTTCTTTGGCTTCATTTTAGAAGGGCTGAATGTAAACAGTATTAATATCCTCTGTATAATTTATGTTCCTTTTGGCATTTGAAATGGCTAAGTTGACTTAGAAGAAAGTTTTCACAATAATTCATGTAAAACTTGGAAGAGCTGAAGTCAGGAAGTCTAATTTTTTTTTTCACTATAGGTTTTTGGAAGCTATTCCGGCTTTTATTTAGACTCCAAATTTGTGGCTAACTATCACAATGAAAACTGTTGATATAAATGTTTTGTCTTTTGACTATAATCAGGAACTTGTTGTCAGTGGTAAACCCAGATAGGTCCAGATATGCCTAGATAGGTCTTCAGCTTCCAGAAGTGCTCTGTCTGGATGGTCAGTAGCAGAATTTACAGTTCAGGTACCAAAAGTATCAAGTGATTGTGAGAGATCTGTAGTAAAAAAAAGTGATTCTTTGGTTAGGAATAGGATATAAAGTCATTAAAACATCTTGATAGTAAGGGAATCTCAAGCTTTTAGAAGTTTTTAGCTTTAATCTTCTGGATTTAAAAATATGCTTAGGAAAAAAAAATAGCTGTATAATTTCTGGGGAAAGTATTCTAGACTCTTTGGAGTCTACAGTTTTTGTCTACAGCTAGATGTGTCGCCATGTAGGATGATTCTACCATGGCTCTTTCTGTTGTCTAAAGTGGAGTGAATAAAGCCTGCAGAAAATGATTGGAAGTAGACAAAAAATATTAATTCCCTCTAAGATTTCCAAATAGATGCCTAGGGTGTGAAGAGGAGAAAATGCCATGGGAAGGGGAATAACTTACTCCAAAATTGCTAGAGGACAATCTATATACTGTAAAATTGTTCTAATTTCTCTAAGTGGATGATTTTCAAGAGAAAAATTACTAATGAGTGCAGAGGAATGTTTCTGAGAAGTAATACAGTCAACCTAAAGACTTGTGAGATCTTTTGTTCAAATGCTTGTACTAAACCAATGCAGGAGTGACACCATTTGCAGCCAAAGTTTATGTATCTTAATTTTTTTTCCCAAATGGAAAAAGACAGCAATCTAAAACCAACAAAAAATACCCAAAGGGAAAAAAAAGCCTATCGCTCAGGGCAGTCTCAGCAGGAATGCAGACACTGTTTATTCCATCTGCATTTCTGGTACAATTTTTTGTGGTCATTGACACTACACTTTGCTTGTATTAACTCCTTCAATGCTTGTATTAACTCCTTCTGAGGGTACCCTGATTTTTAAATGAGTGAGCTCTCAGAATTACAAGCTCCTTTATATACATTAACACTTTTGTACTAAATACTAAATAGTCTGTCCAGTCATAGAGGGCTTATTTATTTTTTCCTTAAAACTAGCAAGATTTCTGACTAGGGGATCATGTCAATACATCTGATATGAAAACAAAGTCATGGCTCTTCTCAGCAGATGGATATGTGACAAAACTCAAAGAATTTTTCTAAGGTCTGAAGAAATATGTTTTCTTTCTTCATACCTTTTTCACCCTTGAATATTGACATCTTTTCCATCACTTTCATTGCAGTCATTCCTCATCCAGCTGTGAGGTTTATTCAGTACCTGTGGAACCAAGAGCAACCAGAAACAGAAAGTATACTAGAATAAATGTACATTTCTGTTTCTCATGCTAATGATCTAGATGGTAAACTCTACTGCTTCAGGTTTCTGATGCAGAATCTGCTCATTTACCCTCTATACAAGTCATCAGCATCCTATTGAATGGAATCAGATACATTTTATTTCCCTCTAATAGGTAGGAAAAAATCAACTGCTGAAAGAAAATAACATACTTCAGTGAGTGGTTGGCTATGAGCTTTGCAAATTAGGTTTATTGTATGTATCTCTACTAGACAAGGCCTTGAGCAACCTACTGTGACTTTGAGATTAACTGCACTTTGAACAGTTTTTGAAGGGGCCAGGACCTCATATGGGCCCTTTTTCACCTATATTTTTCTAAGCATTTATACATGTAATATGTATCTATTTGTAGTCAAGATACATGTGCACACCACACAGATACATGCATATGCACCTGAATGCTTTGTTATTCAAAATAAATAAAAAAAAAAAGTCAAGTTATATTTTTGAGGTTAACATATGTATGCACACATATGTATGGCCACTTTGTAAACCCATGTTGTATAACTCATTCTTCCCTCACTGCATTGTGGTTGCTGTTGTTGGACTACTTGTTAGATTGCTTTTTGGTACTTTTTTGTGACATATGTAAGTTTTATTCCCTTATACCTATAATCAGATTTTATGGAAATTGTCTGTGAAACTCTAACCTACTTCAGCTTCTTTTTTACCATAAAAGAAATGAGCTCTTGCTGGAAACTCTGTGTTTACAGGAGAACAAGTGTCAATAATCAGTGAACATCAAGCAGAATTAACTGCTGTCCCCCAGAGCTGTTGTCTTTTTGGGGCCACTACATGGCAGCTCACCAAGGGACAGCTGCCCTACTGAATATCGCAGCATAAAAAGGCAGGATGGAGGAGAGCTCTGCTTGCTAAAGCCAGGAATTTCTTAATGGTCATGTTTCTCTTGTGAGAGAGAGGAGCAGCACAGCACTAACAGTGTGTGTACAAAGAAAGTGAGTAGGCTGACCAGGCTGGAAAGTATCCAAAATTAATAGTTGTTTCTAAATGACCATCCCTGAAGGGAAAATTCAGTGTCTGATGAGGCAAACTGCATTGGTGTCCCATCTACAGGGAAGCCAGTTGGATTATTGATGTTGAAAGTGTGGTTGTAGCTGCGTATTCCCCTATTAATAAATCTTCTGCTTTAAAAAAGCGAGGAGAACACAGCAGGCTTTTTTAGGTACCAACAAAATCTGCAAGTTGACCCAGTAAACAGAAGAGAACCAATATAGGAATGCTTGAAGTGTTTTATCTCTTACTAAAACAAGTGCAAGAACTTCAATTTTATTAATTTTCTTTCTTGCACATTCACTTCCTCCTAATGCGCAGTTTAAGGAAGTGTTAATAGTTTATTTTTTCTTCTGAAATTATTCTGAATGGTTGAGTCATGCTATACTGAAAGCGTCAGAATCTGCTTCGGATGCTTCTTGCCTCTCTGAAGTGGATTAACTTTTCCTATACTTACATTCAAATTTTCTGACTTTAAATTTTGACCAGTATGTTGGGTCCTTTCTATTGATCATATTCCACCAGTCTGTGTAGATATATGTGTTTTATTGAATAAACACAACAAAGAAGGACTGGGACTGATGCTTAAGCTATTTTTGGTCTTACTCATAGCTATCTACTGATAACAGATAAATACAGGAGTAAAATACAGAATTTTCATCATCCTTTGCTAAAATATAACTGTCTCACCTACAAAAAAATGAGCTCAGGTTTTAACAGGCAGTTTCTTCCATTTTCAGAGTTCTCAATTGTTGCATCCTGTAATCCAGTTATGGCTAATTTATTGGATGAACTTGGTGAAAGTTTTAAGTGACCCAAATATATAGAACTTTAAGACTGATGAAATTTCATGCCTCTTTTTGGTGTAATATTACTGTACCTCTGGTTTCCTCAGAAGACCCTTTTTTTTATTCTGGTGTTTGATAATGAGCTAATATTCAAAATGCAAATGGAGACTTTACACATTGACTGCAATAAAAAAGCATTTTCTTCTTATTTAGAATATACGAAGTAATGAGGAAAAAAGTGATCCCAGCACCATCCTAAAATGAACTTAAGTTATCGCAAATTGCAGGAAATATGACAATTTAAAAGAAAAATCTATAGCAAACACAGGAGAACTGAAATAGCCTAAGCTATTATTTATTTTTTTAAATCACAAAATAGAAATACATAAAATGCTAATATATTGACCAAATGGAATAGGAAAAATGGAAAAAAGATTGGTTCCATTTTCCGTACAAGAAATTTATATAGGCGAAGTTCAAAGCAGTGCTTGTCAAGTTTCAGGTGGAATTTCAAATTAAAAACATAATCTACTTCCTTTTTTGTCCAATTTGCTATTTAGGAAATACTGCTTTTAGTAAATGCACTCAAAAGATGTTGAGATTTTTCACTCTGTAAATAGAAAACACTGAAGTAGGAATGTGAGTTGAGAGCTGAAACAACTTTCTGCAAAGCCTGCTCAGACCCGAGTTGATACTTCTGAACAAGGGAAACAGGCATCACAGAGATGTTTGAGAAATCAGATTTCAGGTTCTCAGCTCTGTGCAATGACCAATGGTGACTCTAACAACTATCTGCTCACCAAGGTTTCCTTTTTTATAGTAATCTGGGTTCTTAAATGAGTTTTTGTTTCTTTGTTGCTCTCCCAAAGCACATTGATTGTCCATACTTATGTATTTTGGTGAATATCAGGAAGTCACATTGTCCTTTTGCAATCAGTTTTAGTTTTACTGCTCGTAGGTGTGTTTCTTTGTCAACAATATGGGGAAAATTGACAAGGTTTTAAAGGAATCTAAGAAGCAGACTTTTGCTGTCTTTCAACATGTGCATGCTTTAGAAAAATGATATTTTACTAAGAGATTGTGTCCCCAGATTGAAGGGGGACTGAAGTGTAAAACAATCAGCTTCACTTTCCTTTGTCTTTCTTCTCTGATACAACGTATTTTGTCTTCAGGATTAATCTATCTGAAAATTTGCAATCTGAAATCCTTTTCAGTTTGAATACAGGATTACTCAGCCTTCCATAGCTGGTTTTATTGAGACTAATGAGATAAGAGGCTGAAAAATGTCCAGACCTTGCCGAAGGTTAATCTTGTTCTTAGCTCCACTATCTCTGCGATGTAAAATGCATAGTAGTCTTTTCAATTTTATATAGAATTTTGTATTGCTAAGTAATGTGGCAAACTTTGAACTTACAGAGGAGTCTTGGGAAAATTAAAAAATAAACCAAATTAAAAATGCAGTTATCTTGCCAAATTGTATGAAAAGTATGTAAGCAAAGTGAGGAAAGTCTGGAATATTCTATGAAATGAAGGAGTAGTGGGAAATTCCACAGTCTAGGCTTATAGAGTTGGAATCATGTAAAGGAATAATGTATCTAGCCAATAAAAATGTATTGTAGGAAGGAATGGTAACTGAAATTTTCAAGTGCAGTGAAACATAAAAAATTTAAAATAGAGGAGAAGATAGTCATTACTGAAGGAATTTGAAGAAGGGAAGATACTGATGGAAAATATGTCGAGTATTTATCACTATTTATAGTGATAAATAAAAAAAAATTGAGGCATTTTTTGGTAAAAGATGATAAGTATGACATTATACTTGTGTCACTAATATTCTCAGTTAGAGGGAGTCAAAGAAAGTTCTAAAACCAGTAGTGTTTTGCCAAAGAAATGTAAGTTTTAACACTGGAATAAATCACTGTGATAGTTTAAATGCCAGACTATTAAAAAAGCTCTGGGAAGCTATGGCAGAGTGTTAGCATACATAGTCCAAATGTCTGGAAGAGGTCTTTGTGCAGCAACCTGGATAGAATGCTGCAGTACATTTCAACATCTATTACAGTCTTCATCATTCAATAATGGTGTCTAATGCTGAAAGGTGAATTATTAGGTAGCTGAAATGAAATGCTCTGAACTCCAAAGAGGTTTATATTTCACACATTTAATAGCACATTGATATTACATAATGATTTTTCTCATCTCACAACACTAGTTTCTCGGTGATAATTCAATTATAGCATTTTATAAACATTTTTAGTCCTCCTCTGGCATTAGCTAGGCATTAGTTATAATTAGTTTTTCAAATATATAATAAAACATGGAATTCAATTTGGAATCCCGGTCAACCTTTACATTACTGTACTGTGCTCTTTAATCTCTAATCTAATGCTTTCAACGGATGGCTTTGGGAAAATGCAGATTCCTTTTTATCGTTGTCAAGTAGAAATTATGTTTAAACCTGAGATGGAATGTATTGACTCTATTGTTTACTCTGTTAAGTGCTTTTAGAACAACCAAAAAATGGTTTGTCTTACCAAATCTTATTTGCATATGTCTAATCAATTTCACTTGTTACAGAACTATAAAAACTAGTTGTGAATCAACTCTGGTTAAACTCAGTGGCAAAATGGAGTGAAATAATGTTAATCCAATCCTTTGGTCTGTTAACTATCTTCCATTCCTATTAAGGCTCAATATAACTCAGACCTGACCTTTGTTAATCCTTAGTCAATTTATATTAGCCCAGACATTTTTATTTTTACCAAACTTGCATTTACATTAGGTTGAACTGTGACTTTTTGCTGTGACTGTGGACTGCTCCTGAGTTGCCAGTATGGGACCAGAAGTAGCAATCTCTACTTTTGCATTTAGGAATACTTGTGCCTGAAGTTCTGCCTCTGCCACTTCTCCACCTCTCATCTCCCCAAAAGAGGTCCATGCCACCTCCTCTTGAGTACGGAAACCAGTCATTGACAGAATTTTATGACCCTTTTTGAACTCTGCCTATGCACAACATCACAGCTAAGGCTGCACAGCAGCACATAAGGAAATCCATCAATGGTACTTCAGCCTAGCACGATGGCAGTGCTACACAGTCAGAGAAGAAAAGAACCACATTATTGCATTCTTTGAACAAAAATACTTCAAGCTAAGATAAATGGGACAAGTGACTTCAATTTAGAGCAATTATGTTGTTGAACTATTTTCAACACATGATGCAACTTAACCCTGACTGCCAGTGCTAACCAGCCTCTTTTAAAGAAGAAATAAGTATTCATTATGGAAAGACACTAAATGTAATAGAGAGAGAAAAGATCTAAAACAATCATAATCTAAACCAAACCCAAGTGCTTTAGAGAAAAGGAGTGAAATTGTCACTAGACAAGATGGCTGGCTGACTACTTTTCAAAAAGATCTGAGCTTGAATTTATTTGTACAAGAACTGGTTTGTGTAAGACAGAGATTCTCTTAGGTCTCCTAATACATCCAGTAGAAGTTATTTTTTCAGGTCATGAATGTTTTTGAAGGCAAATGTTTCAGGTCATGAATGTTTATGAGAGCTTTCAAACTACCAAAAAGTAACTTGTATTTATGCAAAAGCCTTACAGCATCTCTGCAAATGCTTGCAGTGTATTTGAAATATGTACAGGAACCCAGAAGGGACAGAAACTTCTATATAGGCAAATCTTGTTCATGTTATCATGACAGCACAACCCGTGACAGTGCTATAGAGTTTCCTACAGACCATATTCAGTTAATCATAATATAAAAATTACTAACTTAGTCAAGTAGCTTTCTAATTTGATGGCCCTTTTACTGTCGTTGTTTTACTGATTATGCTTATTATTCTTTTTTTTTGGAAGATACATGTATTCTTTTATTTTTTATTACTAACATGATTTTTAATTTTTTATGATTCATTGTCATCTAAAATTACATTTTGCATAAAACAGCTGTTAATGATCATGAGACACAGAGAATCTAGAAATTACATGTTCTTTTTGAGTTGAGATCTTTAACTGTTTTCCCATGGCATCAGTATTTTCAACACATTATTTTTTAGTGCTTTAATTGTCTTGAGTAGAAGGGATAATAGATATGACACCAGTAATATTTCAGCTGGCTTGTTTTCTAGAATTTTTTAGAATTTTTTTAATTCCTTTTAATTCTGTGAATCAGAAGTCACTAAAAGACACATCTCCCTACTTCCTAAAATAGAACTCTTCACAGACAATACTTTCCACAAAGAATGCTATTGATGGAAAAAGAATTGATGGGCTTCTAAGATTCTGTGGGGAACAAAAGGGCTGGACTGGGTTTGTCTTTGTTTTAGACTCTGTTCCTCGCAGCATAGCTGAGAGGCAAACATTGTGCGTTAGCAGAAAGAATGGGTCTGTGGCCTGTGAAGTTTTGGACTGTTTCTCTACTTTTTCTGCTTAAGAAATTATGAACAGTGTGAGATGAAGCTGGCTTAATGGTAATGTGTAAGGCTCATCCAGGACAGATTCCAGCTGTCTTTTGCTCAGAATTGGGAGAAGAAGGTAATTCCTGAACATAAATCTTCAAAAAACCTGACTTCCCTTTCCTGATATGATTAGAAACCAAAACCAAACCAAACCAAACCAAACCAAACCAAACCAAACCAAAACAAACAAACAAACAAGAACAAAAAGCAACAAAAAAACTATTTTAAAAAAGCAAACATATTTTTTGCTATTAAGTGTAATTTTTTCACAAACTTTGGGCAAATAATCCACTTTCTTTTGTTAGAATTTGGAATGCCTTTGAAGCAGAAACCTCCAAGGGGGATCTGAAACAATTTCCAAGAAAAAGATTGTAATTACTTTTTAGTGCTTTGTTCAGTGTACTGAAACAAAGCCCTAGGCAAGGGAGAAGTTTGTGCTCGCTTGCCTGTAAACTCCTTGTATGTTGTGCCGCTACCCCAATACCCTTCTGTAAGGTATGTGTATGATGGTCCTTATCTCAACCCTGATTGATTCTGCACATTTTGGTAATTGTGCATCATTTACCCAGGGCACCTGCTTTTATGGCTCTTTCTGTCAAATTGACATTTTCCGGTAGGAAATTGTCCAAAGACAACAGCAAATTACTGTGAGCATATTTCGTGGAAAGAAAGAATGAAAATTCAGTGTTGAATTATCCCACATACAGGACTCCAGACTGACTGTTGCTCAGGATCTCCTAGAATGATTTGAATTTTTAGCCCTGTTAAGAACAAACACAAGGTGTGTTTTTGAAAATGTCAAGCTATGAAAGAATAATTCATTCACAATGCTTTCAAAATTAGCTTATTTTCACTGTCAGTATCGTTCCACATAATGAGACAGCAGTCTTTTTTTTTACCCTCCCTCCTTTTTCCCTCCTTAGCTGGAGAAAAGTATCCCAAAAAAGAACTTGTTCCTTCTGCCAAGTTTGAAATTCAAAGCTCTCTTCTGTACCAGGAGTTAAGTCCACCTTAAGGAAGATATCTTTTACCCCATAGATTTATAATTTGGCTACAAATATGTAAATTTTAAGGGGAGGATCCATATTAAAGAAGTGGGTTATTTTCCACAGGTTTAGTAGTTAGCCATTAAAAAAAAAAAATCCTTTCTGCCCAAAAGGAGAGCACTTAACAAATTAATCACAGAGTTTGTACAGCAACATAATGTCATTTCTAGCAGATGTGCTGTAATTCCAGAGGAAATGTGGTAGCTCTTCAGGACACTCCATGGCTGGTTTCCCTTTGCATGTATGTCTGTTTTGAGTGAAAGGAAATGGGATAACAGGAATAGAAATAGAAATTTTAGGTAAGACATTGCAGAGAAAATTATTGAAGCAGCTGGTTACAAGCCTGAGATTGAATTAGAAGTATAACTAAAACTGATTTGAATCTGTGCTATAACATTATGATAATGAAGTCTGTGGCCTTACCAAAAGATTACAAACACGACTTTTAAACTTCCTTTGATATTCTTATTACAACTGCACTTAAATTCATTATGAACTGCTAAAAGGTCATCTTGTTACAAAACATGCATAGTTGGCACAACTCAATATGCTCTGGTAAGTTCTGGAAGACAGCTGAGTAAAGAAAAGCATTTGAAATAAATACACTGGAAATCAGATCTTAGATTTCATCTAGGACTAAGGGGGCAATCTCAGTTTTGATGCCTGAGGCTCATCAACACCATCAGAAATTTCATTTGTTACCCATATTGTTCATTCTATTATAATAACGTTTTTCCCTTTCCACAGGACCTGGATCTTTTATCCTTAAATGTACTTATATTTTGAATTTGCTGTGTCAATGGTTACTTCACACTCTAATACTTTGGGTAGTTTTTTCTTTTTGTGGATTACTTTAGTAAAAGAGTGCTTGATCATAGCTGTAGTGCTAACCAATACCTGTGTTTGAGGATTCTCTTTTTATTAAAATCTGAAGGAACATAGAAAATCTTAAAAAAAGGCATATATTTTGATCAAATTATTTAAATGTGTTTCTGAGCTGCTGAAGTAATTCAGTACAGTTAAAACATTAGTTACTGGTCTGGAAAAGGTAAGATTTTTAAGTCCCTATTTAATATTGATTAAGTTACTCATAATAGTCTGACCTCTTTTTAAGACCATTGGGAATAAAACACTTTTTACAATATTACGGTTTTTTTACTATTTCAGAGAGTATTATGACCTAACCTTGTTACATAAAAAAATTACTTAAGAAAATTGCAAGGTATTTGACTCAGAATTTCCATACATGTAAGAACTATTATTGTGTCTCCTAGCACTTGTAGAATGGCAATAGGCTAAAAGATGTGTACCGTACACAAAAATCAGGGGAATCTGGTAGGTATCTAATATGAAAACAGTATTCATAAGTGTTTAGAAAATCACATGTTGGAGTTGACTAAAATCTTTGTGTTTCTTCAGGAGTTTTATCTGTATCTTTTGGAGACTACATAAGCAGAAAGGGTTCTTCGGGTTCTTCATGTTCTTCATGTTCTTCATGTTCTAGGAGCACATTTTTCCCTGATATCTCTCAGAAGTGCCATGGCTCCTAGAAAAATCAGCCAGGCTTGCTAAAGATCCTGAAATCTGAAGAAATTTCTGAAGGTTGAGAGAAATTGAAAACCTTCAATAGTCAACTCAGTGGTGCTATCTTCAGCCTTCCTCACTTTCCCTTTCAAACTGCTAAACAACCTAAAGACAGATGACAACCTTTAAGACAATATTTGAGTGTAAAAATGTGACTTGAGGTAGCAGAAAGCCATTTTAAGATACAGATTAACGCAGAATAATTCAGAAAATCCAGAGGAACTAACAGCTTTAACTGATTTCCAAAAATCAGTTTATCTTACAATGACATACATATGTCCTTAGGGAAACTGTCATAATCTGTTTTTAAGGTATTTGCTGAATAAATTCTTCAGAAGTCCTATCATAAGGTTCAGTTTTCTCAAAACCCAAATATTTGATATCTACCTGTTTACTTCTTTATTTATAAGAGATGAATAATCAGATGAAGTAGATCCTCATGGAAGGAGGTAGGACGTTGCTGTTCTAGAGGACCACAGGAGTCTTCCTTTTCAGGAGAGAGATTAGACAGGTTGCAACATGGGGCAGGGAAATAAAGACGTAAAGAAATGCACTGGCAGCCTACAACTATGAAGACACTACTGAGAGAAGGGATGAGACAGATGGACCTTGCAGGTAGCAGAGACAGTCAATGCAGCACTTGCATCTTAGAAAAATTCTGCAATATTTCTTTATAATACTATGTATAGGAAAATCTGAAGCTGGGAAACTCTGAGAAGACAAAGATTTTTCTATCTATTCTGACTTGAATTTCTGTCATGATTTAAAAAGTAAATTATTCCAATTTATGGGTTAATAAAACTAGATTGGTAAAATTGTTTTTATATTTTAAAATATTTATCATAAAGAAAAAATTTAGATAAATTTCCTCAAAGTCTGACTCTATGTCGTGTCACAAAGACCAAGAAGTGATAAACCCTTTGAATATGGTCAATGAAAGAAAGAATAATATTAATAAAATGAATATGTTTCATTATTATTTGACTGATATTTTTATTATTATGAAATAGTATGGGTTGAAAAGACATGTACCTCTCCAAAACATCTCATCTTGTTTTAGCAGAGCACCAAATTCAATTTGGATGACAGCAAAACTAGCTTTCAGACTTTAGGGCTTGAAGTGTGAGATTCAGAAAAAAATGTAGATGGTATTCTGGCAGATCCTCTGTCTCCAAAACTCTGGTGTGACCTCTTGGTCACTTGTGAATTGTCATTCAAAGTTCAGTGAAATAAACAAGAATAAAGTGGATTCAGTGGATTTCAGATTTGTTTAATATCACATTATTCCTCTTATTAGATTATCCAGATGTAGAAAATCATTACAATCTGAAGGAAGTGCTGAAGGGAATTTAACTGTCTGTACCACATTACCAAGAATATAATGGAAATTCTGGGAGCTGCTAACAATAGAATAGTGATAGACCTCCAAATTGTTCTTTATAATGGGAATGTTATTCCCATTCCTATGAGTAGTTTAATTAGAGTATTCTACTCTGCAAAGGACAGTCATTGTATCATTTTAAGATGTTTCTACATGGGCAGTTTGACTTGCTCTTTATTCCATTCCCAGACCTTTGCACACTTTGCATATATGCTAATTAATTTCTGAACTCTCTTCTAAAGCAAGTCAACTACTTCTCTCAAAGAGAATGCCTGATCACAGATGATGGCATAGTATGAGATCAGAGCCTTTTCCAAAGGTGTCCATCAGGGGTATTGTTTGTTCCAAGTTTGGCTCCCCCAACCACTACAAACAATATATTTGGAGATTTTTCCCTTCAAAGACCTCATGCCTTGCACAGAAACTCTCACATCTTGTACAAACACTGCTCTGGTGGGCTACAAGAACAGTTATTTTGCTACAATGAAATGAGAAACCACAAACACAGACTTATTTCATGACTACAAGGAGTAAAGCATTTTTGAGAATATATAGACCAGGTGCTATGGGAAGTGGATTAATTCAGTTTGCCAGAAAGTGTGACAGCCTGTGAAAATTGAGATGAGCCAGCTACCAGCAATTCACAAGGGACTTGTGTTCTACTTAAGAGTGCTATTCACAATATAGTTTAGAAAAATATTTAGTAATTTTAAAGGGATTTTTTACTTTGAAGTAGAGATTTCAAGATTCATTGTGAATTTCAGAATTTCTTGCAGAGTCAAGTGTTCAAATGAATTCCTAATAGATTAAAATTTTTTAAATCATATATTTCATATTTGTAGAAATTATTTTAATGTTGTAGCAGCTAAGATGTGGAAACATCTTGCTGTGCTGCTCGCACAGGTTTTACAACATTGTGTATGACAAAATGCACTATAGGTGCAAAAGTTTACCCATATGTCTTCATCTAGAAACACCTTCAAACTGCAATCACCTTAATTTAGTAGCTTCACTTTTACTATGTAGATTTTAATAGCAGCTGGCCTTGTTTAGTAGCTGCACTTATTTGATAGCTGCACCTTTACCATGAACCTTTCCCATGCAAGCTGTAGGGCAAAGTAATTAAATTTAATGAAAACTGTGCTTTCCAAACAAGGATATATAACTATTCATATGAAATGGTCAGTAGGCTAAATAATTTGTAGAGAAATTATCCACAGTACAAAGGTTAAGGTACTGTAGCTCAAAATTAATTAAGGCTATAGTGTAAAGAACATGAATTGCAGAGTCTCCTTGATGACAGCAACACAGGAACTATTCCCTTCCAAGGCTTGTACATCCCTACAATCTCAAGAACCCATGACAGCATTATTCAGTGAACCAGGATGGAGGCTACTCTCTGGAGCACTGTGGAAAAGCGTGTTTTTTCAAAATAAGCATCAAAATGAGAATCTGATTCTCACATTATATCTTGCTTTCCTTGTTAAGGGTGTTTTTAACAGCAGTATTTGCACTCTGCTCCCTGTATTGTGTTAGACAAGGATAGACTTCGCAGCTTGAAGTGATTTAAGGAATAGAAAATAAACAATGAACTGTTGATATACTAGCAGAGACATGATAGCAGAAGAAATGAACAGAAGAATATATTGGTCTTTAAATTCTCACCTATTTTATAAGAATGATTAAAAGCCCTTTTGAAAAAACACCGACTTCATTTTACAGGTGTTATTTTGAGACAGAAGCGGTTAAATATACATTACCTTGCTAAAAAGACAGTCTTGTTTCATTTTTTTGATCAAAATGAATGAATGGAACACAACAGTCATTTGATGGTGATGGGTGACAAAGAAATAAAGTTTTCTTTTTTTTTCTAAGGGAATTTTAAAAATTAACATTGTTTTTATAAAAGGTATTTTCTTGATGTTGAAATAAATTGGCTTTCCACGAAGGCCAGCATTAGTACTATCTGTGGAAATACTTACTTTTTCACCTCAGAACTTTGTTTTCTGAGAATATAAGCTGCAGTAATTTTTTGCTGGGATTTTACTTACTAAAAGGTTCCCTACTATTTCCATCACAGTGACATAGAAGCTTCACTACTGGTATTGTTTCTTCTTAATATACAAAACATTAATGGAACAATAACACTGTGATATTTTTATATGTTTTGAATTTCATTTCTCTCATATTGCTGTGCAAAATGTGCAAACTTTCCCAGTAGATAAAGAGATGTACAGCAGTAGTGAGATAAAAGCTGCAAACAGCAGTTATGACATGCTTCTGATAAAGAAATGTACTTCATTTGAAAGATAAGCCTCAGAAATTCACCTCAGCTTATAAATGCACAAAAATTTATTCTTTGTTGTACATCAGCAGCAATTAACTGAAAATATATTTATTTGAGTTATCAGTTCTCTCTTTTCTGAGAACTGAAACTACTAATTAAGATAACCCTACATGGATATTTTCATTGCTGTGATATTTCTGCTTTAATGTAATAAAAAAAAAAAGGCGGGGGGGAACTTTTACTTATGTATATCCTTGGGAAGCCTGATATTACTGTGTTTCTGGCTGGTAATGTGTAGAGAATAATACATTTGGTTTAATTGTTTTAGAGGAACGTGTTGCAGCAGATCGTCTTCACTTGAATAATAGGAATATTTCACTCTTTTCCTCTGCTTTGTAGCAATGCTGCTTAAGTTTTTTCTTCTCATCCATGCAGTGTGCAGACCTCGCCTAGCCCAGCAGTTTCAAGGGTAACACTTTTCACTAGTAATGCAAGATGTGCCTTGCCCTTGCTAAGAGCAAGAGTGACTTTTTAAATGACCACCTTTAGTGGGGCTCATGATTCATGAACCTGTACTAAGCAACCCTGAGAGTCCGAGAGCTTATTTCTCCTTACATATTTCCATTCACAAAAAGGGAATTTCTGAGGTAGATGCAGGAAATGCAAGATGATGTGTCTCAGTTCTGTGTTTGCTCAGCACAGACTACCTTGTACATTCTCTTTTGCCACAGGCAGTCATTTTATCATAAAAGCAGCAGTTAGTGGCCCCTTCACCCTTAAAACTACTTCCCTACATAACCTCTTCCCATTAAATATTTCAAGAGAAATACTGATCTACTGTACCATGACTGATATCACAAACACAGAATTCTTGGCAAGAGCCTCTTCTCTCATTTGGACTAGACATTTCATTCTAGGCTAATAAAATTCTCTTCAAAATATATGCATTTTTGTGAAATGTTTTTCATTTTGACAAGTGGGAGTCCCCCATCCACTCACAAGAAGTGCATTTTGCCAAAAAAGTTTTGGTCAATTCTGTCTGAGAGTATTCATCTCTCATTTCCCTAGTTGTATTTGTTTTTCTGCTTTTTTTTTTTCTATCAGAAGTTGCTATTTGGTACACCCTGTCTCTCTGAAAAAAAGCTACATTCTGCTTCAAGGACAGGTTACAAATGTGAAGATGGAAAGAAGCAATATAATGCACTTTAATAAGTTTGCTCTATCCCCTCTACAGAGTTGCAAGCATTATCACAGGACTCTGTGTCCAGCTCCCTAACCTGACCTGCCCCACTCCACTGCAGCTTAGATATCCATGCCCAGTTACAGCAAAATGTCCAGGCTAATATTACAAGGGCTTTTCCCCCTTCCTTTCCATGGTTGCTGTCCTTGTAAAACACAGCTGAGGTAATAATAAGGCCCTTAAGCTGCAATATTACCACAGGGCTATGAATAGGTTACAAATTTCAGAGACAAAATAATGACAAGGAGGAACGAAATTTCTCTCACTATGGTAAATACTGATTTCTCTGGTCTTTTTGAAGAAAGATTGCACAAGAGTAGTTTTAATCATGCTGTGGAGGCATTCTTAATGATTCTTATCTGCAAAATTATTTTTTGCAATTGATTTTTATAGTGAATGTGTCAGAATACCTTGTTTGTGAGCAGACATCTTTTCTTCTAAATATGAGCTTAATGACAGTCTTACCTGCAGTACCTGAAATGCAATTTATGAGTCTCAAAGAGGGAAAGGAGAGGGAGAGGAACACTACCCAGTCTAGATTTTATTATCACATATTATTCCATTGCCCTCAGCTTGGCGCAGAACTGGGCTTCCCATATGAAGTGGAATTTTTACACATGTGATTTGTATAGATGCCTCAGAAAAAGTTTTTGGCTTTCAAATACCGTGACACTATTTTGTCCAGCTTTAAACCAATTTTCAGATGCAAAGAAGGTTAGAAATTTTGGCCATTGTGAACATGCATAAGCATTAATAAAGGCAGCCTGCTAGAACATCCAAGGAAAGGATAATGTATTAGTGAACCAGGGCATGAATTTGTTGGTTTTAATCTTTTTGCTTCTAACAACATACCCTTTCATGATTTAGCAATACTATTATTTTCTAGAAGCTGATTCTGGAGAATTTAATCGGTCACCTTCTAAGTAAAGGCTGTATAGGGGTTTTGGGTTTATGTAGGCCTTCTTTGTTATTGCAGTTGTAAGGAAGGAGATCCAGCAAAAACTGAATCTAAAAGTATATGAGTATAGGACTGGATCAAAATTTAGCCACCTAAATGGGTACACTCGTCAGATGACACATGAAAAGAGGAGATTTTCTTGACACTTAGCATTTGACTGGTCTGTTGGCACTCCAGGAAAGCCAAGCCCCTTGTGCCCAACCAGTCTGTGTCCCATTAGTGAGACCCTTCCCTGAGCAGTTCCACTGGATTGGAGGTCACTTTGATTGACCTATTCAGGGACACACAGCAACAGCATAAAGGAAACCCCTCAGTGGTTCTTCCTCTTTACTCTGGTACATTCCCCACTGCCAGCAGATGCCAGCACCCATGAAGGACTCACACTAACACTTCATGGAATAACACTCTTTATTAATGGAAAATTGTGACAGGTTAAGTTTCAAGGATTGTCAGTGATAGTA